>JAHTLZ010000327.1:17379792-17389955 GCA_023846285.1 Phrynocephalus versicolor
GTGTGTGTGTGTGTGTGTGTGTGTGTGTGTGTGTGTGTGTGTGTGTGTGCATGCCCGCCCGCACGCCCGTGCATGCTGATAAAAGAGACAGAATTATAGATGGATACACGGATAGACCCAGGGAGGAGCCCGTTCATTTTCCTCAATGTTGGAACATTGTCTCAACTATCTTTGATCAGCCGGAAACCCCCACTTGAGCTCATTCCAGACGCACAAGGATGCCTGCGCAGAAAGAGAGAGAGAGGAGGGATGCATTCCAATCATAACCTTAAGCCTTAAGTTCTTCTCTGCCAGACTGCTTTTCCAGCAAAATTGTGTTCAGGTCTAACTTGCAAACCCTCCTTGTCTGGCAGCTGAGGCCAGAGCGAAAGCCATCTGATTGGTTGCACAATTGCCCCATGCCTTCTGGAAGAGGGATCATAGTCTTATACCCACACCTATTATCTAGAGCAGTGTTGGCGAACCTGTGGCACGGGTGCCAAAGGTGGCACTTGGAGCCCTTTCAGTGGGCACCCAACATTCACAGCCCCCTGTATTCAGGTTAAATGGCTGTATTGGCATTTTGCAAAAAAATTAGTGGGTTTTGAATTGCAGTTTGGGCACTCGGTTTGTAAAAGGTTCGCCATCCCTGCTCTAGCCCTTCTCCTTCCCAACTTTTCTAACTGGAGGAGAATGACAGCTATCAATGGGAAAGAGAAAGGTTTTGAGCCTTTGTTCTCCTTAATATGTGAAGCAGATCCATGCACAAGGGCCTCTGTGCATCGGATTTCTGCAGTTCTATGGCAACAATGAGGATGGCTGAGGTTAATTTTTTTTTTATAAATCCCTGTTTGCAATCTGAACCGGTACACTCCAGACACGGATATGTCTATGTCCCGGGGCATTAAGCCACCCACTAACGTCAGAACAGAATAAACAGAATAGGAAGGACCAGAACAGCATTACAGGAAGAAGAAAGCAATGAAGTCAGCACTAGTGCCCTCTAAAACATATGCGGAAGAGCCCTCTGGTGGTATGAGGTAGCAAGGCACTCCAGGGACTCCCGCTTTGAGACACCACTCAAAATAGAGATGGGAAGCATTACTCTTTTTAAAACTACAGCTCCCAGGATTCCTGAACTAGCATGGCCAAACACCAACACAGAGAAAGTTTTGACTCCAATTGATTTTTTTCTTTAAGTTAAAAAAAGGGAGCAAACTAAGTGATAGAAGGAGCATGCCATCAGAAGCAAATCTCTCTTGAAAGGAAAATAACTTTTCATTCTTTCATGCATTCACCTCATTGTGGATTTGGCAAATTAGCACGTGTTTGCTTTATAATAGGTCACTGGGAACTAAGCATGACTTTCTCTTCAGGCCTGATTTCTCAGGCATGCAGCTCTGAAAGGTTTACTTGCCTGAAGGGATAACACTGTAAGAGGGAGAAATATTTATTTGCCTCAGCGTGTAGTTCAACACCCAGATCATTTCACACAACCCCCTGGATGTGGGGAAGACACGAGGGGTCTTGGATTCACTGGAATATTGTCACCACTGGTGAAATGCTGTATTTGTGATTATATCAGAGATGACATTCATTGGTTCCCATTTATTATACCTGCATCAGTCTTATGAATGCTTCCTGTACTAATATGCATATTGAAACAGAACCATCCCTTTGGCTGGGCTCCTCTTTGAATTTATTTATTTATTTATTTATTTATTTATTTATTTATTTATTTATTTATTTATTTATTTATTTATTGTACTTCCCAGCTCAAAAATTCCATATGCTACTGTGTCTATTAGGGAAGACCTGAGCAAAAAATATTAATTTAGCAAAAGCAAAGCAAAGTGTTCTGCTTATAAACCATTCCATAGTACTTAAAACACTCTCTGGGCAGTTTACAATTTAATTAAATTTAATTAATTATGCAGGCTACACATTCCACACACACACACACACATGCAAGATGGGTACTCATTTTACCGACCTCAGAAGGATAGAAGGCTGAGTCCACCACGAGTCCGCTACCTGGGATTGAACCCCAGGTCGTGAGCGCAGCTTTAACTGCAGTACAGCAGTTTAACCACTGTGCCACGAGGCTCCTTTAGATTTAGGGAAAGTGCCAAACCAAAATCTGCATGCATATTAGGGAAAGTTCCACTGAAATACGGAAGTTGCAGTACCGGAGGGACAAATGCTTTTGGAAATCAATGCATTTCTTGGTCTATTAGAAAACAGGCAAGTGTTTCAATGTGGATGGAAAATTGGGATAAATCTCTAGCTATATTCATTATTCAGTAATTGGGCAGTTACAGGAGGAAAGCTCTCCTCCTTCCCTACCTGCTTGACTATTGTTTCTTCAAAAGTAATAAGTCACAATGATGAATTCAGAAATACTCCCTGAGTGTTCACATAAGCCAACTGAGATGTTTCATCCTTGCTAATGAATAATGAAATTAATTGTGGTTTGTTTGATTCCTCCACTAATGTACTAAGCTTTTGAGAAAGCCTTCTGGTGTAGGACTTAATGACTGTTGTTGTTTTCCTTATTGTTTTCTTTGCCACAGAAGGCCGCTGAATATATTGGGAGAATGGCTTTCCTTGCCAACTGCAAAAAATGGATGAATCACATGTGCTCTGAGAATTTGGTCAAAGCTTCTGGTTCAGATGGCATCTTCTCTTCATCTCTAATGGAAACGCTAGGAAAAGGCCCCAAGATGCTAATGGACTGCAACATTATTAGCAGCCCATCTGTTACACAGCCATTAAAGCTGCAAATGCTGCATAGATCACCAATAATTTCAAAAATAAGGGGCCTGCCATTTGCTTCTTTGTTTGTTTCATTCCAACAGTTCTAGGGGCAGCTGATACATCACCTGGTCGAGCCTAATTTCAATATAGATCTGTTTCGAGATGTCTTTTGTCACTTCCCAATGCCTGTTTATTGTTCAACCACCGCTGTAAATATACAGTACTCATATACTCCAGGGTGCTAATTAGAGATGGGCACGAATAAAAAAAAATGGCGTTTCGTTTGTCGTTTGTCGTTTAGGCGGTCCGTTTCGGTTCATTTCCATTTTTCGTGAAGTTTTTGCAAAAAAATCATTTTCATTTTCGTTCATTTCGTTACCATTTTGTTACCATTTATTTTAATTTTTTGTGATTTTTGTGATTTTTTAAAAAGCAGTTCACTGTATTGCCGTAACGAAAACGAAACGCACGACAAAATTTCTGGTGTTTCTGTTTGTTTCGTTTCATTTTGGAGACAAAATTCATTTGTCGTTTCATTGCATAGCGAAACGAAAAAACGGAAACGGAAACGAAAAATTGTTCATTTCGTGCCCATCTCTAGTGCTAATCATGGCAACAGGACTTCTTTCCTTGCGGGATCAAAACATTTTACTACTCATCCAAGTAGCTTCTTCAGTCTAAGAAAAGTTGTTGCAAGGCCTCCAATATATAGTTCACCCTGGTTTTACCCCACCCTGGTCTGAATAAGCTCCTTGGGGGACAATGTCTTGGGGTCCTTGAAAGTCCCACCTATGTAGCCCTCTCCAACACCCATTAAGTATGGGTCATTATCAGCGGCCTTCTTGGTGGAGGTGTGAAGTGGTCCTGATTTGTTTCGGGATGGATGAAAGGCCATCCTGCATATACAGTCATGAACTACTGAGAAAAGAGTTCACTAGCTTAGGCCTACACCAGATCAGAATGGAGGCTCTGAGCTCCAAAACTTGTCTATATGTGTGCCACATTCTTATTTATTTATATTTTATATCCCGCCGGATTTTCCTAAAAGGAACTCAAGGCAACAACAAAAACAATCAGTTCCAAGGATTAAATATAAGCAAACCAAACAATAGCCTTAAAAAAAGTTAACAACAATTAGAAAATGAGCATGGATTTTATATGTGCTCTGAAGTTTGCTAAGATGCGAACCAATATTTATATGCCGATCAAGGTCAAGTAAAGGAAAGTACTATGATGATCTATGCATGCGCTGTACAGAAATGCTGAAGTCATCAACTTTACTCATAAAAGTCAACCAGCAAAAAGATTTGTCTTCGGTGATATTGGCAGTTTTGAATCAGAAGGGCTTTGAAAGTCACCTGTGACAATACCCAGGAAGGATGACTAAACAGCTTTTTTTTTCACAAGCCAGTTGCATACTAAATGCAGTTTAAGAGGTCCTCTAATAATCATTAGCATTTTAATTGCTGCAAAGGTTCTTGTAGGCTGTACACATGTCTGTCCTTTTCTGGAACTAGGTATCATGGAACTCGATGTGACGTGCATGAAGCAGACATAGATAGGATCAAGCACTTTATGTTTAGTCTTCTCCCATGTGGTAATATATACAAAAAAGCCACTGCCAAAGAGAGACAAGGCTGAGGGAAAAAAAGTAAATCAATATCAATTGCAGTTAAAAAAATAAAACAATATGGTTGGTGCCAGCGTGCATAATTCCATAGCTGCATAATTTTAGAAGATTAATATTATACATTCTGGATCGTTTGCTAAATACAGTGGACCCTTGTATAACAAACGGTTTGTATAACATAAAATTTGTACAACATAAAAAATTCCAGAGATAAGGGAAATTTGCTTAACATAATCACCTATGGGGCGAATCTGTACAACATAAAAAATGGGATCACTCTGTTTTCAATGCATTCCTATGGGAAATTTGTATAAAGGACAATTTGCTTAACATAATTTCCTTTGGAACAAATTAATTCCTTTATACAAGGTACCACTGTAATTTGCTTTGACATTTGTTCTAGACCTGATTTCAGCCCCAGTGCATCTGATATTCGCCCCTCTCCCTTCCAGTAAGCATATTGAGGCAGGGGTCACAGGGAGCTGGTTTGGGATATCCTGAATAGGCAAAGAACTGATGGTAATTGGTAATCAGAACTGATGGTAATCAAGTTGCCATTATTATTTTGCTTTCCTTCCAGGGAAGAGTTCAGGACGCCGTGCCTTGGGTACAACTTATAAATGGGCAGGCTTTTGATGGAAAGGACCATGAGGTAGGAGGTGAGGTGTCGACTTAATGCACCGCTTCAGGCAGTAAATTACTTCAGGTGGGTTCTGTCTGATACCTGGGCATGGAGCCAGCTGCCAAACTTGACTAGGGAAAGGGGCAAGACTCAGGGCGCTTTTACACGACCTCTAAAATCCTGTGGCCACTTAAGTTCGGATCAGAGAACATGGGGGTTTGTCCCTCTTCCTGTGTTCCCACCCCTCCGCACTCCATTGTTCCTGTCTGCGTGAGGGGAGGGAGAAAAAAAGGGAGAAAAAAATGCAGGCTCACCTCCGTCTGCTGGTCGAAGCAGCCCCGAGCAGCATAGTAGTGATTCCTGTCTCTTAAAGGGGCAGGAGGGACACATAAACAAACAGAAGGCAAGGGAGCCCAGCATTCACAGCTTTACAATTCGCATCGGGAGATTTTTTACCTTCTGGAGGCCAGGTACTTGAAAAGTGCGCTGGGACTTGCTTAGGTAAGTGTGGTCGTACTTATTTTATTTTTAAGTCCGCAGCTGGTGGGAAAACGTTTTTAAGCTCCGGATCTGGGAGCCCTTTGCCTCGGATTTTAGGGGTCATGTAAAAGCCCCCATAATTCAACCACTTGCCCTAATGAAGTAGACAATGAAATACTTGACACCCGTTTTTCCCCCGCTCCACCCAGCTCTGCTATATCCATTATTCAAAAGGTACCACAGCCCTCTGGATCTGCTTCTTCCTTGGAGCATGTGAGTCCTTGCATATATTGAGTGACCTTTGCTAGAGAGACGAAAACTGAGTGCTCATCCATGTTTTTAAAAGGATAAGATTTCTTTTAGAAAATCACTGGCAAGGAAAAGGCTTCTCGCTCCCAATCTCATTTGTATCTAGGTTAATTGCTTTTCCTCGGGATGTGTATAATTGATTTGTGGAAGGAAGACTTAACTAACTGTCTGCCACTCAGCAATGATCTGGCAGAATTCAACCCCTCTTCCTCTTAAAGGCTGAAAGAACCGACCATGGCAGCAATGTGAAGATGCTAAAGGTGATGGCTGAGGTTTGTTGGCCACATATCTTCTGGAGAACAACCCTCTTTATAGTAATGGACCAAGATAAAAATGATTGATAGGAAAAGCTTAATACCATCAACTGGAGAAATGGCAATGATAGGTCCTACTCAAAAGTACAGCATTGTTTTAAAGAATTGGGAAGTATGGGAAATCGCAACAATGAAGAGGATGTGTACATAGAACATATAGGAAGATGGTGGAAGTATCTGTTTAGTGCGTAGGAGCCAGATATACTGAGCAGTGGAGATGGGCACGAAACGAACAATTTTTCATTTCCGTTTTCGTTTTTTGTTTCATTACGTAATGAAACGACAAACGAATTTTGTCTCCAAAATGAAACGAAATGAACAGAAACACCAGAAATTTTGTCGTCCGTTTCGTTTTTGTTACGGCAATATATTGAACTGCTTTAACTGCTTTAAAAAAATCACAAAAAATGAAATTAATGGTAATGAAACAGTAACAACGAACGAAAACGAAAACAATTTTTTGCAAAAATTCACGAAAAATGGAAACGAACTGAAACGGACCCCCTAAACGACAAACAACAAACAAAACGCCATTTTTTTGATTCGTGCCCATCTCTACTGAGCAGTATCACTTAAAGTAAGGAATGGTGGGATCTAAAGATTAAATGCAAAGGCAAGACGACCATGCGTATGTTTTGACAGTAATTGTATATATGAATCTAGCTAGTCTCAACTAGAATAATCCCCTTGAATGAGTAAGACTCAGAGATATTTGCAATTTATAATATCTAATTCAAGAGTTTAGAAATAGCATTAAAACATTACATTCACTTCTCCCCTGAATTGCATGGGTCTGAGCAATGTGGTTTCTGCTATATATGGCTTTCCCCACCATACAGCCATACAACCATACATACAACCCATACATGTATACATGTATTGTTTGAGTTCCAAATGCATCTCTTTTAATACTGTCAGCTGCCTTGGATCCTTTAGGAGATGGTTGTATGGTTGTATGGTGCCTTGGATCCTTTAGGATAAAGGCAGCATACAAACAAACAAAAAAAAAACAGGCTATCAAAAGTGAAGCTTAGAGATAAATTCCAAGAAGCTCCATGTTCCATTGTCACCAAGCAATAGGGTGTATGGATAAAATTAATATGCCACCCGGAAACTACCCAAAGGTCATTGAATATTGCTCCAGCACATCATTTCTCTGTTATCTTCCCGAGAGACAATGGGTATTACTGGAGCCGTTCCTTTCAAGCAATCCCACATCCACGGTAGCAAGCCTAATGACAGAAAAGGTACTTTGATTTCCTTGGTTCAATAACCCAGGTATCCACTTTCTGCTGAGCCAATTGGAAGCAGCCTGTATGTGTTCCTCTCTCTCTCTCTCTCTCTCTCTCTCTCTCTCTCTCTCTCTGTGTGTGTGTGTGTGTGTGTGTGTGTGTAGAAAAGCTGCGTCTTCTTGTTAGCATTCGAGGTTCCATAATGGACGTGACAAGTGTTCTTTGTTGATAAATTGAGCTGCTTTAATACGGTGTCTTTTTCTTCGTACCGGCTCTCTTATCTTTGTGCCACACTGAGCAAAATCACTTAACGTGGACATCTGCCTCCTTTAACGCCTGTATAATCCAGACATCTGCACTGCCTGGTCTTCTAAAGGGACATGTTCCCTATGCCCCAGAAAGCTTCTCTTGAATAGAACGGACCACCTCTCCTGAAATCTCGTTCCAGGGTTGGGGCGTCTCAAGTGTGAAGCCTCTCTCAAGCTACTGTAGGCATGATTTGAATTTGGATGTATCGGCAGCTTGGCAAACACCTTTTAATGTCCTGGCTCTGTGCATTTGGGCTAATGGCTTCTTGGTGCAGTAATGCTTTTCTTGGCAAACTATCAAGTGTCTTATTAATATCAGCTCCGCTACGCTTGACATTGCAATCCATCAGATTGGAACGGCCTGTGAGAGAGGAGGAAAGTGAATGTGCGGTGCTATCGAATTTACTTTTGACAACTTGTCTAATGAAATGGCTTTAATTGAAAAGCAAGGGGATGGGTGGGGCAAAAGCACTGGGATTCTTAAAAAAAAAAAGAAAAACCCAAGGGGGCAGGGGGGAGTGAAGAAACAAATGAACTAATTTATGAGGGGCTTAACTCGCTCTTTCCACGGTTAATCTTTTGTGGGGGAAATGATTTTGCAACCCATTTGTAAACATCACTGAGTGGCTAGCATCCATGCCATCACCGAGCTATGACTATCAGAACTTTCTGAATCATCTCAGAGTAGTTTTGTAGTTGTGCCAAAACATGAGGTAAGGTAAGATCAGATCTGGTAAAATCACGAAGGGTGACTGACGACATCATAAAAAAAAATAGTATATAGATGATAGAGGTGGCTTTCTTACCTTTCTGATGCAGTGATCTTTCCCAAACACTTCCTTTCTGATGATCTGGACCTAGGAAGAATATTTGTCTTCCAAATTGCTTTCCTATGAAAAGGAAAAAGAACTTGAAGATGAAAGAGGAGCTGGTCTGAGCACCGGAGTATATAAATATATTTGTTTATTTTTATCTGCTAATACTGATGCTTTCATTATTTCTTTAAACATTTATAGGCTCTTTCCACAATGCAGTTGTAAGGCATATTAAAAATACAATTCATCATAAGACCAAACCCACCCTAGCACCATGCTCTAAAACACACAAACACACATCCAGCAAGTGTTGTAGAATCCCAGAATGGCAAGATCTCCAGGAGTACACATTAAAACAGTTCCAAAAGGAAAACAAGCAACACAGGGGCATTCTATACAGAAAAAAAATCCATTTTGGCAACCATTCCACTCATGTTTTCAGCTTCCCACAACAAGCAGATGGGGCAAAGTGGGTGAGAAGAACCAGTGAGTAGAGGTTTAAATGAGAGACACTGTTGCCGTCCTCAGTTCTCATTGCATTCAAGGCATCTAAAGCATCAAAAAGGGTGAAACGTGGCAACCCCAAGCAGACCTGTCAAGTGTCAAGTTTTGAGTGGGACATTCATGGATCAATCACTCTTTCCCGGCATCTTCCTGAAAAATTATTTTTCCCTGAAGTGTCCTGCACTTCTCCCTGTGCAACCCCTAAACCACACCCCACCTGCTGTCTGGATTGGTATATGTATCTCCTAGAAAGCCAAGACACCTAGGTCACAGTGAGCATTTTGAAGCCACCACAAGGGATTCTGGGAACCCTGCATGGCATTAAGGCTGCACCCTCTAGCTGAAGGGCCCGGCTGCTAGCACCCCTCCTCCCTGGAGCTCCCACCGGCTGCGGCTCTCTCCTCCCATCCCGGGCGGCCTTGGAGAACACTTGACAGCTATGATGGTTTTTTTTAAATAGTTAAATAAAAACAGAGTTTAGAAAACAGTAGTGGGAGTGTTAATAAACAACCCAGCACTAGCCGTTTTCAGCTGTGGATTTTATTTTATTTTATTTTATTGCAATACTAAGAGCTCTTAATTGCACATTCGCAGTCAAGATTCTGTGTCTTTTTTTAAACTTGTCCTTTTGTAGAGACACCCTTAAAGAGGAAGTTTTGCAAAAACATCCCCTGGCTTTTCCATGGATCCTGGAATGAGGTAGCAATGTTGTTGCTTGTCTTTACAATCTGTTTCTTCCCACTCTGGTGCTTTGCATTTTCATACCAACGATTAAGCCATCCTCCCTGAGAGGCAATCTAGACTCGAAGCTGAACGAGCATCTCATTACTGCTATTAAAGTGTTGCTTTTCTGAGTTTTTATTTTAATAAAGCTCCCTTCCCCCCAGTCACAGCTAGCTGACTTGGCAACCCTGCCTGTTCTGTGCCGCTGCATCGCCGGGACTCGGTCAAGGCCAAAGAATCTTCCAGGCTGATACTGTAATGTCAACCTGCAACAGACTCGGAACAAATCACCTCTTTGCTTTTGTACAGTGCATTGTTTCAGTCGCACAGCAGGTCATAAGAACATATGTTCTTATGTTCTTATGACCTGCTGTGTGACTCATGGGTAAGATCTAATTAATTAGTGGTGGGGGACAATGCAGCAAGGTGTGTTGCTGAGTGACCTTTCTTTCTTTCTTTCTTTCTTTCTTTCTTTCTTTCTTTCTTTCTT
>JAHTLZ010000327.1:17390385-17451114 GCA_023846285.1 Phrynocephalus versicolor
AACAACAACAACAACAACAACAACAACAACAACAACAACAACAACAACAAAGATGCAGATGAAAGGAGATTGCCCTCAGTGTCAGCCATAAATCGGATTGACGTTGGTCCTACATTCTGGGCAAAGCAAGCCATAACCCTCTTGTCCCCTGAAACCCATGATGAACACTCGCCCTACGCAGGCATTCTCTTTTAACTTGGGGCCTTTTCACACGACCCCTAAGATCCACTGGCCATTTAAATTCGGACCAGAGATCTTGGGGGTTCGTTGCTCTTCCTGCGTCCCCACCCCTCCACACTTCCTTGATCCTGACTGCGTAAGGGGAGGGAGAAAAAAGGGGACAAAAGAATGCAGGCTCACCTCCGTTTGCCGGTCCAAGCCTCCTCAAGCCCTGTCGTCATCCTGATTCCTTCTCTTAAAGGGGCGGGAGGCAAAATAAACAAACAGAAGTGAGGAGAGCCCGGCACTCACCAGATTACATCCGGATCTGGGAATTTTCACCCTCCGAGAGCAGGTACCTGAAAAGTGCGATGGCACGTGCTTAGGTGGGCGTGGCCGCACTTAATTTTCTGTAAACTCCGGAGCTGGTGGGGAAACAATTTTAAGCTCCGGAGCTGGGAGCCATTTGCGGCGGAGTTTAGGGGTCGTGTACAAATACCCTTATACTGAAGTGGTGAGGAGGGCAGGGCCCAGAACCTTCATCATTTTATTCACTTACAAAGCAACAGGGGGAGGGGCTTGGGATGGCCTGAAGGGTGCAAGAGTTACCAGATCCCTCACAGGCTGAGAGGGGAGCAAGTGCAACACACTTGCAAATGTAGCTGGGAGTGAGTGGATGGAGAGGCTTCCATAAAAGGCTTTAAAGACATCTCCCACATAACAATTAAACTTGAAGCTTTGACTAATCTTGACTAGGTCCCAGCACAGCAGGAATTGCCCAATCTACGCATTGTCTGGTTTTTTTCATAAAAATACTTAAGATCAAGCTGGCAGTATATCAAAGTGAGTCTACTAAAGATTTGAGTATTAAAATTAGAACTGTTTGTTCCCCTCCTTCAAAATCCCTCAACAATGTGAATTTCCTCAGGTAATAATTGCTTCTTCTCTGCTCCCCACTAGGAGTGTAATGCATGTTGGGAAGCAATTTACATGTCCTTTAAGATTTAATCACTTTTAATTATAGACACTTTCCTGGAATACCAAATTTAACTTGTTCAAAGTTTCCTTTCAGTTAGGGGTAGAATATATGAATATATTCTGCTTTGTAATGTCAGCTTTTCTCTGTTGGGGCTCCCGCCCCATAAAAACCACATTATAGAAACAAATATATATATATATATTTAATGGTCACAGTAGGAGACAGATTTTACTGGTGTACAATAGCTAACCATGAAAGCAGAAGACCTCCTTGCTTGCAGAAAGATTAGCTATCCCTTTACTCTTCGTATTTCTTTCTGGGAAAAGACACAGTAGTAGAACTGGAGTTTTCTTGGAAAATACACAGCAGTAGAATTGGAGTTTGGAAACCTCACTTCGTGGACTACAACTCTCCGAATCCCCAGCCAGCATGAGGATTCTGGGAGTTCTAATCCAAAAAAAGTTTCTCAAGTTCTGAATGATACACATGTATTGGGTTTATTGTTCTTGTTCTTGTTGTGTCGTACAGACGTGACCGACTCTTCGTGAACCCATGTCCATGGAGTTTTCTTGGCAGGAATACTGGAGTAGCTTGCCAGTTCCTACTCCAGGTGCCCACAGCACCTGGTATTCCCTGGTGGTCGCCCATCCAAGTACTAACCACACCTAATCCTGCTTATTTTCCTAAATCAGGCAAGATCGGATGTGCTCAGGGCATCGAGGCAGCTAAATAATGTTGCCTTGCAAAGGAATCTTGCATTGCTGGCAACTGAACTTGTGCAAAGGTTTAGGAGGAAGCTTAAAACTGGACACATCCAGGGCAATTTACTAATTTTTTTCTGAATCACCTACTATCTGGGGGATTCTGGGAGATATATTCAAAAAAGGTTGCCACCCCCCCCAGAGTTTCTTGTTCCTTCCTTCCTTCCTTCCTTCCTTCCTTTATATACATGTGTTTACATGCTTTTAAACTGCTAGGTTGGTGGGAGCTGGGGTTAACAGCGGGAGCTCGCTGTGCTGCGTGGCACCCGGGATTTGAACCACTGAGCTGCCGACTTTGCAACTGACAGTTTCAGGGATTCCAGCAGGACATCTACAGCCTTGAAAAGCTGTTGATGCTAACAGGTTAAAAAAAGAAAAGAAAGAAAAAGCCATTGCAGTGGCATGTTTGTATATCACAGTCCAGCAAAGCACAAGCTCACCTTTCATCTTGATATCCATCCGTGTGGTTTGTGGCGCTTCTGCAAGGTGAACTGCTGACTCAACAAATCTCATCAAAACAGGAAGGTCAGGCAAATGCCCTGAGCCCATGTTAATATGTATGGTGAGGTGTTTACAAAGCTGGTAATGTATGCGCACAATAAGCTGGGAAAAGTAGGCACAGTGAAGGATCACACTCATAAGGATGTAAATCCAGGGACGTCTTATGACTGTTATTTATTGATAGCAGCTGGAGCAGGTATTTTATCACTGTCTTCTCATGGTTAGTTCTTGAAATGACCTCACAAGTTGCAGAGTTAATGCAGCAATCAGAAGAGTAGTTACTACTGAGACCTTCCACCAATCTGTACATGTCAAAAACTCCAAGAACTCAGTGCACCATTTAACACCCAGGACGCTGAATGAAGGCATGTCCCACTGACATCGGTACAAGGATGGCCTGAGACCTTGATGTGAATTATGGTGCATGGAATATTGAAGTAGAAGCTGGGGGTGATCTTTGGGGGGGGCTGTATTCAAGCAGTGAGTGCGGTCAAAAGACGAGCATACATTTGGGAAGAGGGCTGCTGCGATTCCTACCAAAGAGGATGCTTCAACCCTTCCGCAAGCATGAGAACAAGCAGAGTCTGCAAGATGCACATGTCAGTTCCATGCAACCACTTGCAAATGGCACAGCTTCAAGTTTGCAAAATGCCTTCAGCGTACACAGCAGATTTATGCAATGGTTTGCATCCAGTACCTGTACAGGGTTCAGATCACATATCTTCCAGGTTATTTGAAGGTTGAATATTCTGTTGCCTTGGACTACTGATGAGAGATCATAGATCAGTGTTGGCGAACCTATGGCATGAGTGCCAAAGGTGGTGCTCAGAGCCATTTCTGTGGGCACCCGACATCGCCCATTCATATCCACCTGTATGCAGGTTAGGGTTAGGGTTAGGGTTAGGGTTAGCACTTTGCAAAAAATTAGCGGGTTTTGAATCACTGTGTGGGCACTCGGTCTCTAAATGTTTCACCATCACTTTCATAAACCATAGAAGTTCATGGAATACGTGTGTGTACATGTGCATGCACCCACTGAATCCTGTGTTAGGTACAGAGAGACTCTAGTGAGATCTTACAATTCAGATTATACTGGTACACCATAAATTTTACTGACCTCCTTTGTGGTGGGGAATGGTCACTCCAATGTCATGCAGTCAGAGAATCTGTTGTGAGGTGGGGGCCCCCCCCCCCCCAACAAATTTGCAATTCAGGAAAAGGTGCCAAAACCTATCCCCACAACATAGTCACATCTCCTCCTGTAAAGTTCAGATGAAAACCCTTCCAAAAATCCAGAGTCACCAGCACTGCCCTTGTGCAGTGAGAAAGAACAAATGGCTACAATCGGGTGTGAGATGGTCGCTTGAAGAAAATAATACTGCACTGTATATAACATATAGAAATTAGTCTCTCTTTAGCAAAGAAGCATATTCTCACCCTGATACCGAGTTTGAACCTTTTATGACTCTTCTGAATGCTGACAATTTTGTCCAATGAGCTACTTTTCTTTGTCGCAGCCTTAAATGCTTTAAAAAAAAAAAACAGACTTCAAAGCATTTCGTGAATATTGCTGAAACATGCACACCGGCCCAATTCCAGCATCAATCTTCCTCATTAATAAGGCAAGACCACCACCACCCCCAAATCGGTTTGGAAACAGGAACGTAATTAAGAGAAGAACATAACTCAATGGAATACTTAACAAACGAACAGCAAGCAGTTAGGGAATAATTGCCTATCAGCATGCCCGCTTTTGCATTAAGTCAAGCAGATGCAAAGCTGATGGCAGCCATGACCGCGTTGGCTATGGGATTGCAGCAATCATCTTGATATCCATCAGCTATCATCGTGATATCCAAAGGGCAGGGCAGCTTTTCCAGACTCTTCTGAAAGAAGAGGTACATTTCTGTGCAGAGGTACTTTGAACTACACCCCCCATAGTCTCTCATTGGAGCTGTTTCAGGTAAGAATGATGGGCATCCGAGTCAAAAACCTCTCAGGAGCCAACATTTGTCCCCTCCACTTTAGAACCCCTCTCTCCTTTTCAGATTAGAGCTGCGAGACAATTAGCAGAGCAAATCCAAATTCTACAAGGGAATTCTTGTAGGGGCCATAGAGAACCCCCCAAAAATTATAACTTTGAAAGTGGAGTTTGAATCAACAACAGGTTTGGCACAAGTGTAGCAGATAGTCTGCTGTTGCTCCATCCCAAATTTGGGGGAATTCTGATAAAGTTTTTTTTGAGTTGGTTTTTAAAGAAGGAAAACTGCCCCTCTAGGCTGAAACAAACAGCTCGAAGCAGGCTGAGTTTCAAAATAACTCATACAAGTGGAAAAGATCAGCCTTGCTTATCCTGAAGTAGAATGGTTGGCCTCACCCACTTTTTGATTTGGAACGAATCCAAAGTGAGACCATTCAAGGGAAAACCGCAGAAGCTGTTTCCTTTTCCCCCATCAACAAATCAGTTCTCAGGGCTGCCTTTTCGACAAGTGTGAAAGGTAGCAAGTAGAGGAGGGTGTGCTGTAGACCAGTGGTTCCCAACCTTCCTAATGCTGCGACCCTTTAATACAGTTCCTCAGGTGGTGTTGACCCCCTTGCCCTGCTTGGAAGAGGCCACAAGCCCCCATTGGCAGCCCACTATGCTGCAGGGGCCATAGAGAACTTCCCTTTATACAGGCACCCTCAGCCGATCACAGCCTCCGGTGCCATTGACTGACACCCCCTCCAACCTATCAAGCTGCAACTCACTCTTCCCCTCCCCTTCCTCCCCCTCCTCCTCCAGACCCAAGCTGTTTGTGCCTTTTTCTTCACTGGCTCATGGCGACCCCTGTGAAACAGTCGTTCGATCCCCAAAGGGGTCCTGACCCCCAGGTTGAGAACCACTGCTGCAGAACATCTTGACTGCTGCCTTTGGTGCAGTCAACATTCATGTTGCCCTTTGCTTTTTCCTGCTGGCAATGTGGGGAAGATATTGTGCTGCCATATTGGTCCATTCCCTGGCATTCTGAATCCTGAAGCACAGAATCAAAATATCCCACATTCATTTAGCTGGGGAATAGAACACATTTAATTGGTATTAAAGGGCATGTTGGACCTGCATCTTGCATTGACTGCATTTCCATCCTCCACTCCAGCCTAACACAGCCTTTGTGTTCCACCTCAATCGTTCCCTGAGCCTTAAATCCAATTGCTCTTCTCTAATGGGGAAAGGATGATCCCATTCTTCTCTTTACTATGATCTGCCAGACAGCTGACAAAGTGTATTCTTGCAGCCACTTCCTCATCTCTTCCCCCCTTTTCCAAAGAACAGGGTGATTCATATGTTACGGTGACCTACATCTGGACTTGGCACCAGGCTCTGTACTAAAAATAGGCCCAACAAGGTCAGTCCTTTGGCTCTGTCTTTTCTAAAGATAAATCTGCTTCCCTTTCAGATATCAAGTGTTGGGGCAACAAAGGATACAGCTTTGTTGCCCCAACACTTTCACTGTAGGACCTAGGCCAGTTTGTGGGTCACCTATGGGGATTGCTGACATGAATGGGGTGGTTTCATTTCAGGTGGGCTTCAACCGATGGCAATAATCCCATCACACAAAATTGGGCACATCAGGTTTGACAACTGGAAGTTAAGTCATGGCAACCGGACCTCTTTTCTTGAGAGATCGAAACGCCAGTTGCCATGATGATGACTCAGGTTCCAGATAACCTCACCTGGAGGACTGAGAATCTTCACAGACATCAGGTTTGACGGTTTCACCCATCTGTTGGCAACGATCCCAGCTTGGAAAAGTTGTGTGTCTACTACAATTTCCATGATTCCCCAGGTAGCATGGCCATGAACACGTGTCTTGTTTTGTTTTTCCCAAAAGGGAATAAATTTTCCCAGTTCTAATAGCAGAAAAGAACATGATTCAATGGAATACTTATGTGTCCCAAAGCAGATCTTTCTCATCACTTGAGCATTCTTTTTGTACTGTAATAACTTCAGGGGAACCTTTAAAAAATAAACCAGAGAGCCCATCACAGCTGTATGTTCCTTTTCCGCAAGTATCATCCCTGCCAACAGATACAAGATCTGATTTCTCTGCAGTGACTGTCATTGTAGTCGCAGCAGTGTTTAACATGGGCAGGATCCTTACAAAACAATAAATGCCGAGAGGTTTTCTGGCCATATGTTATCATTCCCTCTGCTTTTACACACTGAAAATAGGTTCCAGGGTGTGCCATCAGATCTCTTCTTAGAGGGTGCCTTCCCAAAGAAAGATCACAGATGGTTTTCCAAAACATGCTGTCAGCCCTGATACTCAAATCATCACACTCTTTGTAATTTGGGACTCCCTCCCCTGCCCCAGTATCTGAAGGCTGTTGCTCACACTAGGCAATATACCGTATATACTCGAGTATAAGTCAACCCGAATATAAATTGAGACCCCTAATTTAGCCCCCCAAAACTGGGGAAACGTATTGACTCGAGTATAAGTCTAGGGTGGGAAATGCAGCAGGGCCTGGCAGCTCCTCCTTTGTGAGCTGGGGGAATGGTGTGTGATGTTTAAAACGACTTTTAGCCACCAAGGCAAGCGCTTGCCTCAATAGCTAAAAGTCATTTTAAACATTGTGTGCCGCTCCCCCGTGAAGCAGAGGGGGTCAGGAGAAGCAGCGCACAATGTTTAAAATGACTTTTAGCCACCGACCCAAGCACTTGCCTTAGTGGCTAAAAGTATTGACCCGCATATAAGTCGAGGGCCCTTTTTTTCAGCCCAAAATTAGGGCTGAAAAACTAGGCTTATATTCGAGTATATACAGTAAACAAGTCTTTATAAGCTGTTATCCTCAAAGAGTGAAAGATAGCTGTTTGAGTTGATTTTGCTAAAGGATATATTTTACATCTAGATTGCTTTTGTTGTGCAATTATGCCCTGGAAACGAAACAAGGACCTAATTTGCAATGATGTTATGAAAGGTAAAAAGAGCTAATTGCAGGGAAATCGCATCAGCAGAAATAAAGCAAGCTAATTGTAGGGAATGCTCATTCATGTTAAGGAAGTGTGATGATGAGGTTGCTAGCAGATGAACCGTTTCAGTCAAGTGGAGAGTTTTTTGAGTTGAAATCCTGCCAGTTAGTTTTGTTCACATTCAAATTCCTAAGTCCACAGTTCTTTCCACCCCAAACATGAAGACATTTCAAATGTTGGTTAAAAAAAAATTAAAAACAAACGATTTTTTAAACAACCTTGAAATTCAGTTCTGCTCCATTTGTGTCATCCAAATGCAGAGCAAATGAATTGACTCTAGCTTCAACTTGTCCTGGGATGAGGAAGAAAATTACTCTAGTCTGCACCTGCCTTAAAGCTGTTAAATATGTGAAACCTTAAATAAAAAGGAGGATGGCAACACTAATTCAGCAGGCACATGGTTGCATGCACAGGGATTGAAGCACGGACTTTTCAGAAGACTCCAGAGACCTGGATCTGGATCAACAGAACTGCAAGAACACACTTCTCCCCCATGAAAATTGTTTGAAACTCAAGTTTTTTCCCCATCTTGAATATTTAAAAAACAAACAAACCCAGAGGAACTGGAGAAAATTCTAATACCAAATGAATGGAACTGGAGTTGGGCACGAACTGCTGGTTTGGTGGTTCGTCTTCACTCCTTTTTTGCCTGAACAGGTGTTTGGTGCTTCCTAGTTCTGACTCCTTCAGCAGGTACCCACTCAGAGGCAGCGCTTGGAGTAGGAGTGGCAGGGAAGCCAGGGGTCTGTCTCTGATCGGGCACCCTCCAGAGGAGGCAGGGCTGAGAAGCGCCAAACCCCCTGCTTGGCTGAAAGACGAACCAGCAGTTCGTGCCCACCTCTGCACAGGACTAAATTACTAAATGGTCACCCACTCCTGTTTCTCACTATGCTTTTGTTTCATGTGCATCTTTCCCCTCTCCACTGAAGTTTTTAATTACTCCTCAGACAAGAAAGGCTAAACAAAGCTGCAAGAGAGTTGGCAGCCCCTTCTGAATATCCATCAGCACCAGAAAGTGTCTCATCTGCTCAGCCGCATAAGCTCTGGCCCGGCTGTGTGGAGGATGCAATTTAATCGATGACATGGTGTGTCAGCCTCACCCTCCTGGTGGGGTCACAGCACAGCACCTTATCCAGATCTAATAAAAGGCAGGGTGGTGGCTTGACCCCACTCGGAAGATCAGCCCAGCTGGCTGGCTTCTCTTGGCCTGCAGCACGATCAATAGAGAGAGCAGCAATAGAGACCTGCGTCCCCAGGATGGAAGGGGGGAGCAGCTGGGGAGTAGCAGAAGCCACTGAGAAATCTTTCATTGGTAATCAAAGAGGATTTCCAGGATGTTCAAAGACATTTTGACCTCAGCTCTGAAAGATGTGCTTCATCACTGAGCTATAGCTTTTCCTCCAAACAAAATTTTACTCCTTTGTGGTCTCCCATCAAATGCTAATCAGACCTGATGTTGCCTAGCTTCAAGAATTAGAGGGTATCAGAGGTAAAAAAAATCATTCAAGTGGATTAAAAAAGTAATATAGCACCATTTGATTAAAGCTGAGATTTCTTAGGCGATTTGGAGCTGTTCTCTTCATCTTTTTCAAGCCAAAATTACAGTTTTGCAACTGCACAGTTATCGCCTCGGCTTATTTCCATGTATAAGACGACTCTCAAGGTTTGGCCTAACAATTTTAGACAAAAATATAGTTTTATACATGGAAAAATACTGTATTCGAAGATTCTTAGATAATGTGGGGTGGGGTGGGGTAGTAGAGATGTTACTTCTGAATCATTTTAACAAACCATGGTTATAACCTGTAATCTCCAGGCTTAAAACCAGGGTCCTTCAAGGGCCAGATGCAGGGGAGTGGTATCAGGAGGCAGATACCTAGTCTCGTGCACTCCCAGAGGCATCTGGTGGGGCTACTGTGAGATACAGGAAGCTGGACTAGATGGGCCTTTGGCCTGACGCAGCATGGCTCTTCTTATATTCTTATGTTCTTATGTACAATGTCCAAGTTGGTGTTCAGAAATACTTTTCGTTGCTGTGACGGAGGTGGCTCACAAATGGGCCTAAGGATCAGTGTAGCTTATGCGTATGATGTACAATATGTTTTGGAATTAGGTCTGAGCCAACCTATTACAGATGGGGCACATTATGTGGTTTGGTGAGAGTATCCCATTTCATTTTGAAAAAACTTTCCAGTAACTAAGGGAGTGAAAATACCTCTTCCTCTTTGTCCCTGTTGATACTTTTTAAAAAACATCTTCGCAGCAGCAGCAAAATAAAATAAAATAAATATAAATAATAATAATATAAGAAAGAAAGAAAGAAATATAAACATTCATATCACTAATTTAATAGAGACACTCTGTGTTTCAGCCGTCATCAGTTTTGATGGAATAACTGTGTGCAATCAAGAGAGCCAAATAGTGAGATTGATTGCAAAGAGTTCTGACCATGGCTTCTGAAAATTGTAGGACGGTGACCGGCTAAGATCTGCACTAGCCAGGAGAGATAGCCTTTACTAGCCCAATGAATTCCTAATTTAGTCAAAAGAAACCGATATTGCAGTTGATCTTTGCAGAAGTAACCGTGGAAAGACCAAAGGACTCACACAGATTTGTAAATGTTTCTACAGCCGCCAAGTTTCACCTCTCCTTGCTGAAAAAGTTGGATTAACCAACTTTGGTTTTTAAAGCATGGAATGCACAGAATCCAAAATGCGCACCTCCCCCCCCCCCAATAGCTGCCCCTTAGCTTGTCTGCTCTTTCTGTAATTCTGGCGCTGAGTTGATGCATCACACCCTCTCTCCTGCTCTCTCCTGCCTCAATATGTCACTGGCGGAGAGTTTTCATTGCACAGTGGGGGGACAGAGCCACACACAGTTCAGTTGTCATTAATCAAAACCATTCACTATCTTTTTCTCGCCTGGATCAGGCCCGGGGGCTGATCAGCCTATTTCTTCTTCTTCTTCTTCTTCTTCTTCTTCTTCTTGTTCAGTCGTTCAGTCATGTCTGACTCTTCGTGACCCCCTGGACCAGAGCTCACCAGGTCTTCATATCTTCTTCTGCCTCCTGGAGTTTGGTCAAATCCATGTTGGTTGCATCGATGACACCGTCCAACCATCTCATTCTCTGACATCCTCTTTTTCTTTTGCCTTCAATCTTTCCCAACATCAGGGACTTTTCCAAGGACTCCTCTCTCCTCGTGAGGTGGCCAAAGTACTGGAGCCTCAGCTTCAAAATCTGTCCTTCTGGTGAACATCTGGGGTTGATTTCTTTCAGGCTGGATAGGTTAGATCTCCTTGCAGTCCAGGGGACTCTCAAGACTCTCCTCCAGCACCACAGCTCAAAAGCATCGATTCTTTGCCTTAGCAACCGCCTACTCATCATCACCCAAGTGCTTTCTTCTTTTGGGATCAGCTGGGCCTCAGCCGCCTGGCATGCTCTGAGGAGGATGTAGAGCAGAACTGGAGAGGAGGAGGCTGCCAGGAAGCTGAGTCAGCAGCGGTAAATCCATCAGCCCCCACCCCCTCCCCACCAAGGACGCTGCAGGAAGGACAAAGTCCTCCACTGAGAGATCTCTCTCAAGCAGCAGCCTTGGAAGCAGAACCGTCCGGGATTTAATTGAGGGCCATTCATTCCTGGAGGCAATTTCTTCTCCGTTAAGGGACCTCGAGTGGATGCAACCCCCACCCCTTCCACCCACCCTCTCTCAAGATGGAGGGCTCCTCATCTAATCATGCATTAACCTTTGCCCTCCCATTAGGGATGAATGTGGCTGGGCCCTCAGAAGCTTTCAGGGCAGGCTTCCAATTAGCCAAAGTGGCTTTTCTTGACAAGGCCCTGCTATTCCTCTCTGAGCAATAAGGAGGGAGGGAGGGGCTTGGCTTTGAAATGCACAAGGAGTCAGAGTATTGATTTTGGATTGATCATCTTTGGGCTGGGGGAGGTGGGTTGGGTGGGCTCAGGCTCCTTTTCATCAGTGGCAGAGAGAGAAATGTCTCCCACTCCTCACCTTTGAGGTTCCCGCTTCTCCGAGAAGGAGCTTCTTTTCTGTTCTTTCCCCCCTACCCATTGGCTCTTTCTTGAATGTTCATCTACCACCCCCATGGCTACAAGCTGGGGTAATGGGAGACGTACTACTGGCCACCCCAAGCTCTAGAAGCAACCAGGTTTGCAGATCTGAGGGCATTCTGTGCTAATCTGATCTGGCTAAGTAGATAATTCAGCAACAAGCCTCTGTTCTCCATATAAGAACATAAGAACATAAGAAGAGCCCTGCTGGGTCAGGCCAAAGGCCCATCTAGTCCAGCTTCCTGTATCTCACAGTGGCCCCACCAAATGTGTCTGGGAGTGCATGAGACTAGATATCTGTCTCCTGATACCACTCCACTGCATCTGGTCCTTGAAGTACCCTGGTTTTAGGCCTGGAGATGACACATCTCCGTCATAGTTTTTCACCTGTGGTGGACTTTTCCTCCAGGAATGTGTCCAATCTCCTTTTGAAGGCATCCAGGCCAGAGGCCATCACCACCTCCTGTGACAGGGAGTTCCACAGACTAACAACACGCTAGGTAAAAAAAAAAAATTCTTTTGTCTGTTCTCACTCTCCCAGCCTTCAGTTTGAGTGGATGTCCCCTAGTTGTGGTATTTTGTGAGAGGGAGAAGAGCTTCCCTCTATCCACTTTACTCATGTCCTGCATTATTTTGTATGTCTCAGTTCTTCGATTGTCATAACAAAGGAATAAAGAAGAATACCTGCATTTAACGTAGTCACTGATGCATGTTTTCCTGCTTAGATGAAGAAAGGGAGGACAGTGATCAATACTGATAATGCATCCCTCGCAGCCTTTTATTCCTTGTGAGAAATGAGAGCAGAGGTGTCCATTTTAAATTTCCTCCCACTATGTTCTTCTGCATGATTTATTTTATTTCAAATAGGATTTCTCAGTTGTTCGGCAATGGTTGTCCCCCCACCCCACCCCCAAAACGATACAGCAGCATGACAACCCTGGCACAACATGGCTTCTTTTTAAAAACATGCCTTGCAACAATTGGTGAGCTGCATTGTACATACTAGTTTCTTGGGGGGTGGGGTTGAACAGGAAAATGGCAAGGTTAGGGCAGAATGGGAGGGAGCTCTCAGTGTTGGGAAATCATGAAAAATCACAAAGAAAGATAAAATGTTCAAAGAAGTGTCCAAATCTGTAATCTACACAAGCTTCTGCTGCAGCTAGATTTGCCTCCCATGTTGTACATTTCTTGCCAGGAGTAGCACAGCAGTATCCATTTTTTTAATCAATATGTCTTATCAGCAACTAAACTGGATGTTTTTTTTTCTTATGGGAAAAGTCAGAGCAGCAGTAACTCCTTGCAAACCTAAAGAGGGGGGTGGGCACCCCCAGCGGGGGCGGCGGGAGGGAGTCAGCCTTGGAGTCCATGAGCAGAAATAAAAGAAAATCAGGACTCAGTGGGAAAAAAAGACAGATATTGATTAAGCCTCTGAGGACTCTTCTTCAAAGTAGGCATTCCCCATCTTAGTGAGAAGAGTGGAGAACCAAAATCACTCTGATTACTGTCGACCCAACTGGTTCTGTAGCTAAAATTAATGCTCCGGATACCATCACACTTCAAGCTGGTTCTTTAAAATTTACAAGCTTCATCCCGCAATGTTAGTTGAACTACAGATCTTACAGCATCAATATCTAGCCGAGGTGAAATTGGGATTTTTTTTCTCTCTTACATAACAGCTCAGGTTGCCAAATTTTTCTTAGCTGTAATCCACAGAAGGGCGGCATTACTGGCAGAAAGTTGACCAATGTAGAGTGTTTCATAGTTGCAGTCTCTCTCTTCTCACTGTACTGTTTTATTGTTATCGTCTATTTTTTCTTTTCTATCTGAACGAGGCATATGACCATAATAAAAAGTAATTGATTGATTGATTGATTGATTGATTGATTGATTGATTGATTGATTGATTGATTGATTGATTGGTTGGTTGGTTGGTTGGTTGGTTGGTTGGTTGGTTGGTTGGCTGGTTGGTTGGCTGGTTGGTTGGTTTCCCAATATTTCCCAATATTTTGGTCCAATATTTCAGCCCAAGTGCTTGGCATATAGAGATGGGCACGACTCAAAAAAATTGTTTTTTGTTTTTCGTTTGGTTGTTTAGGGGTCCGTTTCAGTTCGTTTTCATTTTCGTTGGGTTTTTCTGCAAATTTTTCATTTTCGTTTCGTTACCTAACGAAAACAAAAAACGAAAATGAAAACAAAAAAATTCTGTTTCGTTAGCATTCTTTTCAGTTCAATGTGTTTGCTGCAATGAAAATGAAAAACACGGCAAAATTTTTCGTTTCGTTTCCGTTTCCGTTTTGTTTTTGAAAAATTTTCATTTTCATTTCGTTACCTAACGAAAATGAAAAAACGAAAACGGAAACGAAAATTTCGCTGAGTCGTGCCCATCTCTATTGGCATATTCCAAATTTACATATTCCGTTTCCAGCCTTATATTCATCGTTACTTATCTCCCTCTTCACCTAGTACAAAGAATGAAAATAACAAAGTACAATATTAAGTTAGCCTATTTAATGTTTATTTAATTCTATTTAATTCTTCATTTTACTTAGCAGCTTGAAATCTATTTGCTTAGCTCAGTATATGATAGGCATACATTTATATATGTTTTCATCTAATACAAAGGGTGAAGATAGCAAATTTGACTTTTAAGATATCCTATCTAATCTATAAGATTTAGCAAATAATAAACATCATCAACCAATCATATTTTATCTGTTCACCTACATTCTATAGATAGATAAAATGGATGCATAGTAAGCTGCCCGTAGGTGTAACTCTAGACAGGCCATTGAAGCGTCTGAAAAAATATTTCTCCTGCCTGCATCTTCTTTCCGCTCTGCTACCCTGTAATAAAATGTACTGACAATAACTGTGTTAGTTGATGGTGTTATTAGCAGACATGTCAATACTGATTTCCACTGTTATATTCTGCAATCTTCTGCTGCTCTGTGGACTCAATGAGCTGTGTGGACAAGGTGTGACTCCATCCTTCCTAAGTTTGACAGTAAGGTTTCTCTTTCGCCGGATATTGAAAAATTGCTTAACGACCTGCCTCTTTCCAGCTCCCTGTCTCCCCTTCTTTTCGAAGGCAGATCAGGCACTTGGGGATCGAAGGATGATGCCATCCCAAATTGAGAATCCATCTCACTTATTCAAGCCCACTGAGGTGAAAATGAACACTTTTCAAAAAGGACACGCCATGAAATTAGAAGTGATGTTTTAAATCTCATTTTGAATAGAGGCCTTTTATGGCTCCATAGATGTTATTCTCGGGGGATTTTTATAAGCACCTTCCTTCTGTTCTCGGTTTCTCTTTTTTTAAAAAAAAGGGAAATGTCAAGATGTTGGTTTTGGTGACCATCAAATGGCTGAGAGTGTTTTCAGAGACCTTGGAAAGTAAGGAGAAAAAGTATTTCAGAACGCACGTGCACAGATTATATTAAGAGTTTAAAGTCCACACTAGAGTTTAAAACAAATATGTATTCACTCTCACTTGTTTCGTCCCCACAGCAGACTTTTCTCAGAGCAATGTGTCTTGACTATCAGACTCCCATTTTAGGTCTATGTCTGTTTGTCAAACCCAGTCATAATACAAAGCAAACTGGATGTGCAATGTGGAGGCAAAAAGAAGCATGTGGCATGAAAAACAGATGTCATTCACTGTTTGAGGAACACTGCTTCTAAATACATGCTAAGTGTATTAGGTTGTTTGACCCTGTGATCCGTGAGTTGCAATCCTGATAGCACAGCCCAGCAAACTTTCACATTAAAGAAGTGATGTCTGTTCTGAAGATGTGTTCCAACAAACAAAGCAAGAAACATGTCAGTTCTAAGAATACATATTTTTTTCAAGAACCCTCTGAAAAATGTTAGGTTGTGCCCCGAGCTTGGAAAAATTAATCAATTAATTATTATTATTATTTGTGGTGCGGGTTTGTAACTTTGAGAACGCTCTCAACCTGGTTACCTAAAGGACCACCTTCTTCTATATGAGACTGCCTGAATCCTAAGATCAGGCCAGGAGGCCCTGCTGAAGGAGCCATCCCTGAAAGAGGTGAGGGGGGTGGCATGTCGAAACAGGGCCTTCTCGGGATTTGCCTCCCAGCTTTGGAATGCCCTCCCTACAGAGATCTGCCTGGCACTGACACTTTTGGCTTTTCGACGCCAGGCAAAGACCTTCCTGTTCAGCCAGGATTTTAATTAGACAGTGTTTTTGGCTGGGCTCATGAGCAGCAGGGTTTTATAATTTGTATTGTATAGTGATTGCTATATATTGTATTGTATTTTATAGTTTTAATAATTATGTTGCTTTATAGTTTTAATACATTGTTGTATGCTGCCCAGAGACCACTTGGTAGTGGGGTGGCTAAAAATTGTGTAACTAAATAAATAAATAAATAAATAAATAAATAAATAAATAAATAAATAAATAAATAAATAAATGTGGCCATTGCAATGGATCAGGGTTTCTGAGATCTGAAAAATGCAATATTTCCAAGCTTCAATGGACCTGCTCAACTTTAATTCCTTTACAGACCATATTTTCCAACAAAATTCAGGAAGGAAAATGTACAGTGAGTATTGGTGGACAAATTCACTATATAGATGGTCATCACATTGGTAGAGACTCAACATTTTGTTCTCTAAGTCAAATAAAAAATATAATTGCCTTGTCGGCCACAGTATGTGCCTGCAGTAATGAAAAAAGCAAATGCTTTGCATAGCTCCAAGATGATCAAAGATATTATGTATTCTGAGCCACCGAGTTGTGCATGAGACTGGGCTATTTTAAAAGATTAGAACAAACGGTCCCCAATCCATCCTCTCGCTTTTGACCCGATCCAACTCTTGCTGCGATAACATATCGCTAAAGCATTTGCCTGGCTTCTCTGTGCATTATCCTGCTGAGATATTAGCAGTAAAACATGCAAGAGACCCATCCATTATCAGAGATGGAAGGTCTAAGACAGAACCTGTACAAGATTAGCCCAATTAGATTGAAAACAAATGATGCCTAGGATGATAAGTCGTGCCAAGCAGCCATAAAACTGCAGGCTCCTTTTATCTGAGCAGAATATAAGATGCTGGGATAGGGCACAGCTTGAAAAGAGTGAAGGCTTCCAGAAACTTCTCTAGGACACCATCATCTTCTTTATCATGTAAAGAACATCCATGTTCTTCAGACTTACTAACTCACAGCTACAATGACCACAATGATCAGTCTGCAACAACATCTTGAAGATTTTATTTTTCCTGTCCGTTCCAAATGGTAACTTTCTTTTCTGATCTATGGTCAAAATATGTCCTCTGGCCTCCATTTGGTGACATGGACTGCATTCCATGGAAGAACATACCAAATTTTTAAAAAATAGCCTTCAAAGTGTAGCAAGACTCTTTCTTGCCCTGCCTTATAGAGAAATCAAAGGCAGGTTGCAGGGTTGTCAGGTCACTAGGGGTATTTGTACACGACCCCTAAACTCCGCCGCAAATGGCTGCCAGCTCCGGAGCTTACAATTGTTTCCCCACCAGCTCCGGAGTTTACAGAAAATTAAGTGTGGCCACGCCCACCTAAGTGCGTCCCAGTGCACTTTTCAGGTACCTGCTCTTGGAGGGTGAAAAATCCCAGATCCGGATGTAAAGGAGAGAGTGCCAGGCTCTCCTCGCTCCTGTTTGTTGGTTTTCTTGCCTCCTGCCCCTTTAAGAGAAGGAATCAGGACGACGACGGGGCTTGGGGAGGCTTGGACTGGCAAATGGAGGTGAGCCTGCATTCTTTGGTCCCCTTTTTTCTCCCTCCCCTCACGCAGACAGGATCAAGGAAGTGCGGAGGGGGGGGACGCAGGAAGAGCAACAGACCCCCAAGATCTCTGGTCCAAGTTTAAGTGGCCAGCGGATCTTAGGGGTAGTGTGAAAAGGCCCTAGCCTCCATTCCCAGGGGCATATTGGGGGGGGGGCAGAGAGGGACTCCAGCCCCAGGGTGCAGAGAGAGCCCAGTTGAGTTTGGGCTGGGCTGCCGGGCACTGCGGAGATGGAGTTGGGAGCCGGGAAACTGCAGCACCAGCACCAGCAAGGGAACGGTGGTGGACTGGTGAGGGCAGGCGCATCCCTTGGGGTCTGAAGGCGTCATCCCTCAAACTGCCTGGGAGTCAGGTAGGCAACTGAGTTGGGTGGCTGATGCGCAGGGTGGAGGATGCAGGCCCCAGGACCTGCCTCCCCCAACACCCTCTGGCCCCTTCCCTCCCATAAGAACACAAGAACATAAGAAGAGCCCTGCTGGATCAGGCCAAAGGCCCATCTACTCCAGCTTCCTATATCTCACAGTGGCCCCACCAGATGCCTCTGGGAGCGCACGAGACTAGATCTCTGTCTCCTGATCCCACTCCCCTGCATCTGGCCCTTGAAGGACCCTGGTTTTAAGCGTAGAGATGACACATCTCCATGATGGTTTGTCACCTGTGATGGACTTCTCCTCCAGGGATTTGTTCAATCCCCTTTTGAAGGCATCCCAGCTGGATGCCATCACCATGTCTTGTGGCAGGGAGTTCCACAGACTAATGACACGCTCTCCCTCCTCGCATTGTGGAAAAGGCAATGTGTGTGTGTGCAAGCAAATTGAAGTTTTGTGTTATAGCATCTCACACAAAAGGGAGAAAAATATCTGTTTCACTCACAGATCTTAAAATAAGGGACTAATATCTTAATGCAGTTTTTATTACTTCATGGTAGCTAAAAACTAAAATGTCTTTCCTGAAAAACCAATCATTTTTATAGCATGTGGTCTGGCATAATGGCATTTGAGGTTTGAAGTAAAAAAAACAACAATTCAATAAAACAGATGCTGGTAAAAGTCTAAGACCCCTGGTCTCTTGTGTGACATGTTATGAAATAAGGGAAACTGTGCTTTCAACTAGGGGATATTTTTAGACATCAAATTTTCTGTTGTAATATTTGCAACTACTGTATTGTCATTTCTCTGACATGGTTAGATCACCTTCAAGTGTATGATTCATTTTATTACAATTGTTCATATTGTTTTTAATATCTCTTCATTCTATTTTTACCCTTGCCTTTTCCCCATATGCTAAACAGAAGCCCTGGAGAATTTGAGGGGAATCTGTGCTATTATGTCAGGTATTACAGGTAGTACACTTGAACCAAGCTTGGGAGACCTGAAGGCATGCCTTTGAACTGTCAAAACGTCAAGCCAGTAAAGCAGCCACCACAAAGAGGGAGAGTCTGAGGAGCATGGTCAAGCCAGTCCAAAGATTCATATACAGTAGGACCCCTGTATCCACTGATTCAGTTATCCACGGTTGGCAGAGGAAAAAAATTAAATAATCCAGTAGTAAAGCAAGCTATTGTCGCAAACAGCATCTGTAAAGCAAACTACTGTCACAAACATAAAGCAAGCTACTGTCAGGAAAGAGCAGTTTGGGTGTGGGTGATCAGTGTTGTTCTCTCTTATCCACGGTGTTTGTGGTGTTCTCTCTTATCCACGGATTTCATTATCCACGGGAAGGCATGGAACATCCCCAGCGGATAACAGGGTCCTACTGTATAGTCATGGTGTCAGGAATGAGACTTAAGAAGATTCAGAGCTGAAAAGAACTGGGACCAATTTTAGTGACATTGTCATCTGTGGGCATAGCCTTCTATATGTCTGAGAGTCTTGAGCCAGCGGGATTCAGCCGTTCCTTATCCATGTTTGATTTGAAGGGTGCTACTTTACCATCCATCAAAACCTTATTTGGTGAGATAGTGACGTTTTCACAAATCCCTACTCTAAACTTGTCATTTATTTCATTGGCATAGTCTTTTTTAAAAAAAATCTAAATGCTCAGATTTTGTTGCATTATTTTAAATCTTGGAAACCACCAGTGGACTATGTTGGGTGAGCAATATAGAAATTTTCAACACAATTAAAAAAAAAATTCATGCCCCAAGCCATTCGTTCTCAAAAACATCACTACAGCCAAGAAATAATTGATTCTGCTGCAGTGCTGGCCATATACTCTCTTAAGGATGCCAGCCAGTTTAATTATATCATTTTTGTTCTGCAGTCCCTTCTGTCTATTCACTTCACAGTCCCTCAAGACATTAAAAAAATCTCCAAATTCCTCTAAGAGATAAGAAAGGATTGTTTCTTTGTTTGCAGGCATATGTATATTGTATGCATAGCATTATATTGCACTATATTGCATTTTAAGTGCCTCCAGAGCCAAATGGCATATCTTTGTGACCATGGAAGGATGTTCTACTGCGGACACCAACATCACCAAGGCAATCAATGGGAGTTCCTCCTAAATCGATACGCACCAGGTTGCATGTCTTCCTAGAGAGGAAGAGAGTATGGAGACTGGTCTAAAAATAACTTGCCCTTCATTTTACAAAAACTGCTGTGGAACAACTGTAAAAGCATTAAAAGAAAGAATTGATTTAGAACTCTGCAGGAAAAGAAAAGAGGAAAAGAGGATGGAAAGGGATGCAAATAGTTTTCAGACTAATGAACTCTGACAAACTGAGGGATGATCAAGAAGCAAGCGCATCCCTTCCACAGTCACTCGGGGCAAGAAAGAAACGGTGTTGAGTTTTAAATTAAACATCAATTCCACCTAAAATTGTTCTCCGTTTTCAAAGGGAGCGTTGAGCAATGGAACTCTGGAGGTCAGAAAGACAAAATAAATCTGCAGTAAGGTATTGAAGACACCCAGAGCACTGCAAGAGAGCTCTGTTAAAAAGTATACAGTGACCCCCCCACCTATCATGGGTAGAGATGGGCACGAAAGGAACAATTTTTCGTTTCTGTTTTCATTTTTGCATTTTGTTACATAACGAAATGACAAACGAATTTCGTCTCTAAAATGAAACGAAACAAACAGAAACACCGGAAGTTTTGTTGTGCGTTTCATTTCCATTACTGCAATATGAGTGAATTGCTTAAAATCCTAAAAAAATAACAAAAATTGAAATAAATGGTAACGAAATGGTAACAAACGAACAAAAACAAAAACAATTTTTTTGCAGAAATTCACGAAAAATGGAAACGAACCGAAACAGACGCTCCAAACGACAAAAGACAAAAGAAATGCCATTTTTTTGATTCATGCCCATCTCTAATCATGGGGGTTAGAGATCCGAGCCAACTCGCAATATGCAGACGCAAGTCGGGTCAGGCCTGGGGGGTCTAGCTGGGCGCTCTTGTACTGACTCCCAGCCTGGTGCTGCCCTGAATGGGCCTGCGAGGGCCTTCCTGGGCCTTCTGGAGGCCCCGAAAGGGCCTCCCTGCAAACCGGAAGTGACTTCGGAAAACTTGAAGTGACTTCTGGATCACCAAAACTCATTTCTGAGGCTGATGGCAGTTGAAGTTCCACAACAGCTGGTATGGGAAACTTTCTTATCCGTGACATAGACCATCCTGTTTATGCTGAGGTTAGGAAGGAAAATTGCAGAGGCCTATGGAACAAAAATAACCCCCTTCATTCTTTGGATTCCAGGTTCTCTGAGGTTGGCACCCACTGTGTGGAGTTTAAGAAGACGACTAGCAAATCTCATTCCTGTGTATGGAAAGAGAAAAGCAACTGCATGAAAAGAGTCCCTTTTGTGTTTGGGAGCTTTTGTTGAAACACAAAAAGACATCCTCTTGCCCCATGGTCTTGGAATAATAGAAACCGTGAAAGGAAATGACAGAAACTGTTCTGTGTAGCTGAAAGAGCTGCTTATATTTTTAAAAAGCCATTTCCTATAGTATCTAAGATCAATCCTCAATCTCAGGAACTGAAAAACAATGAAACACTACATTTCAAAATGGTTCAGGATAAAATGAAGAAGAAAAAGTCTGATTATTGCTCTTAAAGACAGGACCTACCTGTTTCATAAGAACAGAATCTATAGTATCAGACAGATGATTTTTGTCATAAAGCTAAAGAAAGACATGACACTAGCTAAGTGGTTATTACCCTGTGCAAAGCTGCCACTGGCCCGGTTGATGTGATAAGTGCATTGGGATGATAAATCACAGTATGTAAGACTACACTCGCTGGAAGGTTGGATGAGACTTTTGCACTAACAATGGGTGAAAAATGTCTCCCATTGCAGCTGCTTCTAAATATAAACTTTTTTTTCCTCCAATGAATGAATGACATTAGAATGGACAGAGGAGTGCAGTCTGAAAACCTTCATCTCCAAGACTGCACGTGCACTTATGTGCATCGCCCTGGAGGCTCTGGCTCCAGTACATCACGGTTGCTGCAATAACACGAGCTTTTCCCAAATCCCAATGATGAATGATAAGCAATCCAGCACTTTCATCTGGCAGCAGAGCGGGAGCTGTGTCGAGTCCAGATGGAATGGTTGGAGGTGGCTAGAGGCAGCCTGAGAAGGAGGCCCTTAAGGGGTTAGATGAGAAATCTGTTCACGGTTGTTTTCTTCCCCCAAAACTTAAGTGTGCATTGCCAACACATTGCCAACCCCCAGCTCTGAATCATCACTGATGCTTGAGAGCCCTTCACTATTCCCTTCCTGGCGTCAGTCTATGAGCATAGCAACAGTCAAGGAGTAGCAATGTGTGATCCCCCCTCCCCGCAAGACTAGATCTGGTACCTGCAGTTCTTTGGTTATTCTGTACAGTGGTGCCTTGCATAAAGGAATAAATTCATTCCAAATGAAATTATGCTAAGTAGAGATGGGCACGACTCAGCGAAATTTTCGTTTTTGTCTTCATTTTTTTGTTTCGTTACATAACGAAACGAAAAATGAATTTTGACTCCAAAATGAAATGAAACGATCCGAAACACGAAAAATTTTGTCGACCGCTTCGTTTTTGTTACGGCAAATACATTGAATTGTGCTAAATGGTAACGAAACAGCAATTTTTTTGTTTTCGTTTTCATTTTTTGGGGTCATTATGTAATGAAACGCAAACAATTTTTCCCCCCCAAAAAACTCACGAAAACGGAAACGAACCGAAACGGACCCCTAAACGACCAAACGACAAACGAAACACAATTTTTTTTGAGTCGTGCCCATCTCTAATGCTAAGCAAATTTTCCCTTATACAAATTTCCCTGAGGAATGCATTGAAAACAGAGTGATCCCATGTTTATGTTGTACAGGTTTGCCCCATAGGCGATCCTGTTAAGCAAATTTCCCCTATCTCCGGAATTTTGTATGTTGCACAAATTTTATGTTATACAAACCCTTTGTTGTACAAGGGTCCACTGTATTTCCTACTGTGCTGCTGCAGAGGACTGGCAAGATTGTCTATTCGAGAGGTTAAATGCAACCCCCCACATCTGTATGGGGAGATTCCTCTTGAATGCAACAGTGTTGTGCATCACTTGTGACCCAAGTCAGGATACCTTAGTAGCAATCCTCTCGGTAGCAATGTATTGCAACAAGTTGTCTATTTTGTAAGCTAAGGGTGGCTTGTGGTGACCTGGCCTTGAATGGACAATTAAGAGCCAATAGAATTGCAAAAGCCCTGCTCCTGGTGAAAATAAGGTTTGGGGAAGGGAACTGATTTGCAGGTTCAGATAAATTCATCTGCTCTCAATGTTATGCTCTTCCTGGGGCCGTTGGTTATGGGAGCCATCAAAGCAAATGCCTGCCCTTCAAAATTGATGCTTGCACCACTATCTCTTGATGATACACAACAACTGAAATACATTTTATCAACAATCCTGCCCTAGTTACCTGAGAGATAAGTCTCACTGAGGCTTCTCCCTTAGTAAAAAAAAAGAATGCATAGGAGGCTTGTAAGTTTCAATTGTTAATCTTGTAAACTGCCCATTGTTGTGCTAAGTCTAACACTAATGGGAAAGTTTGTAAACCAAATGCCTAGGTATACTACCATACTAGGGCGGGTTTTTGCTCCAGAATGAATTACTCCATCTCACCTCACCTCACAATACCTGAAACCTTGTCTTCTAGTCTCTCGGTGTCAAAGAGCCTGTATAAATAACTCCCTCCATTTTCAGAGTGTCAGGAGACCAAGGACAATTGCATAAAGCATTTGGCAGGGAGCAAGTTTGACTTTGCATTTTTTTTTAATTTCCAAAGTGAACTTAGGCTAGTGTAATACACAAATGGAGTCCAAAGTGGCAGAGGCAGCATCCTTTGATAGTGCGAGGTCAAACGCAGACATTCTCCTCAAGCCAAAGGGCATATCTGCACTTCACATTCAAATAGGTTGAACGGTCACCCTTTCTTTCCCAGGAAACTCCCAAGAAGACTAGGCTGAAGGTAGATATATGAAATTCTAGTCAAGACCGGCAGCCTCTTTATGATCTTCCAATATCCTCCCCAAGAGATGTTGCCTATGTTATGAGTCCAAGATCCTGAAGCTGTGCTGTTAGTGTTAATGGAGGATTTAGCAATTTGCACCAAAATAAAATTCACAAAAACCTCCTGTTTCTGTTTTTCCTTTTTGAAGTTTCATGTACTCACACAGAAGAAGCATAACGGGGCTAAGCTTGTAGACAACAGACACAAACAACCCATCCGATGACGCATTGTGTCATGCAATAAAATTACTGTCACTTTGGTTTCAAGTATTGAGTATTTGACAGAGATGTAAAAAAACCCTTCAAAATACACTCATTTTGACAGCGACAACAGTGCTGTCAGAAGCCCATTGTCTTAGGGTAAATAAAATTAAGCTGACTGATATTAAGGAATCCTTATCCTGGATGATGGGACATTTTAACACCTCCTCCCCCTGAATTGTGCTCTGCTTCAGAATTCACACACAACAAAACTCACATAGTAGGCAGCCTGAGACATTGGTGAGAACCTTTTGGAAATAAGGGTTCTGTAAGTGAAAACTATGGTGGCCAATTGTTGGACATTAACAAGGTAGTGGCCATGCTTCAATGCACAATTGGGCCCATGCCCAGTGCCACAACTAAAACATCACTAGTTAGCAACAACTGAGCACTCTAACTAGTACAGCTTTCCTTTGGTGAATCTAAATGTTCATTTGGATCCTGGACGCCATCACCTGCAGACCTGTGAACAGCATTGCTGAGTTTTAACCACTGGTTATGGGCGGTTTGGGATATTTAAAGAGTTGAAAGGAAAATAAACTGGTGGGATAAAAGATAAATATTGTTTTTGGCCATTAACTTCTTTTCTGCCCAGCCAATGCAATGTGCCAGGACAGTAAAATAAGTGTGCTTTTTTCTCTTTGGTTAACCAAAATAACGGGGAACTGGAATTCTCAGTGGGTTCTGAAAATGCATGATATATAAATTTCACCCAAGCCTCAGCACCATCTCTGACCCTACTGCAATTCTCAGCATAGAGTAAGATTGCTTCCATATTAGTGGGATTGGTACCTGTGGTTCTAATTATCCACTGTCTGCAAATATTAAATAATAGAGATGGGCACAACTTAGCGAAAATTTTGTTTTTGTTTTCGTTTTTTCATTTCGTTTTGCAATGAAAACAAAAACGAAAAATTTTTCAAAATCAAAACAAAACGGAAACGAAACGAAAAATTTTGCCGTATTTATCGTTTCCGTTACTGCAGACACACTGTACTGCAAAGAATGCTAACAAAACACAAATTTTTCATTTTTGTTTCATTACGAAAACGAAACGAAAAATGTTCAAAAAAATCACCGAAAAACGAAAATGAACCGAAATGGACCCCTAAATGAAAAATGAAAAATGAAAAATAATTTTTTTGAGTCGTGCCCATCTCTATTAAATAACCCCTCCCTTAACCCGGCTCCAGAAATACACTTTTCCAAGGTGTGTTACCAGAACTGGCCACTAGAGTCCACCAGAGAGTGCAATATATAGCAATTCTGTACCTGACATCTTTCAGCATCCCGAGCAGTGGGGGCTGGACCTGATCCCCACCCCAGTCCTACTCTATCTGAGTTCTTAAGAAGACAGAATATAAGTCAGAACTCTGTGTGTTCTAAGCCAATGGGCTGGGGTTAATGTGAGGAAAAGGAAGATCAATGAGGATCCTGCTCACATATGACAAGGTTAGGGGAATCCGGGATGAACTAAAGAGGCTTGTAGAGCGGTACGGCTACGGGCGGCTGTCAAAACTCCCCCAACTGGAGCAGGATGTCTAGCTAGCATTACCTCCTGGTGGGCTGCTTGCCAAACAGTGCCTGATCTACATTTTATCTGCAATGCATCAGTGGTTGAGGCACAGTCCTGTTATAGCATCCTTTCGGAGACAGCCAGTGCCAGAAGAAATTGCTGCATTCATTTATAACAAGAGATTGGCAATGGTCTAGAGAAATAAATTTTCCTGCCCTGAAATTATTGTATTCCTGAGAGAGAGAAAGAGAGAGAGAGAGAGAAGTAGCAAGGAAGATTTCCTATAAGTTACAAGTTTTCACCATATCATCCCAAACAAGAGCCCTCTGCTTTTAAATTATATCACACCTCCATGCAAACACACACTTCAGACACAGAGCATTGGAAGTCCACCACTGGCTTTTCTGCTTTTCGAGCCAATTTAAAGAGTCTGGTAAAAGGCTGATTGCCTAGCAGCCAATTAGTCTGGAGGGGCAAGTGCAGGTCGCCCCACCGCCGCCACCACCTTGCTCCAGACAATAGAGGAAGATCTGGTTGGGAGCCTCCATTGCAAATCTTGGGAAAGGTACCTTTTTGACGGGTCTGCCAGTCCCTAGATCCATGCCGGCTGAAGGATTTTGGGAGAGGTAGTCTATAAAGGGAGCATTTTCAAAGCACTGCTCAGAGGATGTGCCCATCACTTCTGCCAGTAGCAGCAGGTGGTGTTTGGTTTCCACTCAGTTGTTGGGTGCCTTCAAATTAGGACTGACCTATATTGATCCTAAGAGGGCTTTTGAGGTAAGTGGGGGATTTAAGGACTCACTTTCCCAGCTCCAGTTATTTTCCATAGCTCAGGCTTCCTGAGTCCAATCCATTGCTTTATCCACTACACCACATGGAGTGACTTTTACTCAGTAACATATGTTTTCGTAAAAGTCATTTAGCTCCTTGAATTGTGCCCTGGTAATTTATACTGAAGGCTTGCTTCTCTTAATTCTGTCAAATGTGAGCAGGATCCTCATTGATCTTCCTTTTCCTCACATTAACCCCAATCCATTGATTCTGTGTTGTATGTTGTATGTTGTTTGTATTTATCTTTTGTAACAAATACAAAAATCAATCAATCAATCATGCTGGGGCTCACCAACTGTAGATGCGGCACCCTAGGGCCCCACCAAAGCCAGTCAGGGGCACCACAGATTCTTCCAGTTACTACACGGGCCAGGCTTCCCAATCCACCCCCCCCGACCCGAAGTATTATATTTAGGGAGCATTGTTCTAATGGACTCACTCCTATTTCAGTGCTGGCAATAAAAAGTAGGTGGGTCACTGGACCTTCATTCCTCAAAGCACCCCAATTATAATTTCTCAGGTAACTATGCCAAATCACAGTCCTCCCTGCTTATCTAGTGTTTGATCCAGGACAGGGATCAATGGTGGATCATGCCAGAGCATTGGGAGCCCAACAGCTCCTCAAACACCTGATCTATTTACATAGGCTCCATCATTCCTCAAATGAGCCATCACTGTATATTTAATGTATCAACGGTGGTATGTCTACGTGCCAAAGTTGCACGGCCCTTCCAGATCCAAAACAGTGAAGGAGGATGACAGGAATAGTGTTGCACAGACAGTTATTGTGAAGGTAGAATGCTTGGAAAGTGAGGTTTGACTTTACCTCTTCAAATGCCCCTGGAGTTGTCTTCCAACTCTCGACCCAAGCTCTGTGTGAAAACAATTCACACATTGGACAGATTCCTGGAGGAAAAGTCCATCACAGGTTACAAACTCATCTCCAGGCTTAAAACCGGGGTACTTCAAGGGCCAGATGCAGGGGAGTGGTATCAGGAGACAGAGATCTAGCCTTGTGCGCTCCCAGAGGCATTTGGTGGGGCCACTGTGAGATACAGGAAGCTGGACTAGATGGGCCTTTGACCTGATCCAGCATGGCTCTTCTGATGCTCTTATGTTCTAACGATCAGATATGTACATGCTGACACTTCATCCAAACTGGGCGCACGTTTCCTTGAGAGGGGGAATCTATGAGATGATCTCTGCTTTCATTAATTAATAACACCAATTCTGAATAGCTAACGATGGGAAAGAACTTCCTCGTGTTATGTACGGCTGAGTTAACAGGTCCTGTGGATTATTTCACTCCAGCAGACTAAAAGCCCAGCAGCACAAAATAGCCAGTGCGGATTGCTCACAGGGCTGCCGGAAAACAGTTGCGCCATATCCTGAACCTCTGCATCAGTTTGCCTTGGCTCAGAGTGAATGTGAGAACAGCCAGTGTTCACGCTGAAAAAACAAAACCCTGACTTGATCCGTTCTTGTGCACTAAGCAAGAAGTCTTTTTTTTTTTTAAAAAAAAAGACAGTCTCAGAAATATTATGCATGTTCATGAGTCATGTTCATGTGATTCTGTAAAGGGCATAACTTGGAAGAACTTGCAGTAGCATGTCTGCAAAGACTTCCAGTTATCCAGGTGAGGTTGTCTGGAAGTTGAGTCATGGCAACTGGACTTCATTTTTTACCCAGCGTGTTGTTAGTCTGTGGAACTCCCTGCCACAAGATGTGGTGATGGCATCTAGCCTGGATGCTTTCAAAAGGAGATTGGACAGATTCCTGGAGGAAAAGTCCATCACAGATAACAAACCATGATGGGGATGTGTCATCTTCTCCAGGCTTAAAACCAGGGTACATCAAGGGCCAGATGCAGGTGAGTTGTATCAAGATATCTAGTCTCGTGTGCTCCTGGACGCATTTGGTGGGGCCACTGTGAGATACAGGAAGCTGGACTAGATGGGCCTTTGGCCTGATCCAGCATGGCTCTTCTTATGTTCTTATGTTCTTGAGAGACTGAAACGTTTTGCTGCTCATCCAGACAGCTTCGTTGATCTGAGGAAAGCTAGCTTTGAGTCCGCCATTTTATAGTTCACTTTGACCTCATGTCACCCTGGTCTGAAATAGCTGCTCATAAGATGAACAATGGCCTGAATGGGCTAGTTAGATGGACAATAAGCTCAATACTCATCCAAGTAGCTTCTTCAGTCTGAGGATGGTTGGTAGGAGACCTCCAGTTTATCTTCCATGTTGGTTTCGCTTCACCCTGGTCTGAAGAGGCTCCTCAGATGGACAACAACCAGGGAGGTGTGAAAGTCACGCCCCTTAAACACAGGCTGCAGAGATGAGCAGAGGAATTTTACATCACACACACGGTGAAAACCCCACTAAAGTGAGTGGAGAAAACAGTGCCTTGATCTCAAGTTAGAACCACAATCATGCCAAGAGGGCTGGTCTCAGGATTTATTTTCTTTTATTATGAATCTTAACAGCTTCAGTGTTTCATCAAATCCCTTATGGTAGCCAAAGGAACATTATCCTGAAGAGTTTTTCATTTACCTACAGCTTCACCAAAGATGTCAGAAGAGGAAAATTCTCTTTGTCTTCACCTCATCTCCTTCCTGCTTGATTTCACCACCACCACCACCACCCCCTCCAGGACTGCATGAGTCAAAGCAACAAGAAGGCAAGGCAAAGAATTTCAGTAGATTTAACAGTCTCAACAAAAGCAGTCTTTTTTTTTTTTTGCACCTCATGAGACTTCTCGCAAGAAGTGAGAAGCTGCACACGTCACCTGCACAATTCACATATTTGTATCACACCTCTGCAAGATTTTGGGGAAAGGAATATTGAAGTAGCAGTACATAGGTGTGCAGTAGAACAACACATATTTCAGAATACAAGGCAAAGAAAAAAAGTTGAAAAATTACAGATAAAGCCATTTCACTCAGCCGGAACAATGTATGCATTAGAGTAATTGTTGTGAGTTTTTCAGGCTGTTTGGCCATGTTCTGGAAGGAAACTATTAGAGTAATGGTTTTCAATCTCAACCTTTTTTTGAGCTGTGACCCCCCTTTTTATAATAGCCAATAGCGATGTGCACGACTAAAAAAAATGGTGTTTCGTTTGTTGTTTGGTCGTTTAGGGGTCCGTTTCGGTTCATTTCCGTTTTCATGAGTTTTTTTGCAAAAAAATTCGTTTTTGTTTCGTTACGTAATGACCCAAAAAAAACGAAAACGAAAACAAAAAATTGCTGTTTTGTTACCATTTAGTGCGAATCAATGTATTTGCCGTAACGAAAACGAAGCTGTCGACAAAATTTTTTGTGTTTCGGGTCGTTTCGTTTCATTTTGGAGTCAAAATTCATTTTTTGTTTTGTTATGTAACGAAACGAAAAAATGAAAACAAAAATGAAAAATCGCTCGTTTCGTGCCCATCTCTAATAGCCAAGCAACCTGCCACACACCCTGCCTTATTTGCATAATCAGACACTTTTAATTGGGTAAAGTTACTCCTTTAGCGGCGCCTTTCTGCCCCAAAGGACCGCTTTCTCATACATCCACATCCACGCAAACTTTAATATCCCACTCTCAAAGGACAAGGAAGAAATGATTTAAGAAAGGCTATAACACATAAGGTGCCCTGTGGCCCCTTAGGAAAGACTTTGTGACCCCCTTGTGAGGTCACAACCCCTAGGCTGGGATACCCTGAAATATTTTACTACTATGTACCAAAAATGCCCCCTTACAATTTCAACACAAAAAGGGGGAAATGAAGTCCTGCCATTAGATATGAACAAGGGGAGAAAGAATATCAATGTGGAATGAGGAGGGGACAGCAAAAAAATAAGGCCATATTCACATATTATAAAAAATGAGAATTATATCGAAAGGCACATAGTGGCAGGGAGGGAATTGTCCATACTTTGCCTAGGACTCCCCCCGCCCCCAAGGCCAGCATTTACCTTCTACTGAATATTGGGACCAGAGTTGCATGCAATGAATTCCTCAATGTTCCAAAAAGCATTTTAAACGGCAGTAAAGAAGCAATGATGAGCATTCTACACATACACGCACACCCTGCCTTTTACCCATTGTAACACTGTCACTGAAAAAGGCCTCAAGGGATTTTAAACGATATGGGAGGAGGAGAGTTATGCCTAATTATCCTGGAACACGGCTTTTAAAATTTTCCATTTTAATTGGGAGGATGGGGGAAGATCTTGAATAAAGCGAGAGAGGGTTGAGAGGGCGTCATCACACATCCTTGTCCCAGAAAAAGCAGGTGGGGAGGCTCCTTTGTTCACAGTGCCCGTTTTAAGAGGCATGACACAGCAGGAAAGTGATATTTAAATGACTTTAACTGGACGTTCCTATGCAAAAGTCGCACAAAGGATAGCTTCTTTCCTAGGGACACTGTGCTTTCTTCCAAAGACAATTTTTAGCACACAATTGGGCACAAAATGTGCTGTTGGAAACAAAAATGCATTTGGGAAGCTGATAGATCTGTGCTTGGAAAATAGAGAAGGCCATGAATTGGAGAAAGTGGATTAGGAAATTGTATAAGAACACATTCCAGCAGAAATCCTAGAAGAAACTTCAAAAGCATCAGGAGGCGGTCGTGAACCTTGCAAAGAAAGCCCTGGCGTCTCAGAAATACAGTGGACCCTTGTATAACAAACAGTTTGTATAATATAAAATCTGTACAATGCAAAAAAAAAAAAAAATCCGGAGATAGGGGAAATTTTCTTAACATAATCGCCTATGGGGAGAATCCATACAACATAAAAATGGGATTACTCTGTTTTCAATGCATTCCTATGGGAGTTTGTATAAAGGAAAATTTGTTTAACACAATGTCATTTGGAACGAAATAATTCCTTTATACAAGGTACCGCTGTACTAAATCTGTTGAGGAGGTGGTGGAAGGACATTTTGTTATTAGAGTTTAGTGAGCTCATGAGCAGTTAACTTTTAACCCCTTTCTACTAACTCTCCGTTCATCCTTTTATACTAATTTTGTGTCTCCGAAATTAGAAGTGTCAGTTCCAAGAATAATTTGGAAATGATCAACAGAAGGATTCTCCCCCGAGAATCAGGAGGACAGCTCCAAGTGCTGCCTGGTGCTGATGAGATGATTTATTTTCTGTGCAGCCCCTGTGAGGATCAGGGAGAACGGAGGGTGTTAGAAGCTGAGAAAAAGTGATCTCAGAGCCATCTGGCATGAGAGACCGGGCTTCTTTCCTAGGGACACTGTGCGTTCTTCCAAAGACAAATCAATGACCTTGAAGCCAAGGATGGCTCAAAGAAAAAATGGTATTGGATTGAGTTTGCTTCTGCTATATACAGCCCCTCCTGAGTCAAGGTAATTGAACACGAACCTCTGCAAGGGAATGACCTTGTGTTTTGGGGGAGGGGTTTCTGATGGCCGTTTACTAAATTTCATGGCCCCATTTGAGAAGCAAAACAGAACAGTTCACAGAATTCCCCCCCCCCCAGAGAACAGTGAAAAGTTGCTCTGTTTTGGGTTCCAGAATCTCAGCATCAAAATGGCCACTGTTAGCAAAGGTTATGTGGAAGTTATTGTGGCACAAAGTGGCTTTTACAAACTCTAAGCTTGCAGAGATGGAACCTTTAGCCATGGACAATTTGTTTTGTTTTTTAAATATGATTTCACTGGGGAGAGAGGGCAAAAAACAACAGATTCACGACTTTAGTTACGCAACCACTGCTTTCCTTATGTTGGCAACATACCACAATGGAGCATTGATTGATTGATTGATTGATTTGATTTGTATACCGCACCATCTAGCCCAAAGGCTGCTCTGGGCGGTTTACAACACGACAAAATACAAATTATACAAATAACAATAATAAATGCAATATAAAGTTCATTCAAAATTAAATAAAACATAAAAGTAGGTAAAAATAATCAAATATAATTATTAACAGAAATAAGATTATAACACCAAAAATAAACCAGAATAGAATAGATAAGCATCAACGAGAGGCAGAGAGAAAGACTTTGCCAGGCATTATAGTTTGTAGAAAAGCATGACAAAATTCACCTTGAATGGCAAATCCTAGAATCCTAGAATCCTAGAGTTGGAAGAGACCTCAAGGGCCATCCAGTCCAACCCCCTGCCATGCAGGAACCCCCATCACAGTACCTCCGACAGATGGCCATCCAGCCTCTGCTTAAAAAACATCCAAAGAAGGAGACTCCACTAGCCAGCTGTAACCTTCTCTTCGTCAGGAACGGTTGGTTATCTTTTGCAAATGTGAAAGTCTACACTTCCCACTGTCATTTCAGCCCTACCTTATTTCAAAGAACTTCAGTTCCTCATTTAAAGAATAACATGGGCAAGTGTTACATTGTGATGGCAATTATAAATTGCACCCAGGATCCTACGTGTTTAGATTGTTCCTTCCAGCCATTATCAAGACCAAAAAGAAAAAGAAATGCAGTATTTGTTCATACATTTATACATTTATTACACGTAAACCCTGTATTTCCACTAGAAAGTAGCACCCAACAATGGCTAGTGACATCATAGCTAGACATAGTGGTCACGACAATTGGCAAGCAATAAAGGGGATGCCAAACTTCCCCTAGCAAAGAGTATCCTGAATGCTGATAGCCCCAATGTCAGCAGTCAAGATGGTTTACAAGAGACCCTCTTGTACTCATTATCATTCACAAAGTGATAACAACCAAGGGGAAATCCCTGAAGTTGATTCCGTCCCCCCCCCCCAATGAAAAAGCTTTTTAGCTAAAAGAGATGGCAAGCCAAATTGAGCACCAATGATATACTAGGAGTTAAAAAAGCTTCAAAGAATTAAACACTCATGCCTGCGGATGTGGGTGGATAAATTTTTTGTTTTGTTTTCTTATATTTAATCTTTTTTAAAGCTCTTTCTATTCTGAATTTTAAAAAGGCTGCATATTTTGGGGTGTCCTTAATGCAGTGGAAGAACTCTGATCTTGTTCATCTCAATTTAAACCCTTGCTTCTTCTGTAGCTCTCCCGTTCCTCCCCTTTCTCCGGATCTTATCATAACAATTGGCTTTCGCTTTGGACACGGAACACTGTTATTTCACTCAGCGTTACTCTGAAGACACAATAAACACATTGCGCTCACAAAGGGGGAGGGCTCTCCATAAATCAAGGACATTAGCTTTGTTTTACCACCAGCTCAGATGAAATTATGGTTGAAAGTTAAGCAGATGTTCCAAGCCTCCTTATTCCAATTAAATTATTTATTGACAGGGAGCAGATGGCTGTGTTTTCTCCATGAAATTGGCAGTCTAATTGGGAGTCCCTCCATACATGGATGGGTTGCTGAGACAGAATACACAGTCTGTTGGCATTCTTACTTCACTCTAAATCTGGTGGCTGCCATTAGGAGACCATGCCCTGAGTGACAGGGAGGACTGGACGAACCTACACCTGAGCTTTGTAAATTTCACATGTGTGTAACTCTAAAACTATCCTCCTATTTCTGCAATCAGCTACAATTTTAAAGTATAATTTTTTGAATTCAAATACGTACAGTAGTACCTTGTATAAAGGAATTCATTCGTTCCAGATGAAATTCTGTCAAGCAAATTTTCCTTTATACAAATTTCCCATAGGAATGCATTGAAAACAGAGTAATCCCTAATCGCGACCATTTTTATGTTGTAGGGATTCACCCCATAGGCAATTCTGTTAAGCAAATTTCCCCTATCTCCAGAATTTTTTTTATGTTGTACAGATTTTATGTTATACAAATTGTTTGTTATATGAGGGTCCACTGTACTTCTGAATGTCTCTTCCAAATGTCGGTGTTTTTTCTCATCTTAAGTTAGAACATATATTCTACCTGAAATGCACATTTTTATTTATTTATTTATTTATTTATTTATTTATTTATTTATTTATTTATTTATTTATTTATTTATTTCTATACCGCCTGATTTTCCCAAGGGAACTCAAAACAGTGAACAATAGAGCACAAATCAAAACGAATAAACAGCTTCCACAATCGGGCATGTAAAATAACAAACTCAAATCCAATAAAAATACAAAAACAAGAGTACTAAGGGAAGATGGCAAAAGACAGACGGACAAACAAAACACATGAAACAAAACCTCCCTGATCGCCAAAAGCGGCCTTAAAGAGCCAGGTTTTCAACAGCTTCTTGAAGGCTGAGAGGGGCTCAGCAGTTCTTCTAACGTTGCTCGGAAGCTGATTCCAAAGTGTGGGGCCAACCACAGAGAAATCACGGTTCCGGGTAGAGGCGTTACATGCCTCCCGGAGAGTGATGACCCGAAGAGCAAGGGACTGTGATGTTCTGGTGGACCAGGCCGACATTGACCTTAGGATGATATGCTCCGTCAGATATTCTGGTCCCAAGCCATGAAGGGTTTTGTAAATATTTGGGATGTTTTGTCTTCTGTGTGTCATCTAAGAAGCGTATCACAAAGTTTAAAAGAAATCTGCCATTTTATACCAGAAGTATGAGGACACTTCGATGAAAAACACAGGTTGAACAAAATACTCAGAACCCTTAGGCATTAATCTATGCATTTCCAAACCCTTACTTACAAAGAAACCAGAAACTATTCAAGAAAAGTTAATAAATATGTAGCAGCCCCCCCCCCACTCAGCTGCTGTTCTCTGGATGCTTTTGAGTAGAACTACGAAGAGTCGGTCATGACTGTAATGACACAACACACACACACTAGCTATTCAAACCAGCATGGCAATTGGTTGGGGATTAGGGTAATGGTGACCCAAAGTATTTGGAGGGAAACAACAACCTGAGGGAAGTTTGGAAAAATGAATAATTTAGATTCAAGGTCAAGGTTCCCCCAGCACATGCGTGCTAGTCATGTCCACCTCTAGGGGTGGTGCTCATCTCCGTATTCAAGCCGAAGAGCCAGTGTTGTGCAAGTCAATGGCCACGTGGCCGGCATGGCTGCATGGAAACACTGTTTTACCTTCCCGCTTTTTATGGCAGTACCTATTTATCTAGTTGCATTTACATGCCTTCGAACTGCTAGGTTCGAAAGCCTCCGACACCATGTGGGAGAATGCAAATGAAATGAGCAGATCAAGACCATTACCCATCAGATAATCACTTATCTGCATGTCAAAGTCATTCTGTGTTCGCTGTATACAGGCCCGCTGGCCAATGTTTTCCTTTGATCTTGCTTCTTTTTTTAGCCCAATAATTGGAAGATATTTTTGTCCCTACCCTTGAAAAAACATGATTCATTATTTTAAAAGCAGCCACAAAGCACACCTGACTTTGATGTAAGGAAGTAAATATCAGGGTTCCCCCCCCCTAAACAGGAAAGGTTAAAAAGATGCCGGCATAATAAGATATGAAGGTAGATATTCTCAAGCTTTTATAAATTGTGGGTTGTGGCCATTAGAGAAGACTCTGAATGAGTCCAAGACTGTGATTTAGGCTGGGTGAATTCAATGGGACAGAGTGCTATTTTTTGAGTTTGTTCTGGCAACTCCAAGGGAGGAGGGGCTAATAGCAAAAAGGCAAGGCCAAGGACTAGAGATGGGCACGACTCCAAAAAATAATTTTTTGTTTTTTGTTTTTTGTTAAGGGGTCTGTTTCAGTTCATTTTCATATTTCGGGGGTTTTTTCGCATTTTTTGTTTTCCTTTTCATTTTCGTTATGAAACGAAATGAAAAAAACAAAATGAAAATGAAAAATTTTCATTTTCGTTAGCATTCTTTTCATTGTGATGTGTCTGCCGTAACGAAAACGAAAAACACAGCAAAAATTTTCGTTTCATTTTCGTTTTTGTTTTGTTGTCTGGAAAATTTTCATTTTCATTTTCGTTGCGTAACGAAAACAAAACCGAAAATGAAAACGAAAATTTCGCTGAGTCGTGCCCATCTCTACCAAGGACCAAATGAGTTCGAATCTCTATTAAGATATGGAAATGTATTGAGTGGAACTGGGTAAATGTACGTGTGTAGAACTGGTAGAACCGCTCCTTAAATATCTCAGAATCAGAATCCATTGAGCAGCCTACCAACACACTTTAAATGTCTCACCTAAAATGCCTTCTTAGTAGAAATGGGCACGAACCGCAGGTCTGGCACTTCGGCACAATTCGTTTCCTAGATGAACAGCTGATCTATGGCTCATTGCCCAACCCTCTCCAGTGAGTGCCCACTTAATGTCAGTGCCCTGCTTTGCCGCTTGAGTGGGACTGCCACTGAATGAGTGTGTTTGGGTGGGAACCAGCAGTACATGACCATCTCGTGCCTAAAGCTTTAGATGTTTTTTTTAAACCAAGTAATAATTAATGAATAATTGTGTGTGTGTGTGTGTTGCGTCGTGGTTGCAGTTGTAAACCAACTCTTTGTGACGCCATGTCCATGGAGTTTTCTTGGCAGGAATACTGGAGTGGCTTGCCATTTCCTACTCCAGGCGCCTACAGCACCTGGTATTCCCTGGTGGTCTCCCATCCAAGCACTAACCAGAGCCGACCCTGCTTAGCTTCCAAAATCAGGCAAGATTGGATGTGCTTAGGGCATCTAGGCAGCTACAATGAAGAATTCATTATGTTTTAAAATCACAAAAAGCAGCTTTACGGGTTGTATTGGTGGAACATCTTGCAGGAATGGCAGAGATAAAGATCTTTTACGAAGCACTTCGTTTTCAAATTATTTCAAATTACTAAACAATGTAATTATTTCAAATTACTAAACAAATTATTTCAAATTACTAAACAATGTTATAAAAATAGTAAGGTTGAATTGCAAGGGAATCAACACAAATGAGATGAAGCCATTTCATCTCTGGGAATGTAGAACTCAAACCAGTCTGATTGGATTTGAGACAGATTGGCCCTTTTTTTGATGCATTTAATAGTTTGACAAGAGAATGTGAACATTTTGTAAATCTGCACTTTAACAAGGCCGTTTACAGTCACTCTTAGCTCGCCTCTGCTTTTCTAAAATGTTTTTATGGGAAGTGTGGTTTACAATGCATACTTAATAAGAATCACGATCTCTAAAAGATCTGAAGTCTATGAAGGTGGAAACAAGGAAGGTCAATTTTATAACAGTTCACAGATTAAAGCAAGTTTGTGATAAACAAAATAAAAATCCCTACAAAAGAACTCTGCTTGGATTTAATTTGAACCTTATATCACATTTAATATTTAGTTTAATATGGATTTTTTCTCACTTGTCCTTTACCTGGTAAGTTGATATTATATACCAATGGTTCTCAACCTGTGGGTCCCCAGATGTTCCTGGACTGCAACTCCCAGAAGTCTTCATTACTAGCTGAGCTGGCCAGGATTTCTGGAAGTGTCAGTCCAGGAACATTTGGGGACCCACACGCTGAGAACCACTGTTATATACCATGGTCAGCTGATGGATTAAATAGAAATTTAAATGGCAACAAATCAAAACAGCCACCCTGTTTTGGATTTCTGTTCAACATTTTATTTTATTTTCATTGGGCGCAAGGTGATCTACCCTGCATTTTATAGCTGTGATTGCTGTTGATTTGTCTGGAATTGAAGTTCCGTGACATTAAGCCATTTATAACTTATGGAGACAGTTCTCCAGGTTTTCTAGGTGTAAAGTAGTCAGAAATGTATTCATACCCCAGAGCATGGAGAGAACCCCTAGTTCCCTGAGCTCCTTGCCCTCTGAAGATGCCAGCCACAGAGTCTGATGAAACGTCAGGACGAAAAACTTCCAGAACATGGCCAAACAGCCCGAGAAACTCACAACTATCCTGGCCGTGAAAGAATACATATTCGGAAATGGTTTACCAGTGTCTCCTCCTGGTGGCGGTCTGAAGCCTTGCATCTTGCCCAAGGGTTACACAAGGATTCACACACAGTGCCTCTCAGCCACGTGTAGTATGATCACTGCTCTCCCTTGTCCCTGTGAATGACCAAAGACCTGAACACCTATCCTGATGTTCCGACCAGGGGGTGTATCTAGGGGTTGTCAGAAGGGTACATCTGCCCCAGGTGTAGCAATCTGGGGGTGCCTGGAGGGGGAACAGCAGGAGGAAGCCGTGCACCCTCCTGCCACCCAGCAGTCCTCCTTTCCCCTAAAGTTTGGCGACGGCACCCCCTCCGCTGCATCTACCACCGCGTGCCTGGCGAGGGGCAAAACAAGCAGGCAGGCAGGAGCGTGGTGGCCACGGTGCCCTCCTCTTCCTCTTCCTCGCTTTGGTGGGAGAGGTGTAAGGCACACATTCTACCATGTGTGTGCACATGCACATGTGCGTGCATGCACCCACACGCACCCACACACACCACGCCTGCAGGGTTTGCCCCCCGTTGCTCAGTGTGTGCGATGTGTGTGGTGGTGGGGCAGCAGGAAGGGCGCAAAAACGAACTTTGTCCCCAGGTGTTCCAAATCCTGGCTACGCCTCTGGTTCCGACTTGCTGATTTAACTACAAACCTGTAGAGAAGGGGTGAGAAAAGAGGCTGTACCGTGGACCCTTGTATAATGGTTTGTATAACATAAAATCTGTACAACATAAAACATTCCGGAGATAGGGGAAATTTGCTTAACAGAATCACCTATGGGGTGAATCTGTAAAACAGAAAAACAGTCGCGATTAAGGATTAATCCATTTTCAATGCATTCCTATGGGAATTTTGTATAAAGGAAAATTTGCTTAACATAATTTCATTTGGAACGAATTAATTCCTTTATACAAGGTACCACTGTATTCTGCAATGCCGAATACACCTTCCACCAAGGAGCCTCCATCTTTGGTGCACCAAGGATAATTGTATCTATCGATATAATTATATAACTAAATAATTATATCTATAGAGGTCTGCATATTGCATCAAGCAGCACAGCGGGGCACAGTGAATTAGTGCTGACTCCTGCTGCCCTCAACTTATCCTATGGGAGTCACACTGTGCATATTTTGACTGCTCTGGGGTGGCTAAGATTCAGCAATCCTGTACACCGACAGGGAAAGGTAAAGACTTAATCCAGTCCCCTAGAAGTCAGCAAGATAAATAGTTCTGCTAGTCGGCATCAATAAATGGCATTTAGCCAAGCCATTGCAGCTTCTTTGCCCACACGCAGGCCAACACAAAAGAACGCCTGTTAATGGTGACAGACACTTTTCCAATCCTCCTAGGCCGGCAAAAAACCCCCGGGGGGGGGGGATATTCTCTGTGTTGAGATTAAGCTCATTTCTGTAGGTCTTTGACTAGATGAGCCTTCTGAACAACTGAGCTCAGAATTTTACCACTTGTTCAAAATGATGCAGTGTTTCTCTTTACAATTCAGCAAATATAAATAAATGATCTACAGGATGCAAGTGAATGAATTTTGAGACACTCTTGTGCATGAGAAAATATTGTATTTTTGCCTCTCCCTTTAGTCATCCATTTTTGCTGGAGCAACCCTGAATCCTTATAATATATTTTTAAAAAACATACATAGCATTTGATCTTTCCTGCTCTGAATTAACAGAGCTTGGAAATTACTTTCTGAGTGTGATTAATGAGTGCATAAATTACATCTTTTTCATTATTTTCATTTCAGCAGGTTTTCATTCTGCAGTATTTACTCATGCTTATCAAGGCACAGAATTGCCGCATTGCCCCTACAGATCATTTACTATTTATTCTGTTTGGGAATATTTTCTCTGGCTTTCAGTTAATGCAAAACCAAGGACGTTTAACAGTAAAACCCATATGTGGTGGTTATCTGCCGGGGCCTTATTGCTGAAGGCTGTGGAGGGTTGTCACTGTGTCCAATTTTACAGAACAGGGTTCTTGACTGAGCTTGTTGTGCGGTTATAGTCGGGACCGACTCTTCATGACTCCATGTCCATGGTGTCTTCTTGGCAGGAATTACTGGAGTGGTGTGCCAGTTCCTACTCCAGGCGCCTACAGCACCTGGTATTCCCTGGTGGTCTCCCATCCAAGTACTAACCAGGGCCGACCCTGCTTAGCTTCCGAAATCAGGCGAGATCGGATGTGCTCAGGGCATCCAGGCAACTGATTGAGCTTATAAAGTTCTAAATGGGTTCAAGCTATCTCCAGCACCATAATCTCTTCATAAGCTTGCCCAGCAGTTAAGTTCATTGGGGGAAGGTGTCCCCCCCATTCCACCACCATCACCAAAGCATTTGTGGGGGACACAGGAGACTTTTCTGCTCCCACCCTTAGACTCTGGAACTCCCTCCCACAGGAGGCCAGACTGGTCCCTTCTTTGCTCTCCTTCCACAAGCAGACAAAAGCCTTGTTCTTCACCCAGGCTTTCCCTTAGTGCCTGTGTGCCTGAGAGATGTGCCCGGTGGTTCTGGCAGTTTCCCATGCACAGGACCTCACTATCAGTCTGAGCAGCTCCTGTAAGGTCACCACTCTCCTCCTATACTGGGGTGCTGTGGGTGCTGACCTTGAAGGAGGCCCTGAAATCGGTCACTCGCAATGAGGCCTTCTCTCTCCCACCTGAAGTACTGTTAGGACTGATTGAGCTTAAAATAGGTTTTGGAAGAATGAGGAAATGTTAACAGAGGTAGCAGAGTGAACAGCAGTGTGGAAAATAATTGCAATTTGGTTAAGGAGCTGGGAGACCAATAAAGATGCCTTCAAAGGGGGATTGGACAGATTCCTGGAGGAAAAGTCCATTACAGATTACAAAGGGAATTTTTTTTAAAAAAAAAAAAAGCCAGGGGCTTTTAAAAAAACTTTTTTGTCCCTCCGCCATGTTCCAGCTCTCACACATGAACCACTTCATTAGTGGTTCATTTCATACAATTATTTTGGGAAAAAATTGTATGAAACAAAATGGAAAAAAATGTGTGTGTGGAGGGGAAGGAAACGAAATGAAACAAAACATAATATTTTCGTTTTGTGCCCATCCCTAGTCCTGTTGGTTGTTCATGTGAATTTTCCACCAGGTTGAGGCAATGCCTTGGAGGGGGTGCTCCCTGGAGGAGGTGTTAGCGGTTCGTTTCATACATTATTAAAAAAAAATCATATGAAACAAAATGAAAAAAGGGGGGGAGGAAAGGCGAGGAAATGAAACATAATACACATATATACTAGAGTATAAGTCGACCCGAGTAGAAGTCGTGGCCCCTAATTTAACCCCCCAAAACTGGGGAAACGTATTGACTCAAGTATAAGTCTAGGGTGGGAAATGCAGCAGGGCCTGGCAGCTCCTCCTTTGTGAGCTGGAGGAGTGGTGTGTGATGTTTAAAATGACTTTTAGCCACTGATGCAAGTGCTTGCCTCGGTGGATAAAAGTCATTTTAAACATCATGCGCCGCTCCCCTGTGATGCAGAGGAGGGTCATGAGAAGTGGCACACAATGTTTAAAATGACTTTTAGCCACCGACCCAAGCACTTGCCTCAGTGGCTAAAAGTATTGACCCGCATATAAGTCGAGGGCCCCTTTTTTCAGCCCAAAATTAGGGCTGAAAAACTAGGCTTATATTCGAGTATATACAGTATTTTTGTTTCGTGCCCATCCCTAGTCCTGTTGGTTGTTTATGTGAATTTTCTACCGGGTTGAGGCACGGCCTTGGAGGGAGTGCTCCCTGGAGGAGATGGGCCTGCGAAGCGCCAAACACTTGTTCAGATGAAAAACGAACCAACATGAACCTCTGCGTCAGCGGTCGGTGCCTATCGCTACTCTGGATAGAAGAGCAAAATTGCTCCCTGGAAAACCAGCAGGACCATGAATTCTCACGTGGTTCAGCCGTAGGCTTTGCCCCTCTGTACCCCATCCCTTCATTTCTCCCCTGTGCCGACGAAACCTTGCAGTGTCTGCTGCTGCCTTGCTTTTGGGGCCTCAGGTGTCCCGCCCTTTAAATAAATTGATTGCATTTTCTTTTTCTGGGCCAAGCCACTTTAAAAGCGGATCATTAAGACCGATGAATATACCCTCTCCATGGAAACGGGACTCTGGGGAGATGTAAAAGATAATCTATAATATATTTTGTTAAACTGCCAAGACAATGTGACACAAAGGTGCACACATCAGCAATTTCGCTGGTTCCCCCCCCCAACACCCCCCATCCCCAGAATATCTACATTTTTATTACTGAAACACATCAGTCTGAAATATGGCCCTATTTAGCTGAAAGCATCAGTTTTAAGTAAAATTAGAATTCCAGTCTTTATATTAACTGAGACACACGCAGGTTCTAATTCTCACCTTTTAAATGTCTATGCAGCTACCTCAAAGATGGAATCTCACAGGGGACTTGACTAACCCCTTCATGAGCTGCCAAATTTAGGCACTCTTTGACTCAATGACCATCACTTAGGTGGATGCTACTAAAGCAAGGGGCAATCCAACAACTTGGACACCAACCAACTAATGATGCATAAGAACATAAGAGCATAAGAAGAGTCATGCTGGATTAGGCCAAGGGCCCATCTAGTCCAGCTTCCTGTATCTCACAGTGGCCCCACCAAATGCATCTGGGAGTGCACAATGTTAGATATCTGTCTTACTCCCCCAACCCTCAACACGAGAGATGAGATTTAGGAATTAGTCTTAGTATATGCGAGATGAAATTATGTCTATAGTTAATGGAGATAATTTATGTCTTGATATGTGCAGTGAAGCCTTGATGTTTGCCTGGATGTGCAGCTGGCTGAATAAATTAAAAAGGGGGACTGAATCCCATCAGCATTAATCAACCACAAACGAATGACCGGGCGTCACAAGATTTTGCTGGGGATGCAACACTTGGGAGTCATTTGAATTGCAAATATGTGTTGTCAATGTAATTGGAGCTATAAATTTGTTTATTTTTCAAATGAAAGGATGGATCCTCTGAGTGACGGAGTTTTTTTAAGCTCTGCTCTAGAAAATGACCCCTAGCGCACGCAAGAATTTCATTCCATATTCAGCAAAGCACACACAGCAGCATGCAACTAAGGCGCCCACAGAGCTGCTGCTGTAAAATGGCCACCCAATGCATCACATTCCTTGTGCACTCCCTGCTTGACATCTAAAATGGAGGTGGTGGGGATATCACTTTGAGCCCTGCAGTCCTTGGACAACTTTGAAAAGCACTCTGAAATAGGGATAGGTGAGAATTTTGGTGCACCAAAGGCTTCCAACTTCCCTGCCCTTCGGGTGAGCTTGTTATTCTACTTCAGGAAATATCAGATTTAGAGATGGGCACGAATAAAAAAAATGGTATTTCGTTTGTCGTTTGTCGTTTAGGAGGTCCGTTTCGGTTCGTTTCTGTTTTTCACGAATTTTTGCAAAAAAATTGTTTCCGTTTCCGTTCGTTTCGTTACTGTTTCGTTACCATTTATTTCAAATTTTGTGATTTTTTTTAGCATTTAAAGCAGTTCAATGTATTGCCGTAACGAAAACGAAACGGACGACAAAATTTCTGGTGTTTCTGTTCATTTCATTTCATTTTAGAGACAAAATTTGTTTGTCATTTCGTTACGTAACGAAACAAAAAACAAAAGAGAAACAAAAAATTGTTCATTTCGTGCCCATCTCTAATCAGATTACTTCACTGCATTTGACATTTTGCAAGGTTACATTTCCAGAGGAGGGACAGATTGCTCCTTCCAGGTCTGAATTGATCATTTGCAGAAGTTGTTCAATATTCCAGAGTTTTGAACGTGCTGGTTCAATTCCATGTAGCTTGCACAGCAAATGTGCAGGGATTCTTAGAGCAGAACAGCTTCAGCTTCTCCAGAGTAGTCCATCCCTTTCCCCCCATTGAGTGGCACTTGTAGTTGCAGTAACCTACTCTGGAACATTAGTAGGAGAAAGAATAAAAGGTTCCATGACTTACAATGGGACAGATCAAACAGCAAACTGACCCACACAACTGCTTTCAAGAGTCATGACTTCAGATGGCAGGCTCTAGAGAGGGGGAAAGAACTGAGCTAAGAGGCAGGGGTCCTCTTTTAATTCAGAGGCAATTGGTTAGTATGGGATAGACTGAGAGTCACCCCAGCCCAAAATGGTCTCTCCTAGCCAAACCTATGAAAGGATGCATGCAAGGTTGCAAAACTCCCCAACAAATCCATAACTGACATAGTGATTTGCAACCACTAAGCTGAAACAGCTCCAAATACTTCGGAACCTTCCTTCCAGAAATGTGTGTGGATTTTTGCCTGCTCTTATCAGAGTTGCATCTGCATATTTCAAACATAAGCAACTTTATTCCATTTTTGAGTACATTTGTGCATATGCTTAATTGTCCAGATTTCTGTGCACATTTTCCAAATGCGCGGGTCTCACTGAAAGTATTTTTTTATTTATTTTGTACATAAAACACTTCCCAAGCTCAGAAATTCACAGAGGGCTGACCATACCTTCTGTCCTGATGTGCCTTCAGTTCTGGGAGCTGCAGCGTATGTTTGAGAGAAAAGGTCTTTCAACCATACTGCTTGCTGAGCACCACAAGTCAGTGGCACTTTCTTTACTATTGGGGAAGGAATAATCTCTGCAGAGGGAGACCCACGACACCCTAAAATCCTTTGAATACTTTCTCAAAGATCAACAGCTTGTGCCAATAGACACTTAAAACGTTGCATGAACAATACTTTGGTGGACTGCATCTGAGTTGAGAAAAGCTACTTCATTAAGCTGTAATTCCCAGAATCCCCCAGTCATGCAGGAGACTTTGATGGTTACTTCACGTCCATTCTCGTCCCGGGAGGAAGTTTGTTGCGTGTTGATGTCAGTCACAGTCACGAGGTCTTCTTGCGGTTCTGTCCCTGTTCCCGTGTACGCACGGGTATGATGGATGATACCAGCATGACTGTTACCATACGTCCTCGTTCCGTGATGAGATGTGAAATTCCATGCTTTTGTTTTCCGTTTGTTTTTCAGCCCGACCTTCCGTTTTTCGATGTTTTGATTCTCCGAAGCCTTGCCTTCAATGCATTACGGAGCTAAGTTTGAGGCTTTTGTCTTTTAATCTCTCTGCACTGCATTGCTGACTCCATAGGAAATGTACTGGCAAATGGCACTTTGCACTCCTGTCAATAGATGGAGAATGGCACGTTGTGTGACGAGCCTTACCTCATGGGCACTCATCTCAGAAGGAGAAGCAAGATGAGGAGATTCCTGAGGCCAGGGAGGGGAATCTCTCATCCTGCTTAAATCGCAGTTCATGGGGCATGTTTGGGACGAGCTCCCCTCATCCCGCAATGGGCAAGCGGTTAGATTACTTTGTACTGGTCCCAAGTGGGACTGTGAACAGCGATGAGATGGACGTGAAGTATCAGCCTTTGAGACCAGAAAGTACTTTTTCTAATCTGATAGTAACACTTATGGTTCTTCAAGGTATAATAACCAAACCAAACTAAACCAAACCCACCAATCTGTTCTCTCTCTCTCTCTCTCTTTAAGAGAGAAAATTGCTCTTTTCTAAAATTCAGTCCTTTCCTCCTCAGGGCACAGAAAATCTGTCTGAAGAGATTCAATTTTATTAATAGCTTGGGGGTGGGTGGGGGGAATCCATAAGACAAAGAAAATCCATTAGCTAAGCCTACAGTTTCAGAGAATTTGCAGGGAAAGTCGGGCCAGGATCTGTGCCAGAGCCGGGCTGCCATAAAGCAATTAGGGTTGGGGAAGATGCTGGCTTAAGAAGCTTCCATGCCAGAAGACACACAGACAGCACTTCAGTCTGATGGTGATTTGCACACGCTTGCATTCATTCCGATGATCCTCATGGCTATAGGTCTCCAGGAGGATTGCTCCGGAGACTTTCGCCCCCAAGTCTGCAAATTCTGCCGTGCCATTAATTTGTGTTCTATGTAGCAGTTTCCGTTTTCCCTGGGAGCAATATAACCATTAATTAATGTTTCCTTCTGCCAGCCTGCCAGCGATCGTTTGCTCTAAACTAAACAAGTGCTGGGGGGGGGGTGCTGTGCATCTTTTGTTAAGGACAAATTCTTCCCATCAGTCCCCTTTTCCACCAAAGCTGCTGGCAAACATCAGTGCCCCAATCGGGCCCTGCAACAAAATGTTGCAGTGTACGATCAGCCTCCTAGCAGAATGAGAGTACTGCCAGGAGAGCAGCTTCTGATCCATTTTCTTTTGCGATGATGCTACAAAGGAGAAGAAAAGTGAGGAAGGCATTGTCCTCACATGGTTGCCATTTTAAAGATTAAGTTCTGGTTTCTGATTCTCAATATCCTACCTCTCTCAGTAGCTGTTGAGTAAAGATCGGCACGAAATGAACCAAGGGGGTGGGGGGTGGGGATCAACAAACAAGCCTGGTTTATGGTTCATTTAATAATTTCACAACCCAGTTCGGGAATGCTATTTTCCCAAAGCGAAATGAAATGCTAAACTTTCTCCCCTTTGGCTTTTTATTTGCTTTGGCAAATGGGGGTGCCTCCCCATCTCTTTCTATTGCACCCAATCACATCCATCTACCTCCTCCTGCTTGGAAGCTGCTGCCTCTGAGCTTGTGCCTGCAGGGAGGGCAGAGGTGGAGGTGACAGAAGCAAGTAGCCCCGATCCTGACATGAAATGTGGAAATGAGCCACCAACTGGTTTGCTTTTTCCAGGGAGTTTCATGTAGGTTCGTGGTTTGCGAATAACCTCGAACCACGAACCTGCAAAAACATGTTTTTCCAGTTCATGGCCACCTTCACTCTTGAACACGTTCATACCCTAGGAGATGGTGTTCTTGCTTATGGGGTTCCCTTTGGGAGGATGTCTTGTGAGTTTTGTAAAGCCTGAAGTACTCCCGGATGATGCACACAGCTACCCCATGCAAGGCCATTAGGACTCTATTTCTATCAGTACCCTTGGTCAAAACTGATGATTAAAGAAAGCAAGTAAAGCTTGCAAAGTATACAAATGCTATGCAGCTTGCCCAAAGCTGCATAGGAGCCTCGTGGCACAGTGGTTAAATGCCTGTATTGCAGCTAAAACTGCTCACGACCTGGGGTTCAATCCCAGGTAGCAGGCTCATGGTTGACTCAGCCTTCCATCTTTCCGAGGCCGGTAAAATGAATACCCAGCTTGCTGAGGGAGGTGGGCAATGTGTAGCCTGCATACTGTAATTACACTATAAACCACCCAGAGACTACTTGAAGTGGTATCGGGCAGTATATAAGCAAAACACTTTGCTTTTTTACTTTGTTCTTCCGAAATGCACAGTGAGGAATTGCACTGGCTCCATTGCTGAGTATAAAAAACACTAAGCTATGATCAGAAAATATGCCAGAAGACACTCAATGCAACTTTAAAAGAGAGAGAGAGAAGAAGAAGAAGAAGAAATGGAATATGTTTGTGAAGATTCTCAGTCATCCAGGTGAGTTTATCTGGAAGTTGAGGCATGGCTACTGGACTTCTTTTTTGAGAGATAGAAACGTTTTGTTTCATCGAACAGCGAAACATTTCTATCTCTCAAAAGAGAAGTCCAGTAGCCGTGACTCAACTTCCAGAAGAAATGGAATAGATAGAAGAATCCATGCCTTTGGATATCTAATCATGCTACTTAGAAGGACTAGGCGGTGTGTCGAATCTCTTGCAAATGGCGTTTGCACAAGGCACTTTAAATTAAGGAGCCCTGCTCCAGCCAATCTGCTTTGAAAAGATGTCACCTGCATAACTCGATTACATCCACTCTGCTGGGGAACTAAATCAATTTTCTTCCTCTTGCTTACTAAGAGCTATTTTATTAATAACACAAATGGGAAAGATGCTCCAAAGCTCCGAATCTCTGAAGGTTTTCTCTTTCCATTAGGGCTTTTCTTGTTTTGGTCTGGACCAAACTTATTGGGTGACCCTGAATACTGATGATAAAGCACTTGTTTTTGAGACGGTAAAAAAAAAAAAACACGTCCAAGGGTTATTCTTTGTAAAAACCAAGCCTTATGGCAGAAGTGTCCAAACTTCGGCCCCCCAGATATTTTGGACCACAACTCCCAAAATTCCAAGCCTGTATTGTCAGTGACAAAGGACTGTGGGAATTGTGTTCCAAAACATCTGCAGGGCTGAAGATTAGACACCACTGCCTTATGGTTTTGGTCCCTAGCTGTGGATCCAGAGGTCGGGAATTCGATTTCCCCACGGGGCCTCCTTGACAGCAGCTGGACTTGATGACCCTTTGGGTCTCTTCCCGTGTTGCAGTTCTAAGATGATGATTATGATAATTACATTTCACAGTCCCAAAACTGTTACCAGCATGGATTTCTAGGTATCCTATTTGGTCTAGGCATCAGGAACAAGGATATCATGGTTCATGACAGGCAACTGGAGGATCAGTGGGGCAGACCCATTTTCTTGCTCGTGAATTTTTGTCCAGATGCCGGACATGCACACAGAGGCATAGCAAGGGTTTTCAGCGCCCGGGGACAAAGTCAGTTTTTGCACCACCCCCCAGGAACAGGGAGGGACTAAGATGCCATATACAAGGTGGTGGCGGTGGCCAGGGAGCCCTCCACGCCAGCCCTGGAAGGCCCCCCATGATGTGCCTTCCTGCAGCTGCTGGGCGGGGAGCCATTTGGTGCCCAATTTGGTGCCCCCAAATGCTGTGCCTGGGGACAGATGTCTCCCCTTGCCCCCCCCCCATAGCTACACCACTGCATGCACAAACAACGCTTATATGCCCAAATATTTATGAGAGAAGGGTTATAAATAGGACTTCCTTCTTCTCTCTGCTCTCTAGAAGTACCTCAAGTGGGTTAAAGAAAGTCAACATCCTCTTTTTATTTGATTTGATTTGATTTACTTTGGAAAGAAAGTCACGCTAGAAGCAATGCAGGTTCACTGAGGTAACATGAACCCGCTTGATCTCAAAGCCTCTGTGGCATGTTGCGTGACTGCATCTTCTCAGAACACCATGCGTGGCTTGGTTATGCTTTTTGAAATATTGATGTCGTGCAGCATGTTCCTCTGGGTGACGTCAGAGTGGCCAGAATAGGCAGGTCTGGGCTCCCGTTGCCTGGCAGATTGCACAGGAAAGAGGCTCAAGGTGCATTCTGGGAAGACCAATGAGAAAAAGAAAAGCATGCTTTCAATCCCCCTCCGTCAGCAGTTCGAAGAGAGCAGGTCTTCATAATTGATGACTTGCTTGGTCCTCCAACAGCCTTTTGGATTGGACCGCTTCAAGGTGAGTTAATGACTTCAGGCTGGGATTGCCTCTCAAGACTAGGACAACGCCTCTGGTTTGCAAACGGGGCAGCTAAAGTAGAGGCAGAGATTGGATTCCCGGTGGCTGTGCTAGCTGGAAACTTTCTGCTCTCTTATAGTGAAGAGAAAGTCAATTGAGGCAAAATTGTCTGCATTCTATTGGAACAGGGGCTATGAGAGAGTTGAGAAATGACCTCCTACCCCATAAAGGGCCTAGAAGAAAATGAAGGCCCACAGTAAAACAAAAGGGAAATGTCAGATTTGGGAAACCTCAATATTTAAAGACATGCACTTCAAAGCAAAACTAAAGAAACACCCCCAAGAGCCAAACAAGATGGTTCTTGCGTGATTCTAAATGCGGGCAAAACCATTGGATTGCAATAAAATATATCGGAAGTAGAGATGGGCACGAATCAAAAAAATGGCATGTCGTTTGTCGTTTGGAGGGTCCGTTTCGGTTCGTTTCCGTTTCTCGTGAATTTTTGCAAAACATTTGTTTTTGTTTTCGTTCGTTTGTTAGCATTTCATTACCATTATTTTTGATTTTTTGTGATTTTTTTTAGCATTTTAAGCAAGTCACTCATATTGCAGTAACGGAAACGAAATACACGACAAAATTTCTGGTGTTTCTGTTCGTTTCGTTTCATTTTAGAGACAAAATTTGTTTGTCGTTTCATTGCATAACGAAACAAAAAACGAAAACGGAAACGAAAAATTATTTGTTTCGTGCCCATGTCTAATTGGAAGTTACCCAGCCAATGTAAGGCAAAGATTAGAGGACTGGAGGTGGAAGAAACACCACAGAAACAGATTAAATCCCTCCTCAGATTTTAGACATTTCCCTCCTTAAAGCTCCTGGCAACGTGACATTTGAAACAAAAATACTCACATACCCACCCCTGTTGGTGCCCTCCTTTTATTCTGATAGATTGGGGCTGCTTTTGAATATATATATATATATAAGAAGAAAAGGAGCAAGTACTTATCTTCTCCTTATGCTGTAGATGATGGTATTGAATTGCTCTATGTATCAAATGAATTATCCCACAGGAATAGGTAATAATAATCCACTTCTAACAATCTGTCAGAGTACTGGGATGACATGCATCTTTACGGATGCTACTTACAGCTTACATTTCCTACCAAAGAGGAATGTAGTACAACCCAAAGCTCTTTTTAAGTGAAATCTTTTCTTTAAGTTGTTTCCTTGCCTTAGAACATAAGAACATCCAGCCATGCTGGATCAGGCCAAAGGCCCATCTGGTCCAGCTTCCTGTATCTCACAGTGGCCCCGCCTGGGAGCGCACAAGACTAGATATCTGTCTCCTGATACCACTCCCCTGCATCTGGCCCTTGAAGTACCCCGGTTTTAAGCCTGGAGATGACAATTCTCCATCATGGTTTGTAGTAACCTGTGATGGACTTTCCCTTCAGGAATCTGTCCATCCCCTTTTGAAGGCATCCAGGCCAAATGCCATCACCCTCTCCTGTGGCAGGGAATTCCACAGACTAACAACACACTGGGCGAAAAAAATCTTTTGCCCTTCTTACTCTCCCAGCCCTCCTTTTGAGTTGATGTCCCCTAGTTCTGGTATTTCGTGAGAGGGAGAAGAGCATCCCTCTGTCCACTTTACTCATGCCCTGCATTATTTTGTACGTCTCAATCATATCCCCCCTCAGGCGTCTTTTTTTCAGACTAAAGAGCCCCAAATGTTTTAGCCTTTCCTCATAAGGGGGGTTCCCCAGCCCAGTCATCATTTTAGTTGCTCTCTTCTGCACCTTTTCCAGTTCTACTATGTCTTTTTTGAGATGCAGTGACCAGAACTGTACACAATACTCCAGGTGCAGCCTTACTATCGTTTTGTACAATGGCATTATTATGTTGGCTGTTTTATTTTCATTTTAATCCCTAGCATGGAATTGTGTGTAGGAACTAATGATACTTCAAAGCATAGTTTTTGAGATATCACAAAGGCATATGAAGAAATGGGTAGGAAGCTGAAGGACCTGGGTGGGCAGGTAATAATTTAATCTCTCCTCCCTGTAGAAGGATGTGGCTGATGGAGGGAAAGAACAATAGTGGAGGTGAACTGGCTCAGGAGATGGTGCCTGTAGGAATGATTTGGATTCTTGGACCCTGGTTTGCTATTTCATTCAGATGGGCTACTGGGGTGCACCTCACCACTGCTGGAAGGAATCCTTTTGCCAAGAGTCTTGAAAATTTGATAAGGAGAGCTTTAATCTAGGTATACAGGGGGAAGGGAGAAAATTTTCTTAAAGGTAGAGCTCCAAAAGGGCTTGTGCGGAATAGCCCAAATGTTGCAGTAGGGAAAAACAGGTTAAGCAAAGGGCTTGTAAGAAGCACACACAGCCTCAAATGTCTCTACATCAATGCACAGAGCATGGGAAGCAAACAAGAGGAGCTGCAACTCCTAATACAGCAAAATAAGTATGATATAATTGGTATCACTGAAACCTGGTGGGATGAGACTTATGACTCGAATGTAGTTATTGGCGGGTATAACCTGTTTCAAAGGAAGAGACCTAGTAAGAAAGGAGGAGCTGTCCACCAGCACACCAAGATCTCTTTCCTTATCTGTCACGGATAGTTCAGAGACCTAGAAGGAGTGGGGAGTACTTTTTGACTTCAGCTCTAGTGGGGCCAAACTAACTGCAGGATTCCAGAACCTTCCCTAGCATGCCACTTGCAAGCAAACAGAGGCATTCTGCAGCAGAAACTGGGCACTGGAAAAGTCGAGGTGGACTTCCTGTTCGTATCAGAGGCAAGGCGTGTGCTTCAGCCATATCCTTGACTCACCAAAAAAGAGGAATGAAACATCAAATTCCAATCCAGAGAGGCGAAGCGTGTATGTGTGTGTTTTTTAAAGGCTAGTGCTATTTTGTTATTTTAAAATCTCTGCAGCAGCGGTGGCAGGGGAAGTGGGCAGGAGGGAGGCTGGTTTAATGACTGCAGAGGAGATAAATCAGGATTGTCTCATTGTAAATGCAGACAGCGGAGAAGGCAGGAGCTGCAGCTCCCTGAGTCACTCTGCCAAGAAGGGTTGTTAATGAGAGCTAGACGGGCCCAGTCGGCATAATCAGAGATGTTAGCCCCAGCTTTGAAATGTGATGGCCATTTATATAGAAGACCTTAAGGAAAGAAGGGGAGTTAATGCTCCCTTCCAAGCTTTTGGATAGGAAATTTCAGAATATTCCCCTCCTAAATTGCTTGTGCCCATGTGAAATGAACAGGGCTGGCACGTCCATTAAGGCAAACTAGGCAGTTGCCTAGGGTGCCAAAATGGAGAGGAGGCGCTGGCCAGCCTGCTGTCCCCCTGCCGTCCCCCCGCCACCGCTGGCCACCACCATCCATCCCCCCGCCCGTCATTGTCTGCCCACCGCCCCATGCGCCCATCGCCCCCCCTCCATCCACTGCCCAAACAAGTAAGAATCACCCCCCAAACACCCCAAAAGCCTACCTCCAGACCATTAAGAATTCTCATACAGTGGCAACCTTTGAGAGCCTTATCTGAGATCCATGTGTAGGGCCACAACTGGGCAGGGGGGGACACACAAGTGGGTCATCCATCCTGGGCATTGCACTTCAAGGAGCTGTGGAATCCATTTTGCCCCAGATAATGCAACCCCTGGTTGTGGGTTGTGTATATGACCATCTAAGATGATGATGATATGACGATGATGGTGATTTAAGCCAACATGAACGGTAGGTTCAAGATGGTCCTTTCCATCTTGGGAATCAATTTGCTGTTGAATTTGGCCAATGTGGATTGGGAAAATTTTCATTTCCAGACGTTTTTGTTTTTTAAAAAAAGAATCAACCCAAATCTCCCCAAATTTCTACATGCTCCTGATATGAAGAATGTGGGGCTTGAGATATTAAATAATTGAATAGGGAAGAGGACACAACTGACAGATTTATCCGATCCCTAGAGGCACTAGGAGAATATATAATGCAAGCTGGATGTGTTTGTTTAAGAGAGAGATGTTCCACCTTAAATGACTTTGGGACACTCCGAATGGAAAACTCATGCAAGAAAACTCACATATGTGCGAAACAACATGCAAATGTGTGCAAAAGGGAGCTTTGTCTGAAAAGTGCTGAACCCCACCCAGAAATAGTTAGTACTTGGATGGGTGACCACCAGGGAATACCAGGTGCTGTAGGCGCCTGGTATTCCCTGGTGGTCGCCCATCCAAGTACTAACCAGGGCCGACCCTGCTTAGCTTCCGAAATCAAGCGAGATCAGATGTGCTCAGGACATCTAGGCAGCTGTTGCCTTATGTTAGGGAAATATTATTTTTTCATCTCCCCAAAGTTCTTAGAAGTGTTTAGCTTAAGAGAACTTTACTGGCTTCTCTACCAATTTCAACTCCTCCTTGCAATGCATCGAATGCCTGCACATGGATGACATTTATACAGCTCCTACCTGCAATCAGCCAAACCGCTAGCCTTGCTGGACAGCACCGTTTAAACTTCAGCACCATCAGGCCAACAGGATGGGAGTTAAAATGCTTCGTCTCTAATCAAAATAGTGTGGGCTTCAGCTGGATAATGCATTGTTGCTTTAAATGCAGTTCTTTGCCACCTGGCAAGGCGATTTGTAGCAGGCCAGGAGGGGGAGGGGAATTGCTGCATCCTTTTAAAAAAAACCAACAAAACCTTTTATCTCTCAGCCTGATAAGAGGCAGTAAAAAAAGTAGTAGAAGAAGATTGAACCACACCCAATACCTCTGCAGTGTCTGCAGTACAAAAGTCTGCTCTGGACTGACGAGGACAGGAATGTGCTGATCTGACATCAGTCTGCCGAAGCGATCCACTCGGACATGTACTGCTACAGAGGCTTCCCTTGCCCCTTTCTCCTTCCTGAGTAAGGCCCTGTAGAGAGGCAGGTCTGCTCTCCTGATGCTCAGCAAAATCAAAACAAAAAATAATAGTAATAAGCTGCTGAGATTCTAAAGAACACACTGCCAAGTCATAAAGAATGCTAGATTTTGCATAGCTGTGCCCGGGTTGTACTATGTACTTCTTATGAGGGTGGCACCTCCCATAATGGAATATTTTGCTTCTGCATCTAAGAAATCAAGAGTGTGAAGGAGAAGGCTAGGATAGAGTCTTTCTCTTCAATTGTCTAGGGCAGTGATGGCGAACCTTTTAGAGACCGAGTGCCCAAACTGCAATTCAAAACCTATTAATTTTTTTTTTGGCAAAGTGCCAATACAGTAATTTAACCTGTATACAGGTGGCTATGAAGGGGCAATGTCAGGTGCCCACAGAAAGGGCTCCGAGTGCCACCTTTGGCACCCGTGCCATAGGTTCGCCATCACTGGTCTAGGGAGAGGATGCAGGGTTCTCTCTCTCTCTCTCTCTCTCTCTCTCTCTGTGTGTGTGTGTGTTGGAAGGAAAGAAGTAAATCATTTTCTTTCCACCCCAGGCATTACTGTTACATTTTGGGCTCGCCTGGCAGCAGGTTTATTTGAATGCTAAAACGCTCTGATTAGAACAAAAAAACCCAAGGGCTCTCATTACATTCTGAAGAGTCCTTGAGGTTGAGCTCCAGACAGACTTGGCACAAGTGCTTGGTCAGTAATCAGAACAGCAATTCATAGTGGAAGGTAGTGTGATACAGCTGCCTCCAGTCCTCCCCCCCTCCCCCCCCAAAAAAAACTGCTTATCTGACTCTCATCTCTTCCTTCCACAGGTGAGATCAATGCAAATGTGCCACTTAAAACAGAAGAAGAAGAAGCTAGGAATCCTCCAGGAATCAGTCCCATCCCCTTTTGAAGGCATCCAGGCCAGATGCCGTCACCACATCCAGTGGCAGGGAGTTCCACTGACTAACAACGCGCAGGGTGGAAAAAAATTCTTTTGTCTGTTCTCTCATGTTCCGTTTATTGTATTTTTAATTCTATTATTTTTTTAATATTATCAGGAGGAAGGCAGCCTATATACAAACAAGCCAACAAATTAATAAATCCATTCCACTTGGCAATATTTCAGTTATTTAGGTGGGATTTGGAGATAGTAGGAAGCACAAGTTCTAAATAGCGGCTCCTTGGTTCCACCCTAAAACATGGTGGTGGTGACTATATGGCCCCACCTGATGTTTTGGTGTACAGCTTGCCCAAGTCTAACCATTGCCTGCGGTGATGAAGGAGGCAGTCCAGGATGTCCAGAGGGGAGATGGGGGGGGGGGGGGAGAGGCCACAGTTCATTGGTAGACTCCATACTTGGCATTCAAAGAGTGCAGTTTTCAAACTCCATCTCCAGCTTGGGGTTGGGGGTCGGGAGATGGGAAACAGGACTGCATGAAGCCCTTGAGAACTTCTGTGTGTCAACATTACAGGGCTAAAAGGACCACCAGTTGGGCTCACTTGTTAGCCACTTCTTTGTCCGTACAAGTCCTCTTGCTACAATCTCCAGCATGCTCAGTTAGCAGTCCTAGCCATCAAGGGACACGTTTCCTAGCTTTTGTGTATTCTTCTTCATCACAAGTTGCCTTTACAGTTACAGGAAGGCTTTCATGCTTTCTCCGGGAAGAAGCTATTTTTAGTTAACGGTTAGTGTGCATTAAGCGTGTGATAAATGGGGGGGGGGGTTGGCGGCGGCGCTTCTTTCCCCTAAGTGCTCACTGACAATTTAAGATGAGGAGCAGAGTATTTGGGTTTTTAAATAAAATAAAATAAAATAAAATAGATTAAAATGCCATAGCCTTGATTATTTCTGGGGTTTTATGGGCCAATGACAAGGACATGGCCAATTTTTCATGCACCATTAGCTCTGATCACAAATCAGTGCTTAAGTAAGTGGCAGATATCTTGAATTGTGCCTTATAGATGTGCTGCAGAACACACACAGAGAGAGAATTAAAAAGCATCACAAGTGCTATAGAATGCATGCAAAGCAGGTTGGCTGACCAGAAAAGAGTCAGCCTACGTGAGCTTGGGCAAGCTGAACACCCCCAGGGAGCCCCCAAGAGAAGAATATGGTGGGCCACTTATGAATATCTTCTGCCTTTAAAAAAACCTAGAAATAGTCACCATAAATCAGAATTTACTTGACGGTACACGGTGGTAGCATAGCTGTCAAGTGTTCCCCATGGCTGCTCTGGACTGGGAGCTCCAGGGAGGCGGGGCGCTGGCAGCCAGGCCCTACAGCTAGGGGGTGGAGCCTCATTTGCATACAGAGTTCCCAGAATCCCTTGCGGTGATTTCAAGATGCTCACTGTGACCTAGGTGTCTCAGCTTTCTAAGGGATATATATACCAATCTGGACAGCTGGTGGTGTGTGGGTTAGGGGTTGTGCAGGGATAAGTGCTCTCCGGCTGGAAATGTGGGACATTTCAGGGAAAAATAATTTTTTGGGAAGACAGCAGGAAAGAGTGATTGATCCGTGAATGTCCCGCCAAAAACGTGACACTTGACAGGTCTGGGTGGTAGCATGGCATATTTCAGATCCGTATTACAGCCGGAAGATGTCTTTGTAATTTTTCCACTCCTAAATCACAGTCACAACACCTCAGGAGAGAAATTAAGAATATAATAATTAATGGTAATCAGTGTAATGATTAATAGTTGATACAATATAATTAGAGTCTAGAATTTGATACACCCCCAGTGGTTCTGGTGTGTAAATCAAGAATATGATTCATGAGGAAGAAAGCTCCCAAAATGTAAAATGACTCACTAAAAAGGAGGGGAAGTGATCCTAAAGAAGCCAACACGTGCCTGAGTTTCAGATCCAGGTGAATGGAAATCCATGACTTCTTAATGGCACCAAAGTTCATTTTGTGCGGTACTCAAATCAGGGATGTGCAGGACGCTCTACCCCATATATTTCATGTCCCATGGAGTGTATAACATTATTTTTGCCTCGTAAGATAATGCCACTGGTGTTTCAAGCATACAAAATGTGGGATTCCAAATCTCTCTCAGAAGGACATGAAAATTTCTCCCAAAATGTTTCCTCCTTGCTGAGACAGATGACTTAGAAATTACTTACCATGCCCTAGCAACTGGATTTATTTTCTTGTTAGGTCGAAGAGTTTCGCTACTCAACCAAGTAGCTTTTCCAGTGTGAGGAAGACTGGTAGGAGACCACCCATTTATCCTCCATGGTGGTTTCACTTCATCCTGGTCTGAATAGGCTCATCAGATGGACAATGTCTCTCTCTCTCTCTCTCTCTCTCTCTCTCTCTCTCTCTCTGTGTGTGTGTGTGTGTGTGTGTGTGTGTGTGTGTGTGTGTAAGCTCTGCAGTCCCTTCCCACACCCATCAGTCACCGGTAGAGATGGGCACGACTCAGAAAAATTTTTCGTTTTCATTTTCGTTTTCGTCTAGGGGTCCGTTTCATTTCGTTTCCATTTTTGTGAGCTAATTTTCAAATTTTTTCGTTGTCGTTTCGTTACGTAACGAAAACGAAAAATGAAAACAAAATGAATTTTTTTTCGTTTCTTCCCATTTAGCTCCATTAAGTGCTTTTCCAGTAACGAAAAACGAAAAACGGCTCAAAATTAGTCGTTTCGTTTCCATTTTTGTTCCATTTTTGAACCGTTTTTCGTTTTTCGTTTCGTTACATAACGAAAACGGAAACGGAAACGAAAATTTCGCTAAGTCGTGCCCATCTCTAGTCACCAGTCATGAGCCTCGTAGTGCAGTGATTAAATTGATGTTCTGCAGCCACAACCATCCTGATGACCTGGGGTTCAATCCCAGGTATCCGGCTCATGGTTCACTCAGCCTTCTGTCCTTCTGAGGCTGGTAAAATGAGTACCCACAAATGTGTAGCCTGCGTAAATAACGTGTATTCCACCTAGAGAGTGCTTTAAGTATTATAGGGCCATGTAGAAGTAGAACATGTTGCTTTTGGCCTCCCTGGGGGATGTGTGAAGTGGTTCTGATTTTTCTGCAGATAGTTGTTGTGAGTTTTTCGCGCTGTCTGGCCATGTTCCTGAAGTTTTTCTTCCTGACATTTCACCAGACTCTGTGGCTGGCATCATGAGAGGCCAAGGAGCTCAGGGAACAGATGAGTCCAGCAATATTTACAATGTGTAACATCTCGGATGTCTTTTATTTGCACGATTCAATGGCAGGGAAGCCCAGGAGTGAACCAAATCTTTTTATTTCCCCAAAAAGCGACCCAGAATGTCAAATTCCTGCTGCTGTTTTCTGGTCCATGATGAGACATCATCATCCTGACATCTCTGTCTGTTGGTTGCCAGAGTGCTTGCCGCTTGCCAAAGGAATTGCTGTTTTAGATGGACCCTGACAGCTCACCAGATGATAAATTTCATCCCAAACCGCACAATGCAGAATCTGCTGCGGTGGCACATACAAGGGCTGAGTGCTTTAATTCTTAGCACTTTCTGCAAGAGTCGTTCCAAATTCCTTTGGACAGTGCAGTTTGCTGTATGTTTCTTCAAATTTGGCTCCCTCTTAAGGGATTCAGGAGGAGGAAATGGACCAGAGCATATGAGGCCCTCCTGTCTTCCACTGCACCCCCCACCCCAAGATTGGTCAAATCCATTTTGGTTGCATCGATGACGCCATCCAACCATCTCATTCTCTGCCATCCCCTTTTGCTTTTGCATCTTTCCCAACATCAGGGACTTTTCCAAGGAGTCCAAAGTACTGGAGCCTCAGCTTCAAAATCTGTCCTTCCAATGAACATCCAGGGTTGATTTCTTTCAGGATGGACAGGTTTGATCTCCTTGCAATCCAGGGGACTCTCAAGAGTCTCCTCCATCACCACAGCTCAAAATGCCTCAATTCGGTGGTGATCAGCCTTCTTTATGGTCCGTCTTTGTGGTGTTTATGCCAATAAGATTTCCGAATCCAAAGCAAAAGGCAAATAACAAAGGTGTCTTCCCCCCGCCCCCCTCAAATGAGTGTGACTTATCTCTGAACTGTTTATTTTGATTCCATTTTAAAGGCTTCCCTTCACTGCTAGCAGGGGCTTTCACTGGAGCACTGGGTGGGAACCAGTTAAAATAACAGACAGAAACACTGATGAAAACTGCCAATCAGCACTTCCTCATACATTGTTAAGGCAGCTTCTGCTCTTGAAGGTCAATGTAAACCAAGGTGTCTGACTCTGTCCCTGCTGACTCCTACAAAACTGAATGTCTACAGCAAACTCACCAGGGGAAATTGCTTCCAATTTTCAAGAGGAAGCCATAAACATCAGCTTCTTCTCTCTCCTTTACTTTTCAGGGATTATTAAATAGATCCACATTGCTCGAAATATTGCAGTGTTTGGGACATCTGCACAAACATGCCAGAGCCAGTGGTAAAAGAGGGTTAAAATAAGTGAATCAAGAAAAAAAATGCTTTAGGAAAAATATGCATCAAAATACAGTGGTAACTTGTATAAAGGAATTAATTTGTTCCAAAAGAAATTCTGTTAAGCAAATTTTCCTTTGTACAAATTCCCCATAGGAATGCATTAAAAATGGGTTAATCCCTAATTGCAACCAATTTTTATGTTGCACGGATTCGCCCCATAGGCAATTCTGTTAAGTGATTTTCCCCTGTTTCTGGAATTATTTTCCTTTAAGCAGATTTTCTGTTAAACAAACTGCTTGTTATACGAGGGTCCGCTGTACACACACTTTTTCTCACAGGAAATGAGGGGGAGAAAGTTTCCTCACAAATTTGACAGGATGAAAATGGTGGTTGAACTCGGAGGAAATTCTCCAAACAATTGCAATCAAGACACCAGTGTGTTTGAGGATTCTAGGTCCCTTTTTCTTTTCTTTTAATTCATCAAATAGCTTGTGTTGGCAGAGAGGTATCTCAGTGAAATCCAGATCTCCCTCTGGGGATGTTTAACATGTGCGGTTGTTGAGTCAGCCTTTTGGCTAATTATATATGAATCTCAAGAGGAGAGATTCCAGCTTTGCTGTTAAGGCTGTGTTGGCCCAGGTCAAAGAGATAATCTTTCGAAAACGTCTCCTTTCCCCAAAGAACAACTTGGCAAAGTAGCTCAGCTAATGTTCTGGCCAAAACCAGCCATTTCAAACTTGTCTGGGCTGGTGGAGGCAGTTGCGATTGTCTGTTGCAGGAAAATCAAGAGAAAGTTTAAGACAAAGTCCAGCATCCTGTCAGGGAACAAAAGCATGTGGAGGGCAATCATGTACAGTCAAACAAGGATGGAAACCAAACCAAGCATTATATCATCTTATAAGATATCTGGCACTAGATAGATAGATAGATAGATAGATAGATAGATAGATAGATAGATAG
>JAHTLZ010000327.1:17457312-17478686 GCA_023846285.1 Phrynocephalus versicolor
GAATAAGAATAAGAATAAGAATAAGAATAAGAATAAGAATAAGAATAAGAATAAGAATAAGAATAAGAATAAGAGAGGGGGGAGGGACCTATTTCAGACCATTAACCTCTTATCCTTCTTCCTCCTCTGTGTAAAATTATTATTTTTTCAACCACAAAATGTAATGGAACAAAAAAGACAATATCTTATTGATCCATAACTCAGTTGGTTCTTAGCTGCATAAAACGTTATTGCCTCATAATGCTTATAGCAAGGGAACACTTTCCCCCCTACATTATTGAACCCAGAGTACACTGGAAAAATAGAAAGTCTAAATTGTAGAACAAAGGGTTTTTTAAGAAGTTATTTAATTTTATTTTGCAGTCTCAATCCTAGCACCTCTGGTCAAAACCTTCCACTGACTTAACGATGTAAGGCTGACCCTCTCTGATTGCGATGGAAAAACTGACCCCAGGCTTCTATCATATTATTATACACCTCCAAAATGGAGGAGCAGAGTTAAAATTACAACTTCAAACCCATTAAACTGATACAGCAAATAACAGCTGGAAGGAAGCAGACATACAGAACTTATTTTCTTAACTTAGAGTCTCCTTAGTACAATAGCTCTGGTGTGTATTCTAAAGCCCACATATACTATCATTTCAGGATGAGATCTGGCAGTAGGTGAACCAGATGCCTTGCTGAAACAAAGCAAGTTTGAGTATGATCTGTGGAATATGGTGGGAGACCAACTCGGAACACTGTACCTCCTTGAATTCCGTAATTAGTGTTGCAGAACTTTAAATTTCCAGCCAAATTCCTTGTGTGACACAGAAGTACAGAGACTCATAGAGGAGAATTGCCAATCCCAAAAATTCTCCAATCCTACCCAATCTAAAAAAAATAAAATCCCATTATTCAGTCTGTGGCCCCCTTCAAATATGACAGGGCCCTTTGGGGGGAACGTAGCCCCCACTGTAAATGGCTGCTTTGAATGTATCTGAGAGCCTTTTTACATGACCCCTAAGATCCGCTGGTCCCTTAAATTCGGACCAGAGATCTTGCGGGTTTGTCGCTCTCCCTGCTTTCCCACCCCCTCCGCACTTCCTTGTTCTGTCTGCGTGAGGGAAGGGAGAAAAAAAGGGAGAAAGAATGCACTCAGAGTGCTGGTGGAAGTTGCTCCGACCCCCGGTCACTTCCTGGTTCCTCTTAAAGGGGCAGGAGGAAAAAACAAACAAACCAGAAGCCCGGCACTCTCCGCATCAAAATTTTTCACTCTCCCAGAGCAGGTACTTGAAAGGTGTGCTGGGTCACGCTTATGGGGGCGGGGTCGCACTTAATTTTCTGTTAGCTCCAGAGCTGGTGGGGAAACATTTTTAAGCTCCGGAGCTGGGAGCCATTTGCAGTGGAGCTTTAGGGCTAGTGTATAAGTGGCCTGAGTTGTCTTGGTTGATCTTTAGATCAAATTGCCTGGATGTGTCCTTTGAGGCAGAAAAAAAAAAACCCACCACGTCTTCCATTTTCACTGCACAAAACCAGAACCCGGTAACATGTAAGGCAGCAACTGCAAAAATCACCTTCTTTCTCTTTCTTCCTATTTTCCCCTTCCTGCAATTACACCAACATTAAATATTTGCTTAATTGAAAAACACACAATAAAATCCTTGGGTTTTTCCTTGGGCTTCGCAGCTCTTTTTCCATTTTTTTCTTTAACCCTTAAATCACCTTTAGCAATTGTGAGGATGCATGAAAATTTCTCACAAATCTTTGAGAAAAAGCCATTTTCGGCTGATGTGAAAAAGGATTGGAATATTATTTCTTGCTCCGGACTCTCACATGAATTCTGTAGCCAAAGGCTTCAAACACCTAGGGGGGGGGGGGAGGATCCATTGTAGTTCCCATCTTTTAAATAAAGTGATGAGCAGCTTCAATTCCCTTTCATCTGTGCAAGGGTGCAGAAGCAATTCTGTGATTCCATGTGTTGTGCCTAAAATGCAGCTCTTACATTGAAGGGACAAGATAAAAGCAGATCATCAGGCAAAGGAGGAGAACAAAGCTCTGTTGTGTTGTTAGAATCATCTGTGCAAAGACAGGGTACAGACAATGGATTGTTATTAGAGATGGGTGTTTCATTTCGGAAGGGGACTGGTTCCGAAACAAAACACGCCAACACAATTGGCAGTCAGAACCCAGTCCCACCCTCCGGAACAAAATCAACCACTGTCTTACTTTGCTGTAGTTCACAATGGGCGAAATTCCAACCAGGAAGCAGCGTCCGAGGTGTCATCTTTCCCTCTCCATGGTGCTGGCCAATCAGGAGCTGTGCAAGGAAATGCATCATCCTGCCTCCCTGTCTGATTGGCCACCGCCAGGGAGAGGGAAGGAGGATGTATCGTCGGCTGCTTCCTGGTTGGAATTTCACCCAGTGTGAACAGTAGCTGGTTTTGTTCTGGGAACAATGATGCATGAAGTCCTATCCAGCTCTGCAGTTCTAAGGTTATTCTTAAAACTGGTTGAGCGGTGATTTCTACAGAGAAATAAAAGCAATCATGGTGGGTCTCCAGCACAGCAGTAAGAAGCCCAAATCCTTGCAGGCTATCTTTAGGATGATGAGTGATGTTCCCCTGCCGACATTTCTAGCCATGTGTTGCTTTTCTTAGATGCAGATTTGATATGCATGCTGCCTCTGCTGCACTTGTTATCATTAATATTTCAGCTCAATTTTCTAGTCTCCTCTGCACCGCAGAGCACGCCTGGTGCTGGCACGACCGTTTCTGTCAAATTACAGGCATCCTGAGGATTGGATGATAACCGGATGATTCAGACATGAGGGCCTTGGCTGCAGTTCTCTTAAGGTTAAAGTGCCTGTTGCTACGAAGATTTTGCTTTTTTAAAAAATTAGTCAACGCTCAAGAGTCATAGTACTTTGCCTCTATTAGACTATAAACTACAAACTGCAGATTCTGAGTGCTGTTCTAAATGTCATGCTAAGACAGGGATCTTGTCCACCAGGGACTGGGTGAGCTCCTGACTTCTGGTTTAACCTGTCGAGATCTGTTCAGAACCCAGCTTCAGCTTCTGGAGTTTCCAATTAGGTAAAGGTTTCCCCTGCACATGTGTCTTAGTCATGTCTGACTCTAGGGGAGGTGCTCACCTCCGTTTCCAAGCCAAAGAGCCACTGTTGTGCACCAGGGAACATCAAACACCACTGTGTACACCTTTTATAAGACATGGACCAAATGCAGGAGCCATTACATATCCTTAATTCATATTTCCATAGGTGGAAACCTCTAATAGTTTTTCTCCTAGATTAAATTTTTAATTGAATGATCTACAATTGCACTTCCTTTGCAGTGTTCTCTGATTTGCATGTTCTGTTCATAGGTGCTTGCATCATGGGGTTTGTAATTTAAAATATGATACAAAACAAAAACATACATTGGCACGTATCAAACCTATGATGCAGAACTTGATCATTTTATTAATTGCCTGTATTGGGGGGGGCATATAGTACACCTTCTCATCTGTACCTTTAAAAATAATGAACTTTACCATTTTGAAGCATCTTCAAATGTAAGAAATCTCAGAGCTGAACATATTTTAAGCCTGGAGATTGCACATCTCCCCGGACAAACTGTCTGCAATGTTTGTTGACAAGGTTCCTATTAATCAGGGGGACATTCAAGGTCACCAGTTTCTCTTTAAAAATATTTCGCTTTAAATCAGATTTCAGTTGGATAGCCCATCAGAGAAAGGATACCTTTACAAGGAGGATGATACACCCTAAAAGAGAATATATGGTCACTATGGATAGGGATCCAGATTCCAGAGGCATTTGGTGGGGCCACTGTGAGATACAGGAAGGTGGACTAGATGGGCCTTTGGCCTGATCCAGCAGGGCTCTTCTTATGGATACTTTAGTAGTAACGTTGTGATTAGAGATGGGGAACGAAACGAACAATTTTTCATTTCCGTTTTTGTTTTTTTGTTTCGTTACGTAACGAAACGACAAACGAATTTTGTCTCTAAAATGAAACAAAATGAACAGAAAAAACGGAAATTTTGTTGTGTGTTTCGTTTCCATTACTGCCATACAAGTGAATTGCTTAAAATCCTTAAAAAAAATCACAAAAAATCGAAATAAATGGTAACGAAATGGTAACGAAATGAATGAAAACAAAAACAATTTTTTTGCAAAAATTCACGAAAAACGGAAATGAACTGAAACAGACCCTCCAAACGACAAATGACAAACGAAATGCCATTTTTTGATTCGTGCCCATCTCTAGCTGTGATCCTTGAGTTCGTGCCTATCATTTCTTTAGAAGGAAATCCAGAGATGATGGGAGCAAAACATGAGAATCTCATAAAATGAACCGATTTGGGGTCTCGGTTCTGTTTTGGAGTTCCCTTTGGTGAACCCAAGCCTCCTTGCTGATGCTCAGACGTTTGCTCTTATTTTGAGTTTCTCTGGTGTGCAAGCAAGGATCAACGATTCTCCTCCCTCTGTTGTTAAGAAAAGAAAGAAAAGAAAGGGAGAATGAAATCTCTGGGCGACCTTTTTCCTCCTTCCGAAATTCTCAATAGCTGTATCAGTCAATACCCCAACCTTTTGCTTTCCTCCCGGTAGACTCTTCCAAGGTTGAGGTCATGCCTGTATAGGGAATTATTTATGGATCTCATGTCAGTTACAACATGTTCACTTCCAGGACATGGCTCTGAAGATTGCTCTAAAAGCAATCAGGGAATTTCGGCTCTTTGTTGGCTGCCCCATCGCTGTCCCTCACCCCACTGCCTTTGAGTGCATCCAAACCCACGGGGAAAACAGAGACACCAATTAGGCAACCATGGGGATACTGTCCATAAACAAGTAATTAACGTAAATGCCTTTTACCTACTGATAATACACAGCTAATGGCAGAGATGGATCACCATGTCAGGCATAGATATTAGTAAAGCCTTTCAGGGCAGATAAAGAAAAATTGAGGGGGTGGGTTATATTCTCTTTCAAGAGCGACCATTTCCCTAATTTGACCAGTGCACCTTCTAAGAACCACAGTAAACAACCATACATAGCTTCTGTGACCAATCAATGTTGTTATTTCAATGAGGAGTGTGTGTGTATGTTCCATACCCTCAAGTCAGAACCAACATAAAATGGCCCTCATAGGGTTTTGAAACTAAGTGAGATATTTAAGGAGTGGTTTTCCCAGTAACACTTCCCTCGTGAGTTTTCATGGCCAAGTGGGCGTTTGAACCTTGTTCTCTAGTCCTGTTAACCCCAGCTGCTGCCAACCTAGCAGTTCGAAAGCATGTAAAGACAAGTAGATAAACAGGTACTGCCGTAAAAAGCAGAAAAGTAAACAGTTTTCCCTGTGTGTCCAGCCCTGCCAGCCACATGGCCATGGACTTGCACAACACTGGCTCTTTGGCTTGAAAATGGAGACAAGCACCACTGCTAGAGTTGGACATGACTAGCATGCATGTGTGCAATGGGGGTGGGAACCTTTACCTTTACCTTTACCTCTAGTCCTAGTTCATCATTCTCTATCCACTACACACGAGTGGGAGACTCAACGAGGGAACCTATGTCTAAATCAGTGGTTCTCAACCTGTGGCTCCCCAGATGTTCCTGGACTGCAACTCCCAGAAGCCTCCACCACTCACTGTGCTGGAAGGGGTTTCTGGGAGTTGAAGTCCAGGAACATCTGAGGACCCAAGGACTGGAATCCTAGATGTATAGGGGGCCTTTTCACACGACCCCTAAGATCCGCTGGCCACTTAAATTCGGACCAGAGATCTTGGGGGTTCGTTGCTCTTCCTGCGTCCCCACCCCTCCGCACTTCCTTGATCCTGTCTGCGTGAGGGGAGGGAGAAAAAAGGGGGCCAAAGAATGCAGGCTCACCTCCGTTTGCCAGTCCAAGCCTCCCCAAGCCCCGTCATCGTCCTGATTCCTTCTCTTAAAGGGGCAGGAGGCAAGAAAACCAACAAACAGAAACGAGGAGAGCCTGGCACTCTCTCCTTTACATCCAGATCTGGGATTTTTCACCCTCCAAGAGCAGGTACCTGAAAAGTGCGCTGGGACGCGCTTAGGTGGGTGTGGCCGCACTTAATTTTCTGTAAACTCCAGAGCTGGTGGGGAAACCATTTTAAGCTCCGGAGCTGGGAGTTTAGGGGTTGTGTACAAATACCCAGGGTCACCATAACTCAAATGAATAAATTAGACACATAATTTCCATTGACCTTTGGTTTGTGTTTCAGATGTGTATAGTGGGATCAGATCCAATGGAGAAACAGTAGATGCTTAAATGATTCCACTCCACATTAACACCATCAAAGAGGTGCCTACTTAAGGCTCCCATGTAGCTTTCATTCCCTCTAGGGAACTTTCTTTCTTTCTGGCCATCCACTTCCTACATTTGCAATCAGACAGAGGCCGCGGCTCAGGTTAAGCGGATCAGGCATCACCCACTGAAAACCATGCTTGATCCTCAGCTTTCGTGGACACATAAATAATGCCTGTGCCAATGAACTATTAGAAGACACAGGCTTTACCTATCGATCGGTTTCGGTGCCAGACTGTCTGAGGCTCTTGTGCTCTTGGGTTATAGCTGTCACAGTTAATGCACATGTCTAGAAGAGGAAATGGTACCAAGATTCATAATTAGCTGAAGGTAAAAGAAATTTGTCATGAAAGAGGTGATGTCTTCCGGTAAGTGTAAGATGGGGGTCATTTCTCTCTCTCTCTCTCTCTCTCTCTCTCTCTCTCTCTCTCCCCCGCCCATCCTTCTTCCTCCCTTTCTTGAGCTGAAATCATCTTCAAGCTCCCTCTGGTGGACATGACTCAGTGATCCAAGAAAAAAAGGTGACCTGCAGGTACTAGAAGTCTTTCCAAGCAAATGCGATGAATTCTTGCAACATTAAACTATACTGTGTTTAAACAATTCTCTCTCTGCTACCTAAATCTCACGGCATGTTAAATTGGTTTTGTTTTTCATGGTTTTCGATGCTTGGTAGCCTATTTCTTCAGATGCTTAAACTGCAGCTTCAGTAGATTGGCCAAATGGAAGAATCAAAGGTAAAGAAAAGGCATTCTGAAGATGATTGTCAATCGGTGTTGCTAAGGGTTGCTGGTGGTCCTTGGGATAAATAGCAAGAAATCTTAACGGTGGCCATTAAAAATCATTCAAATGTTTCTGATTGATAGCAAATACATCCAAGCATCAGGAAGAGGTCATGGGGGGGGGGGAGATAGTAGAAGAGGATAGCTCACAGTTGGCTCAGGGTTGAAACTGGGGCAGAGGAACAGATTTGACAACCTGCATGAGGAAGAATTAGACCCTGCATCTGTTATAAAGCATACAACATTTGGGCATTAAAACAGGCAAACTTGCAAGAATGAGCTGATTAATGCATGTGATGAGGTAAAAAGACCCTTATTATGTTCAGTCCAAGGGAGACAGAATGCCATTCTCAAGCGAAAGCAGAAAATATCAAGCTTTCTTTCAACTGGTTATAAAAAATTAAAGTTGACTATCGCCAAAGTGAGGTGGTCACTCTCTAAGTTCTGGAAATGCAACCTACCATCAAATAAAGAACTGGGATCTGTTTCTGGAATGCAGTTGAGGTCCTTCAACAGTAGATGTCAGGTCTGCATCACAGATTATTTTTTTCTTGTTCTGCTTTTCCTGACAAACTAGGCAGGTACACCTAGAGATAAGGAAATGGACATTCAGCCAGAAGGAGGGAGAGGATGGGACAGGTTTAAAGGCAATTTCTTTTTCAAAGGAACAAAAAGTTAAAGGAGATTGTAGTTACTTGGGTTGGGACAGATAGTGTATTTCTGGAAAAGAGATTGTTCTCCCATGCTACCCCCTCTGGTCCTAATCATCCACCACCTTTGCCATGCTTATATTATTAAAAAGAAGAAGAATGCATCAATAAAGTCCTGTTGCACCTTTAACAGTTGCAAATTTATTCTAGCATGGGTTCCTGTGCATTATAATCCGCTGAAGATGCAGTTCAAAGCTCTAAGTGGCATAGGACCTCAGTACCTGTCCGAGCATCTCCTCCCAATGAGTACTGGCTATATAACCCACTTTTACTAGTTTGAGGGCCTTAACCCCAGGAGAAGCCCATAACTAGGAATCAGGTGGGATGGTAGTGTAGGAGTTTGGATGGACAGAAAGAGGCATGGTGGCAGCAGGTGAGTCTTCTTGTTGTTCCAACGTGTATGTCACCCCATAGTGCAGCTGCACTCTCTGGGCAGTTTATAACATAATTATGCAAACTTCTGGGACCTGCTTTGAAGAAGGGTGATTGACTGCCCTCGAACGCTTGCAGTGTTGCTTTTTTATTTTTAATAGTGGCCTATGAAGGTATCGCCTGTAACCTATTTTTGCAATTGTGTTTTGTGATGGCCACACGGCTCAACTCCTTTTTTGCCTTGTCCCCCAGTGTGCTGGATACACCTTTTATGGAGTTCAGATGGAAGAAAGGCTGAGTCAGCCTTGAGCTGGCTACCTGAATCATTCAGGACTGAGCTCAGGTCGTGAGCAGAGTCTTGGCAGTAGTATTGCAATTTTAGCACTGCATCTAATCGTCTGATGGCGATGAGTTACTGGGTTGACTCGTGCTCATTCTGGGGGTGCTATAACTGAACCAGACTTCTTAGGAGAATGTAAACGAGACAGACATCTTAATGTGTTTTGACTTTTTTTTTCAAGAAAAAAAAGTTTTTATTTTATATAAGAACTTTTTAAATACATACATATTTGCAAATATACATTCTTCATAGATAAAACAATATTTTAACCTCTCCTCACCAATTGTGAACTTGCATATATTAAGATATATACATTTAGAGGAAAGGAAGGGAACACAGAAGGGAAGGGAGAATCATCAGAACGGAACAGCAGGATCTAGCAGGAAACCATTCTGCATTGCCCCCATTGTAATGTGTGTGAGTTAGAGAGGGGCACGAATCAAAACAATGGCATTTCGTTTGTCGTTTGTCATTTGTAGGGTCCATTTCGATTCGTTTCCGTTTTTCGTGAATTTTTGCAAAAAAAATCATTTTCGTTTTCATTCGTTTGTTACCATTTCGTTACCATTTATTTCACTTTTTTGTGATTTTTTTTTTAGGATTTTAAGCAATTCACTTGTATTGCAGTAACGGAAACGAAACACACGACAAAATTTCCGGTGTTTCTGTTCGCTTCGTTTCATTTTAGAGACAAAATTCGTTTGTCGTTTCGTTGCATAACGAAATGAAAAAACGGAAACGGAAATGAAAAATTGTTCGTTTCGTGCCCATCTCTAGTGTGAATTCTTTCTGAGGAGCTAAAGTCAAGTCCGCCTTCACCACTGGGGCCACCTGACAGATTCTGAAATCAAATGCAGACCTACCCATTCCTCTTGGCTAAGAAAAAGAGACAGAGCCAAACAATGAAGACTCTGCAGCAGTGATTGCAAAAAAGGATGCAAGGATATGTTGTACGTCAATTTATATTATATGGGACAAACAGCTGTTCTCAGATTCCCTTGTGCCTCCAGCCCAGCTTTGCAGTACTAATACACCATAGTATAATGATGCACACATACCTGTCTGCATGGGGTCCTCAACAGGATTGCATCTGGAGGTTCTCTGAATGGAGGTCCATTAATGTATTTTTTCCCCATTGACCACCCCATAAAATGTCTGAGTGGAATCACATAGAAATGTAAACTTTTACTTCACTAATCCTAACTCAGTACAGTGGATGGTTGTGATTAGGGATTACTCTGTTTTCAATGCATTCCTATGGGAAATTTGTACAAAGGAAAATTTGCTTAACATAGGGCATTGCATACTAGGACAACTAGATATAAAGATAGTTTCTTTTCAAGTGCTATCAAACTGTTGAATAATTAATTTTTGCTTCTCTTCTTCCTTTTAAATAATGGGTTATATTGTCTTGTTGTACCGTGTTCTTATTGTTGACTATCTGATTCTTATATTTCCTTTTATATCGAGAGCATATTTTACCAAAACAAATTCTGGGTGTGTCCAACCACACTTGGCCAATAAAAGTATTCTGATTCTGATTCTAATTTCATTTGGAATGAATTAATTCCTCTATACAAGGTACCACTTGTATATGAGATAGTACAAAGGGCAAAGGGATGTCTTCACCCAAGCAAAGGCATTGGGAATTATTTGATTACCCTTATTTTGTGTCCATGGGCAAAACTTGGTGAATTTTCAAGACTTGGGTAAAAAATAGCAGCCATGAATGGGTTGTTTGTGTCTGATAATTCAGCCTGTCTTTTTGTGCTTGCTTTGTAAGCCTGTCCTTTGCTTCATAAGGGGGAAAACCTCTCGTTTTGCAGAGAGACAGCATGTTTCAACAATTGCCATTTGCACAGCTACTAAAACCACGAGAGGGAGGAAAGCATTTGGCAATCATGGTTTCGTTCTGGAAACAAGACCTCCCAAATACTGTAGATGGACAAATCTTTGAGATTCTGTCACCGTCTCACTTCGAAACTCACCAGCAATGAATTCACTTCCTTACAGCTGTGTATTATGAGCACATCTGACTTGATGGGTGTGTATGTGTTTTATCTAGACAGGTTGGTGATGTCAAAGGGAAGGAAGACAATAATGAACTCAACAGATATGGGGCCCTATATAATGCTTTAACAATGGATTCAGAGAATGCCAGAACGGCATTCGTCCAGCCTGGAAATAAGAGTGAGTAACTCAGAGCTCCAAAATCTTCCTTCACTTGCTTTCCCCCACCTCCTGACCTAACAAGACTGCAGTGGTACCTTGTATATAAGGAATCAATTCATTCCAAATGAAATTCTGTTAGGCAAATTTCCCTTTATACAAATTTCCCATGGGAATGCATTGAAAACAGATTCATCCCTAATCATGGCCATTTTTATGTTGTACAGATTCGCCCCATAGGCGATTCTGTTAAGCAAATTTCCCCAATCTCAATAATTTTTTTATGTTGTACAGATTTTATGTTATACAAACCATTTATTATATGAGGGTTCACTGTATATTTTTCTGGCAGTGTTGTGTGCCTGTTTATAATTTTGGATCATTTCACTATAGTTTTTTTCATGAACTCTCTCTCTCTCTCTCTCTCTCTCTCTCTCTCTCTCTCTCTCTCTCTCTCTCTCTCTCTCTCACACACACACACACACACACACACACACACACACACACCAAGAAATATACACTGTTCAATACAGTTATAACTCAACCCCAAACACCTCCAAAGTGCTTCATTTCCTACATATATTAATCAGGTGCTCAAAGATTATTTCACCAGATGAAAGATGCAAACATACATAGAGTAGTATTTTTGTGCATATTTTTTGTTTAGTTTACACTCTAATATAAATAGATTATCACAAATTGACCTTAAGGATGCCGTGGTCTGTGCAAGTGTGAAAGGAGTGTGTGGGCTTTGCCCTTGGCCCTTAAGGATCCAGAAGATCTGAAGGAGTTGAATGCGGAAGAGAGTTTAGAATCCAGATAGAGATTGAGCTATTGTTAAAAGCACGGCAACACTGCGTACTGGAAGAAGTTGACAACTCTTGCACCATTGTTCATTACAGCCCGCCTTTCATTGTAGATCAGAAGAGAGCAGATATTTGGAGTCTGAGGTTTGCTTCTGAGTTTCCCCATCAGGCAGTAACTTGATGGTGGGTGACAGAAGGTAGAAGAGACAGCATTTCCAAATGATTTAAAGATGTGCAGTGGCTGTTGTTGTTTCTTTTCAAGGCACTGTATAAGACAACCAGTACTCTGGTCATTTATATTCCATTTCAAGTGTCAGGATTGGAAACCTTTGAAAAACCTCAGATCTTGTTCGTGGACGGCAGCGGAGGTCACCGAGACCGGCGTGGACAATTGGCAGAGAAACAGAATCGTGATTTCTACATGGTGAGTGTTGCTTGGCTCAGTTTCGTGCTCCACAAATATATATATTCAGATTGACAGCAGGAATAAAATGCTCAAATCACATTTGTCTTGGACAAACAGGTTCCTCTCCAGTTTCTTTCTTGAGGTTCCACAGGCAAACGTGACAACCTCATCGGCAGAAAAATGCTGCTCGATATTTCCTCATTGGAAGCCAAGGAAGCAAAATGTCTTCTCAAAACCAGAGGAAAAGGAAATTGGTTTTGGTCCTTCATGCCATTTCATACCTTGGGGTTACCTGGAGGTTTCAGTGCCTTAAAAATAAAAAAAGAGCAGAGAGATGATGAATTAGCTGCAAATAACTGTCGGGATGAGACTGCAACAAGCAAGATTCAACTCATAGGAACATAAGAACCTAAGAAGAGCCATGCTGGATCAGGCCAAAGGCCATCTCGTCCAGCTTCCTGTATCTCACAGTGGCCCCACCAGATGTGTCCGGGAGTGCACAAGACTAGATCTCTGTCTCCTGATACCACTCCCCTGCATCTGGCCCTTGAAGTACCCTGGTTTTAAATCTGGAGATGACACTTCTCCATCATGGTTTGTAACCTGTGGTGGACTTTTCCTCCAGGAATCTCTCCATTCCCCTTTTGAAGGCATCCAGGCCAGATGCCATCACCACAACCTGTGGCAGGGAGTTCCACAGACTAACAACGTGCTGGATGAAAAAATATTTTCCTTTGTCTGTTCTAACTCTTCCAGCCCTCGGTTTGAGTGGATGTCCCCTAGTTCTGGTATTTTGTGAGAGGGAGAAGAACGTCCCTCTATCCACTTTACTCATGCCCTGCATAATTTTGTACATCTCAATCATATCCCCCCTGTAACCTGTGATGGACTATCCCTGTTCTTAATCTACGCTTGCTTTCAATCCCGTGAGGTAATATGAGTCTGTTTCAGAAGATGGGCGACGTGAGAAAAAAAGAGAGGAGTACCGCAACAGAGCAATAGGATCATGGGAAAATGGATGCCATCAAGTCTGAACCCCTGCTCAAGGCAGGAATTAAAGTCAAAGCAGATCTGACCAATGGTTGTCCCGTTTTCTCTTCAATTATGTCACCTTTTGTGTTCTGTTATTGTTTTGTTTGTCTTACTGCTTTTACTGTAAGCCGCCCAGAGTTCCCTTCTGGGAAGATGGGTGGGATATAAGTCTAATAAATAAATAAATAAATAAATATATCCAGCATTATATCAAATTCACTTTGGAAGGACTTCTTCCCAGAATCACCTTGCTCTGGGGAGGGGAATAGAGTCACTTTCTTTCTGATGGGATTTTTTTTAAATGGCTCATTAATTCATCCTTCCTTAAGTGTCAACTGGCTGTTTTCAATGCCAAAGCCAGCCACTCAGGTTTCTAAAGCACCTCTGCTCCTTACCTGAGGTGGAGGTGGAGGCGGTGCCTTCGACTTGAACTGAAGAGTTGGAACCGTCTTCATGGCTGCCACCTGTAAACAGAAGGGCCCGATTATCCTAAGTAAGCATCACTTAATGTCCTCATCCGGTCACCGTTAGCAGCCCCATCTGAAGAAATGGCACTACTGCACTACAGTAGATATGTTAAATAGAGATGGGCACGAAACGAACAATTTTTCGTTACCGTTTTCGTTTTTTCATTTCGTTATGCAACGAAATGACAAACGAATTTCATCTCTAAAATGAAACGAAACGAACAGAAACACCGGAAATTTTGTTGTGCGTTTCATTTTTGTTATGGCAATACAAGTGAATTGCTTTTAAAAATCACAAAAAAATCACAAAAAATGAAATAAATGGAAACAAAATGGTAACAAAACGAACGAAAATGAAAACGATTTTTTTGCAAAAATTCACAAAAACGAACCGAAACGGACCCCCTAAATGACAAACGACAAACGAAACGCCATTTTTTTTATTTGTGCCCATCTCTAGTGTTAAACATTATCAGTATACTCATGACCTATTCTAAGCAGAATAACTGCCATAATTTGGTCATTAGAGATGGGCACAAAATGAAAAATGAAATGCTGTTTCGTGATTTCATTGCATAACAAAATGAAATGCCATTTCCCCCCCTCTAGGAATGAAGCAATTGGTCCTAGAAGAATCAAAATGGCAGGGGAGCTTCTTTGAACTCTTCCCTGTAAGCCCCCCAAATTTGGAGAGGGTTGGAGTTCAGGGGGCTGGGCTTTTAAACTCCAAATGGGATTGCCCCTAGGAGAAAATCATTTCTAATTGAATCGGGAAGCCGCTAATTGCTCGCCTGCAGGAAAGCATAAATGTTTAATGTCCACGCAGGAAAATATTTTCAACTCTTTGCAGCTGGACGAAGAGGGAATTGCTAGTGAACAAGAAACTGAGGTAGCAGCCTTGGGTGAGAGAATGCTGGTGGTGTAAGGCTCGCTGGAAAATCTTTCAACATAGAACATGACTTCATCCATCAGCCCAGCTTCTTGGGGCGACCACATAAGAACATGATAAGAAGAGCCATGCTGGATCAGGCCAAAGGCTCATCTAGTCCAGCTTCCTGTATCTCACAGTGGTCCCACTAAATGCATCTGGGAGAGCAAGATACTAGATATCTGTCTCCTGATACCACTCCCCTGCATCTGGCCCTTGAAGTACTCTGGTTTTAAATCTGGAGATGACACATCTCCATCATGGTTTGTAACCTGTGGCAGACTTTTCCGCCAGAAATCTTTCCAATCCCCTTTTGAAGGCATCCAGGCCAGATGCCATCACTGCCCCCTGTGGCAGGGAGTTCCACAGACTAACAACATGCTGGGTAATAACTATTTTCTTTTGTCTGTTTTCACTCTCCCAACCCTCAGTTTGAGTGGATGTCCCCTAGTTCTGGTATTATGTGAGAGGCAGAAGAGCGTCCCTCTATCCACTGTACTCATGCCCTGCATAATTTTATACATCTCAATCATACCCCCCAGTGCCTTTTTTTTTTCCACACTGAAGAGCCCCAAATGTTTTAGCCTTTCCTCATAAGGGAGGTGCCCACATCGGAAAGCTATTCCCAATCCCCACCAATCCTACTCTCTCTCTCTCTTCAGTAACTGAATAGCGTCAGCTTCACTCCTTGATTATATGCACACCAGCCTTCACCTAAAAAGGTGGCACCTCAAGGTGTCAAGGATTAAGAAGACCACTTACGGTATTTCCTGTGACCGGAGGTAAGGCTGGCTTGCTGGCAGTTGGAACTGGAGGTGGAGGGATATTTGGCTTCACAATGGGCTGCAAAAGAAGAAAAGAGGGCCTGATCTCATTGCATTTGCCTACAGTACTCAAGAAACATTGGACTAACAAGAGAAGAGGCCAAGTTATCCAAAGGAGCCTACATTTTTCAAACAATGGCAAGAGTGTCAAGCAGCCTTGTGAGTGTTTTCAATTTTCTTCCATTGCTCTAAGCCCGGCTTGTCTTTCTGCAACAAGTTTCATCAAATGGCATTCATTTTAAGGGCTCACACAGAAGGAAAAATGGTTCATTTCACTCGTGGCGCAGTGGTTAAATGCCTGTACTGCAGGTAAAACGGTGCTCACGACCTGGGGTTCAATCCCAAGTTGCAGCCTCATGGTTGACTCAGCCTTCCATCCTTCAGAGGTCGGTAAAATGAGTACCTAGCTTGCTGGGGGGCAATGTGTAGCCTGCATGCTGTAATTAAAAACTGTAAACTGCCCAGAGAGTGCTTTAAGTGCTATGGGGCGGTATATAAGCAGAACAATTTGCTTTGTTTTCTCCTGCATTAATTCAGATTGGAGTTGGGCATGAACCACATTTTTGGCAGTTTGGCTTGATCCATTTACTGCTGCAATAATTGTTTGGCATTTCTGTGTACCACCACCTCTGGTGGGTGCCCACAGAGAGGCAGAGTCTTGGCTTTCCTGCTCCAACTCCTCTGGGCACTGCCATTGAGTTGGCACCCACTGGGGGGGAGTGGGGTGCCAAGCTCGTGAACATCTGTTGCAGCAGTAGATGAACTGGGACAAACTGCCAAATGACACTTTGTGCCTACGTCTAAATCAGATTTGTTCAGCCTCAAACTCTTTCCTTCTTAAACATATGATTTACAAATGTTCAAAATATTGAGAAATTTATATCATGATGAAATCTAAAATTAAATGTACACACTAGGTAGATAAATGTGTTTGTGTATGTGTGTGTGCATGCGATATACATGTATGCACTTGTGTACACATTTTGTTGTGTTGTTACAGTCACAACTGACTCTTCGTGACCCCACATCCATGGAATTTTCTTGGCAGGATTATTGGAGTGGCTTGCCAGTTCCTACTCCAGGCGCCTCCAGCACCTGGTATTCCCTGGTGGTCTCCCATCCAAGTACTAACCAGGCCTGACCCTGCTTAGCTTCCGAAATCAGGCAAGATCGGATGTGCTATAGAAGACAAATGCTCTACCCATCCCCCCATAGGATGGATACTCTTTGGGCAAGTTGCCTAGAATCAAAGTGGTCTTCTAGCCTCTGGAAGTCATGTGTGTCCTAGCCGCTATATCACAATGGTTCTGCATGGTGATGATGACCAGTAATTTAGTTGGCTTTAAAAAAGTTAGCCATTGATTGATTGACCAGGAAACTGCAACCTTCACCCTCAGAGGCAGGGCAGAAGAGAAAGAATGGAGTTTTATGGGATGTGGACCATCTAATTATAATAATTTTGGCAAACATTTCTAGGATCAAATAATACATAATTGACAGCACATCAACTCTTGATGGCCACTCACAAAACAAAGCCGTCTAATTTACCAACTACAAATTGAAAAAACTGAAGCTGTGTTAAGCAGGCATGTAAATTCTTCTCTCTTCCAATCAATGAATTCATTCTAAGGATGTGAACTTGGTAATCTCTCCCTTTGAAGTAGAAGGATGTATGCAATGGAACGTTATCTAATCCAACAGTTATTTTGTACGTTCTTTGTTCAAGTGGCTTACTCACCGCTCTAGCATTTTGATAGAAGGCTGGGGCCTGCCTGGATTGTTCAGATGGTATATTCTGAGGAATAACAGGGGTTAAAACCAAATTAATGTTACCAGCATTGGTAAGATCTGCAATCAGTAAACCTAAATGGGATGGGCAGGGAGTTTCTGAATATGAACAGCAGCATGCAAAAACAGTTTCAGTTGTCCACTTGCTTTCATGGTCATAAAATGTACTTTTATATTACTGTATATACTCGAATATAAGCCTAGTTTTTCAGCCCTAATTTTGGGCTGAAAAAAGAGGCCCTCAACTTATATGCGGGTCAATACTTTTAGTCACTGAGGCAAGTGCTTGGGTTGGTGGCTAAAAGTCATTTTAAACATTGCATGCCGCTTCTCATGACCCCCCTCTGCATCACAGGGGAGCGGCACACAATGTTTAAAATAACTTTCAGCCACTGACCCAAGCACTTGCATCAGTGGCTAAAAGTCATTTTAAACATCACACACCACTCCCCCAGCTCACAAAGGAGGAGCTGCCAGGCCCTGCTGCATTTCCCACCCTGGACTTATACTCGAGTCAATACGTTTCCCCAGTTTTTGGGGGTTAAATTAGGAGCTTCAACTTATACTCGGGTCGACTTATACTGTATATACGGTAAATGTGTTTGATTTGATTTGCTTGATTTTGACCATGCCTCTACATGAGAAATATTTCATTTAATTCTACTTACAACATGAAGCGGTGGTTTGTTTGCTGGAGGTGGAGGTGGTGGAAGGAGGCATCGAGCAGAATTTACCTAGAAGAAATGTAAAATAATCAGGGCATGAGAATAAAGCTAACACTTTTTAAAAACTGTATCATCCTTAGTTTTTGATACTTTAGAAAAAAAATTCTACTGCTTTGCAGTACAGGCACAGTTTAGCGCTATGGCAAGTACTAGCATTAGCGCTATTGTGTTCCATTGTAATACATCCCCCACTCAATTGTGGATCTGTTGTGGTTTAGCTGAAACTCTAGCAACATACATCATTGGACTGACGTGTGGTATCCCCAGAAGGGGGCTTTGCAGGCCAGTCAACATGCTAGCCATGGGAGGGAGAGAAGTGATCTTGCACGAAAGGCAGGGTCTCTTCATCCATCCTCCACCCAGATCCGTTTCCATAGATCATCTGTATGTTGGGTGGAATGGGGACCAAGTTCTCGAAACTGCAAGTTTCTCGAACTACACACTTCTCAAAATTGTCTTTGGGGGCAGCAAAATCGTTGCCAACTGCAAAGTCATCTTCACAAATGAACGCCTTGCAAGCCCAGTCACTTCTGATGTACAATGACTGCTCCAGAGATTTTCCAGGAGTGATCGCCTGCAGCTGGCACCCTGAGACTGTACCACTTGCCCAAGTGCCCACAGGCAAAAGGGCACCCTAACCCTAACCCTAACCCTAACCCCCATCAGCCACGCTCTTAGTCAGCTTGGCTGTCCCATTTCCCATGTATCTCTCATTCCAACCATTTGTGTTGGTTCTTACCTCTGGAGGTCCAGGTGCTGGAACAGTATTAGGTCTTCTCTTCTGTTCCTGTCCCGAGAATCCTGGGTTAGTGGCACCAGGTGCACTCTTGTGGACACTAAAGGGTAACAACCGCAATGCCCAGAAGAACCATTAAATATATTAGCATAAGACCTGCATGCTGTACAGATTGTCTTAAAGTTCAATACTCAGAAATGTCAAAGCTAGGGTCAAATCAGATGCAACTTCTACATCAAGTATCTTCTGGCTTTTCAAACACTTCCCTATGGAAGGTTGGAAACTCTACAGTAAAGTTTTTATCCCCTTGTTTACAGTATTTACTGATGGGCAGAATACAAGTGGAATGTGTCCGCTCCCATAGCGCAGTCCTATAATTATGGAGAAGAGGTTCAGGGCTTTGGCGAAATGGAAAGAAACCTCAAACACCCAGAGTAGACCTGTAGTGAGATTGGCAGTATAGAAATCTATTACATGGATAACTTATAAATAAATAAGTTATAATTTGTATTGTCATGGCTGATTAGAGGCTTCCATATCAGCTCCTTCATAGCAGGAGATCACACTTCTCTGCTGTAACTCATTCATCATTGATTTTGTTCACTGATTTGGTAGTTCTCCCTCTGAATCCGGCTCCTTAAGAGAAAGGCTGAAATGGCAAGACCCTTTCCTATTTAAAAGCATGTTGAACCCAAGCTTTATTGTTTCCTTGGGCTGTTGGCTTCCTTTGTATTTTTCAGAAAGAAAGACCTTTTAAGAACACAAGAACGTAAGAACAGCTCTGCTGGATCAGGCCAAAGACCCATCTAGTCCAGCTTCCTGTATCTCGCAGTGGTCCCACCAAATGTATCCAGGAGTGCACAAGACTAGATATCTGTCTCCTGGTCCCACTCCCCTGCATCTGGCCCTTGAAGTACCCCTGTTTTAAGCCTGGAGATGACACACATCTCCATCATGGTTTGTAACCCGTGATGGACTTTTCTTCCAGGAATCTGTCCAATCCCCTTTTGAAGGCATCCAGGCCAGATGCCATCACCACCTCCTGTGGCAGGGATTTCCACAGACTAACAGCACTCTGGGTAAAGAAGCATTTTCTTTTGTCTGTTCCCACTCTCCCAGTCCTCAATTTGAGTGTATGTCCCCTATTTCTGGTTTCTCTGAAGTTCTTCACTAGAGAGGTGAAGGAAACAAAATGCTAAGAAAAAGACCCAATGAATTCGAAACCCATTTGAGGTTTGCTTCAGAGTACTTCAGGGAACTGTGCCAAAACAAAACAAAATGCCAAACTATTATTGGCATTGGGGATTTGTGCATAGGCTATAACTCGGGCATCCCAAATCCAATCTTTACCAAACTTGGACTGTCTTTTGATACAACACTCCTCCCCACCCCTGGGGTTTGAGACACCTGAGATATAACCTTCCAGATAGTTGCCTAATCTTATACATAATCTGTTCTGAGAGCCTTTTCCGGTTGGAAAGGGTGTGCCTATTCAAACAGATGCATAAACATGGATAGAGAAAGTTCGGACGAGAATCAGTTCACTTTACCTTTGACTCTGTTTCTTCTTTAAAATGTGGTAGCGGAGCAGGATGGCAATAATGATGATGGCTGTGACCGCCAGGGCCCCCAGTACAGCAACAATGATGATGATATCTGCAAAGAATAAGAAAGAAACCTTGAAACGGTTCCTAGGTTACACAGAAGGAAAATCCTGCAGGAACTTGAGAACCAATTCCTAGAAAAAAGCAAAGTATTCTGCTTATATACTGGCCCATACCACTTCAAGTAGTCTCTGGGCGGTTTAACATAAGAACATCAGAAGAGCCCTGCTGGATCAGGCCAAAGGCTCATCTAGTCCAGCTTCCTGTATCTCACAGTGGCCCCAACAAATGCGTCCGGGAGCGCATGAGACTCGATATCTGTCTCCTGATACCACTTCCCTCCATCTGGCCCTTGAGGTACCCTGGTTTTAAGCCTGGAGATGACACATCTCTATCATGGTTTGCCACCTGTGATGGACTTCTCCTCCAGGAATCTGTCCAATCACCTTTTGAAGGTATATAAGTTGTTAAAAAAAATTGCCATCTGAACAACATGTATAGCCTGTGTTTGTCCTTGAAGGAAGAAGCATACTAAATGTAAGTTAAGCAGGTAAGGGAAAAAGCCATGCAGATATTTGTATACATTGCTCCAGGTGTACTAGAGACAGATTTTCAGATTTGGAGGTGACCTTCGGATATTATGAAACACAAAGCTACCACTGTAGGGAGAGAGATGCAGAGAAAGGTGCATACATAAATTCCATGTAGGTGTAGTGGTGGAGAAAAAGCCTCACAACCAATAAGAAACCAAGGCAGGAAGAAGGACATTTCAGAGGGGATTTGGAGAAGTGCTTCAGAATCTAAATACATTGTGTTGGTTAGCTAATGAAAGAAAGGGGAGAATGAGATTGCAGGTGTTTGGGTTCAACTCACATCTGTTTGCTGTGGGACCATCACAGTTTGGTGGGGCCCACCCTTCTTCACACTGGCATTGAAGCTCATGATCACAAACCTACAACAGAAAATAAATACTAGTCTAAAGGAACAATAGGGAACCAAACTGCCAAACTCTTCCTTCCTTCTCACCCAAATACCTAACCTACTGATCTATCCAGCCAACTCAAAACTCTTCTCAAATTAAGTACTGCAGACAAAATGGCTAATACAGCAGCTAACCCTTCAGCCATTAGAACCATGGCTAATAAAACCATCAAGCAGAAGTCAAGCAACAAGTTGTCTCACAGACAGGTGTTAGTTGAATGATGGTGGTGGTGGTGGTGGTGGTGATGATGATGATGATGATGATGATGACAACGATGACGACAACAACGACAATGATGACAACAATGACAACAAAGTACTTTCCATTCAAACCCTTCTTCTTCTTCTTCTTCTTCTTCTTCTTCTTCTTCTTCTTCTTCT
>JAHTLZ010000327.1:17478696-17501871 GCA_023846285.1 Phrynocephalus versicolor
TCTTCTTCTTCTTCTTCTTCTTCTTCTTCTTCTTCTTCTTCTTCTTCCAGTGCAACCAACTATGGGACTCTACCTCTATACTCAAGCATGGATCTCCACTAGTTCAGATTTATTTCCAGATACAATTCAGATTGCTGTTGCATAGTTAATCTGGCTTCACTCCAATATAAAGGCAGAGCATGGCCTTGTAAACTGCCACAGATAGTTCAAACTGACATGCCAGACGCCACAAAGTAAAAGCAAAGCAAAGCAAAATTGAGCATAAGGATTAGTGCCCATTAGTAAGAAGAATCAAGGATTTCATCTGAGAGGTTTAGTGGCTCATTGAGGAACAGGGTCCTGCAGTATACTCTGAGAGATGGCAGGTAGACATATTTAACAGCGGAAGGAAAGGTTTAAATGGCTCATTAATTCATCATTAACTTACAGCATGTGCTTGGCATTTGTCGGAACAGTTGGTAGACCTGTAAGCTCTCTCAATCTCCATACACTTGCCATTATAGCAGACCTAAAAGAAAAAAAAAGCAGAGATGTTCAACAGGAGAGGACAATAACCTTCCAGGTTTAACACAAAACTTCCTATGGTAGGGATAGGCAGCCTGTAATCCTTTCAGTGTCATTGGATGGTAATTCCCATTCACCTTAGCCAATGGGTAGGGATCATGGATGATGTCCCACATCATACTAGCATAATAGTTAAGGTGGCTTCTAAGTTTTAGCAAAAATAACGGTAACCTCCTTGAGGAGGGAGAGAGAACATACAGTAGGACCCTGGTATCCACTGGTGATTGGTTCCAGGCCTTCCCGTGGATAATGAAAACTATGGATAAGAGAGAACGCCTGCCCACCCACCCCAAAACCACTGTTTCCTGACAGTAGCATGCTTTATGACTGCTGTTTTGAGACAGTAGCTTGCTTTATGGATGCTGTTTGTGATAATAGCTTGCTTTACAGATGCTATTTTTGACAATAGCATGCTTTGTGGCTGCTGAATTATTTAATTTTCCCCCATTGCCAATTGTGGATAACTGAATCAGTGGATAATGAATCCGTGGATACGGGGGTCCTACTGCACTCTCCATTCATAAAATGTCCATAGCCTAAGTTAGAGGTGCCAACTTATTACAAGTAAAGATATAGTTTCTGAGAAACATCAGCCTTCTCTTAGGTGAGACTGCTCCATTTGGCAAGTGGTCTGGGAAGCACAAGCTCATCTCTGTAGTTCTTACAGCACTTTCAGCATAATCCTTACACAAACAGAGTGGTCAGGACCTGTTCTGCTGTACCCATCTTTGAAAAAAATATATACACAGCAGAGAGATTGCTCAACTTACCATGCCTTCTCCACATTTGGTTCCAGAGCTGACCATTCCACCGTCCTCCTGGCCCTTGCCTGGGAAACTGCCTTTGCAGTTTTCAAAAGACACTAGACTTCCGGTTGAAGGCATTCTGGAACCACCGTTGCAATACAATTTGCCACACTTTTGATCTCTGGGGGTCAAAAAAGTGACTTTTAGTTGCAAGGCTTGTTTTCCTCTCCTTTTCTGTTGTCTTCTAGAGCCCCATGGCGCAGGGGTCAAATGCCTGTACTTCAGGTAAAGCTGTGATCACAACCTGGGGTTCAATCCCAGGTAGCCGGCTCAAGGTTCACTCAGTCTTCCATCCTTCTGAGGTCAGTAAAATGAGTACCCAGCTTGCTGCGGGGGGGGGCGGGGGAATGTGTAGCCTGCATTACTGTAATTAAAACTGTAAACTGCCCAGAGACTACTTGAAGTGGTATGGGGCAGTATATAAGCAGAACGCTTTGCTTTGCTTTTTGCTTTCATGGTTTGTTCAGTCTGCTCATGGCAAGTACGAAATCTACATCTGCACAATGCCTATGTAATGTGTTATTTCACCCCGAGAATGCCGCAAAGAGCCTGCATTACTCACTTTGGTCCACATGGAATGTATGTGCCATTCGCCTTCCTGCAGTGACCATAATATACCCCATTCTGGTTGACAGTGTAACAAGAATCTGCAGCCACTCGGGCATCTGCAAAGGGAGAAAGAGAATATGCTCATCATCACATTCCAACGCTGTTAAAAATTAGTTTGGAATATTTCAGAGCTAGACTGATAGATGAAACATGTGTGGCTTAATCAACGGCCAAAACAAAACAAACTATGCATCATCAACTGATAGGTCAGTGGTTTAGGTTCAGAGGTTGGGGGCTGGCGTGTCCAAACTCCGGCCCTCCAGATGTTTTGGACCGCAACTCCCACAGTTCTTTGCCATTGGAAATACAGGCTTGGAATTCTGGGAGTTGTGGCCCAAAACATCAGGAGGGCCGAAGTTTGGACATGGGGTACCTTTCAGCTCTACAGTTCTGCGATAATAACAACATCCCACTGATTAGTGTAGTAAATCACATGCTAGTAATCATTGGGGATTTGGTCATCCAGGTCTTCTGTAAGTTACTTTTTTTAATAATTAATTTTTATTTGTTTTACAAAAAAAAATACACAATACAAATTACAAAAAAGACAAAACATCAACAACAGTGCACCCCTTCACCAACAGGATCACTCTTCTTATTTACAGTCATTATCATCCCCTTCAGAATGATATCCATTGTTGTGTGGTAGCCTTACCCTTCTTATCCTTATCTCGTACAAGTGTAATTTCAATAAATCTACACCATATATCATAGAAAATATTTCTTTTTAACTCGCCTTTAAAGTACATGTCAATTTATTGTTTAAAGCAATATTCCATATTTCATTGTACCATTCAACTCTAATCATAGTCCATTGATTCCAATTGGCCTCACCCAACTGCAATTTACTGGGCTAATATAAACCACAACCAGAGTAGGCCTATTTGAGTCAGAGGTGCGCAAGAACTGACTCAGCCATCTCCATTGAACTCAATGGGCCTATTCTAGTGTGACTTACAACACCAATTGAAAGGATCGGGGCCAATGTCAGTTTACATGTCTTACAGTGTCTTAACAATTAATGATACGATCTAAATGATTTACAGCGATTTTAACCCACCATCCCCAGCACACCTGACTCCCCTCGAGCATACTTGGAAAAAAATTCCCTAGGAGACAGAGATCAGACTCTGGGTGAAGATCTACTCACCTGGTCCCCAAAGAGCAGTGCACTGGTTCAGTAAAGTGGGACACTTCCCCATGTAGCAGTAACCCTGGTTGTTCTTGCAGGGATGTCCATTGACGCGGAAACGATCTGGCGGACATTCATGAGAGTGGCCCGTGCACAATTCTGGTAGATCACAGTCGTGCTTAGCTGGCCGGCATAGAGCCCCTGCTCTTCTTAGCTATTGAATAAAGAAACAGGTCCTCCATTCTCACGTTCTCGCAACAGAGATTTAGCGGAGAGGGCTGGAATTTCCAGCCCCCTAGGAACCTTTCTCTTTATCGGTCATTGAAATTATCAGGTTAGCATCAGATGGCCATCTCCAGCACATATCAACTTGTTCTAGAAATGAACCCAACTTGAAAAGGAGTCATAAGATACCCAGAAGCTCCAAACGATCAATCAAATGATACATAGGCAATAGCCCTCTATGTTATTTTATTTTTATTTTCTTCCTGTAAATTGTTACCATGAAGTGTCACTCCCTAGATGAGAGACAGAATCAACACTGATGAATGCTTGGAGCTTTATATACTCCCACACCCCATAAACACAAAGTCCTGGCATGTGGCAGCAACACTGTTGACTTGTTACAGAAGGCCAGTGTCCTCCAAAACTTAGAAAAATTTTAAGTAGTTCTGGTCAAAATTCATTGTGATTCATGGTTAACTTTTTAAATTTACTTACACTGTTTGTTATACTCCCGATCCCTTAAAAAATAGAATTGCTGTTGTTTTAAAACCTGTACAAAAGGTGGGTAACTTTCTGGACAGAGTGATGACATTTGGAAGTTCCATGCTCTACTCAGAAAATAAGATCTAGATCAGGCATGTCCAAACTTCGGCCCTCAAGATGTTTTGGACCACAACTCCCACAGTCATTTGTCATTGGCAATCTAAGCTTAGGATTCTGGGAGTTGTGGTCCAAGACATCAGGAGGGCTGAAGTTTGGACATGCCTGATCTAGATCCACTTTGGACTACACAGTAAGTCAGCTGGAGTAAACATGGAACCTAGCAACAGCTTGGTAGAGTCTTGCGACCGCTAATCATTCAAAGTGGGACTCAGCTCAAGTGGCTGGTGTATGATGACTGTGTGTGTACTGACTTAACAGAGCTGGTTGCTCTTTCACCATGAAAGTGCAATTTAATCAAACAACAGCAGTGGTTGTCCATCTTGGGTAACTCAGACATTCTTGGACTGCAATTCCCAGAAGTCATTACTATTTATTTATTTATTTATTTATTTATTTATTTATTTATTTATTTATTTAGCTTGTATGCCGCACACTACCCAAAGGTCTCTGGGCAGCTCACAATCAAAATAAACAATTCAGACAATTAAGACATCAAAATTGCAATAAAATTAATACAATAAAAACATTTAAATACAATAAATGCAACATATTAAAATACTACACTAACATCGCCATCAGGACCCACAATCATCAGTTAAAAAACTTCTGGAACAGGAATGTTTTTACCTGGCACCGAAATGTCATCAGCTTTGGCACCAGGCAGGTCTCACTTGGGAGGGCATTCCATAATCTGGGGGCAGTTGCTGAAAAGGCCCTATACCTGCAAGCCATCCCTTTCACCTCCTTGAGGGATGGCTCTTTCAGGAGGGTTCCCCTGCTAGATCTTAATTGCCAGGTAGGTTCATATGGAAGTAGGTGGTCCTTCAGGTATCTAGGTCCTAAGCCGTTTGAGGCTTTGTATGTCGAAACAAGCACTTTGAATTAGTTTTGGGCAGCTGCGATGCTTCAGAATTGCAGTCCAAGATCATCTGGATTTCCCAAGGGCGAAAACCACCAAACAAGAGTATGTGGGCTTAAATATTTATGGGAAAGGTAAGCATCAACAAGGAACAGGATTCATCCAATCTGGCCAGCAAACAGTAGGAACAAGATGTGCTCTCGCATAGATAACAAAACCTTACCTGGCAGTTTTCGCAACATTCGCCATATCCACATTTCGCGCCTGGCTTGAGTTTACAAGTTGCAGCATCACAGCAGTCGTTTCTGCATTCCTGAAAGCCAACAAAGATTGTATGTTAGCCTTCAACTCTTCTGCCTAGTCTACTCTGATTAACATCTGTTGAGAGAGGTAGATGATAAAGAAAAGGGCATTTCTGCTTGCAATCTTCATGCAATCGAGGGGTTTATTGGCAAGTAAATGCCGAAGCCTGTGAACTGCCAACAAGTATCTGTTTTTTTCTTAAGAGGCAATATTTTCTGTGTGATCAAACTCATATCTCTTGGCGCTAAGATGAAGCTAGGCGGATCACCTGCATCCTTGTCATCTCGATTCTGCACAAATTAAATCCAAAATCTGTAAATTGCGGAATGTTTTGCAAGCTAGGATATTTGCAAAACATGTACTTTTCCACACAATTGTTTCCCAAAAATAATTCTTGCTTTGATCCTCATGTGATTATACAGGAAATGGTTGTGATCAGCTAGAAGGGTTCAGCGTTGCTAATGTGGTTTTGATCCTATCCACTCCCATATGGACTAGAAACTAGATTTAAATGTATTTGAGATTTTGGAATTCATGCTTTATTTTTTTGCTAAATTCCCACTTTTTGGCATATCTAGGCCACCCACCTGGCTATGATGCCTCCCTGATTGCCTTCAGGCCCATATGATACTTAATTTTATGCAGCCATGTTGATTGTGGCTTATTAGGGCAACCCTGGCCAAATTAAAAAACACTTTGAGGAGAGTTATTTGAGGGTTGGAGAGAAAGACAGGTTGTCGTTGGCTGAACACAACAGCATAGCTAATGGCCAAAGACGATGGAAGATGCAGTCTGGCACATCTAGAGATGGCCAGGCTCTGCCTTGAGGGGTCTAAAACAGTGTTGGCGAACCTATGGCACGGGTGCCAAAGGTGGCACTCGGAACACTTTCTGTGGGTACCCGACATCGCCCTTTCACAGCCACCTGGAATCAGGTTAAATTGCTATATTGGTACTTTGCAAAAAAATTAGTGGGTTTTTAATCACCATTTGGGCACTCAAGTCTCCAAAAGGTTTGCCATACCTGATCTACAAGAACCCCAAAGCTTTCCAAAGTGGCCCTAACAGCTCGCACATTCGTAGGAAGATACCTCTGGGGAGCCACAATCACATTCTTCTCCTTCCTCCACAAAGGCGTTCCCACAAACGGGTGTTGCAACAATCTCCTTTGGCAGGGGCATGTTGATTATGCACATTGGAGTTTGATCCATGATGTACTTCTGAAAATCCTGGAGACTGCAGGAGCTGAAATCCTTGGGGGTTTTATAGCTGTGAAGATGAGCCAATACAATGGAACTTAACACTGGGTGTGCTTTGGGAGGGTTTGCAGATCAGTGTCAGAGTAGGAGCTTTAGTTCGTTAGTTCATTAGTTTGTTAGTTTGTTAGTTCATTCATTGGTTCATTAAGTCACTCATTTGTTCACTCATTTGTTAATTTAGTCAGTTAGTCTGTCATTCAATCATTCATCTATATGACTAGGTACCTTTTGGGGCATTCAAACAAAATAATTTCTCTATTTATTTCCTTTCTTCAATGATTGGCTTAGGTTACAACACTGCGCTGATTCTGGAATATGATTCCCTTTGAGCCCCTGGGAAATTCAGGGAGCCATAATGCCAGAAAGCACAGCTCAGTGGTGGCTCAGCAGGCTAGAGTGCTGAAACTGTCAGCTGCAAAGTCGGCAGCTCAGAAGTTTGAATCCCGGGTGCCAGGCAGTGGAGCAAGCTCCTGCGGTTAACCCTAGCTCCTGCCAACCTAATAGTTTGAAAGCATGTAAATGGAAGTAGATAACTAGGTACTGCCGTAAAAAGCGGGAAGGTACACACTGTTCCGTGCGCAGAAATGCATCCAGCCATGCTGGCCACATGGCCACGGGCTTGCACAACACTGGCTGTGTAGCTTGAAAAGGGAGATAAACACCGCCCCTAGAATCAGACAGTACTAGCACGCATGTGCGGGCGGGGGGGGGGGGACTTTTGCCTTTACCTAATGCCAGAATGTAAGTTTTGCAAACTTCGTACAACAACATGCCAAGTCATGGAAATGAAAATTAGTCACCGGGTCACACTGAAGCAAGAGCTGAAGAGAGAGATGCCCAATGCTACTTGTTTGTAAGAGGGTTTTTTTTAACCCCTCCTCCTTTCTCCAAAGGTCAACATTATTCCAGAGAGTTCAACACCTGCTTCTTGGGGAAGGAGGCATAATTTGAAGGCAAGACTCTCAGGGTGAAATACCACAATAGCGGTATCAAAGTGTTTAAACAGCAGGTGATGCACAAAATTCTGTTGAATTGGTTCTGGAATGTGTACACTGTATTCTTTCTTTTGTAACCACATCCTTGTTGCTTAAAATATGAAGCAATGTACACCCCCAGTCTTTCGCAGCAGACTGGATGTGCCTGTGGACAAGACCTACGAAAGGGTCCATGAGGGTTTCCCAGAACCTCACTCTGGGTTTTGCAATAGTTCTCTGTTTGCGAAGACTTTATTAGGATTAGGCAAACCAATACACACATGGCTAATACAGTGCATATACTAATATGCATGTCAGTAGAAACTGTTTGGTGTGTTGCACTATAGGTTAGACTGCACATCATCTGGAATATGCATAGACAACAGGAATGAAAAGAGCACTTCCTAAACATGTAATTGCAACTGGCAATCCATTGGGCTGAAAAGAGTCATTAACAAGACATATTAGAACCCTACAAGATTCTTCACTTCCAGATGTGTGCGCGACAAAAGGCATTTTCTTCCCATCTTAACTTCTTTGTAATTTGCCCAAAATGTCTTGGCCAGGCATGTCCAAACTTTTTTCAGATTGGTGTACAAAGGACCTGTTGGAATTGCACCTAATCGTACCTCACAATTCTCAATCATCTTCTTGACACTCAGAATTTCCTCTTACAGCATCATTAGCAGAGGGTTTAATTAGGAGCTACAGAACATTAGAAGGATGTGGAAGCAATCAATGGTTCTGACAGACACACCTCCGGTCCCCTCACCTGAGATGGGCTGCCATGATACAAGATTCTGAACTGCAGGTACACACACTGCTGTCATGATTCATGCCAAAGTTGTGGCCCATCTCATGGGCCATAGTAGCTCCAATAGCAATTGCACTTGTGCTGTGATCCTGGACAAGGGAGAAGTATTAAACCTGTTATTAGTCCACCGAGCAATAAAAGGTAACATTGTTTGTCGGCGGTGCTAGGCCAGCGAGTGCATAAGAATATTTTGGCTGGAAAACCAAGAAAACAAGGTAAGGCAGAAGAAGCTTATACATTTCAGGTGTGCTTGATTTTGCTGTGCATTTGTGGCTGCAAGCTTTTGACTTCAGGGCAAACTAGACATTAAGAAAAATGCAGATTTCGCAGAGGTCACCTGCTTCCACTATGGCAGGTATGTCCAAAGTTCAGCCCTCCAGATGTTTTGGACCACAACTCCCACAGTCCTTTGCCATTGGCAATCTAAGCTTAGAATTCTGGGAGTTGTGATCCAATACATCAGGAGGGCCAGAGTTTGGACATGCCTGCACTATGGGATTTCCTGAGATCAATTGTTTGTAACATTAAGTCCCCAGATGTTCTTGGATGAAAACTCCCAGAAGGCTTATGATGGCCAGGATTCCTGGGGGTTGCAGCTCAAGAACATCTGGTGACTCGAGGTTGGGAACCATGGTCTTAGATCTATACGTCTCTACAATCAAATTAAGCCCATGTTGGCCTTCTAATAACCAATCAGATCTCATGGCTGAAATAAACCATGAAATGCAAGGTGCCTAAGTGAAGAAATCCATGTGCAATGACGAGCAGGCATCTTGTAGCATTGGAAGAAACTGCTGTTCTTCAAACATGCAACACATGAATGAAACTGACAGGGGCTAAAAATAGCCAGATTTGTCTAGCTCCATCTGTACTGAAGATAAGGCATTTTAATAGGCCTGCCTTTGCCTACAGTCCAGTGTACTATCTTCTTAATAAAACTCAGTTCCACAAACCTGGACAATTCCTAAAGAATGAGCAGGATTACACATGGTTCCCACGTAGGCCAACCCTACTGTTGGTCCACTGAAGTCAATGCCCCTGTTAAAAGAGAAAGAGGAGAAGGAAGGAGAGTGTCAGATCTTCCTGTCTCACTTGTGAAATTGGTCAAATTAGCAGACAAATAAAACCCGGGAATTCAACCCTAGAGAGTCCTTCCCCAACTTCGGCCCCCTGATTATTATTATTTTGACTACAATTCCCAGAATCCCCAGCCATTGGGTCTGGGGGCTGAAATGATAGCAATTGTAAATCTACATTTCGGCCTGGTATATAGTAGGAATACAAATCTTTGCTCCTTTCGTGTTGCTATATGCCATCCAGTTGCCTCCCACTTATGATGGTCCTATGAAGTAGTAAAACTCTGATGTGTCCAACTGCAGAATTGCAAACTCAGAGCTGTGTCTTCCTTTCTGGAATCAGTCATCTCATAGTCTTCTCATTTCCTGCTGCCTTCAATTTTGCCTAGCATTTTCATGGTGTGCCCAAAGTACAACGGTCTTTATTTCATCATGTTTTCCTTCTAGAAAGAATTCGGGCTTGATTTGAGCCAGGATCCAGTTGCGTGTCTTTCTTGTGGTCCATCATATCTACAAAGCTCATTCTTTCCTTGCTGGATGAGACTGCAAGAGTTTTTGTTTGCTTGCTTTTTGAATTTTAGTACTCTTTTGTAAAACAAAATCTGTAGAAGCAAGTTTCGAGTAAGCAAAAAAATGCATTTTGTGCGAAAACTTGTGTTCTGGTAATAAAAAACCCTCTACATTTTGTGCATGCAGCATGCATTGTAGACAAAATGCAGCCTTTCTATTATTCAAGATGCAAGGTTTTAAACACAAAATGCTTACAACTTTCTGTTACAAAAATAGGGCGATTTTGTTTTTGTTCTTGTATTGGCGCTTCTGACGAAAAGGGTTCTGGTGTTTTCATTCTACTCCAGGAGGAAAATATCTCAGCGTCTGACAGTTTTTTAAAAAAGATACATCACAGCTAGAGATAGGAACAAATGCAAAAATGAGCTGAGGCTGTGAGAAAATTGCAGATTTGTCAAAAAGTCATCGCTTCGTATTCATCCAAAGTGGTAGCCCCAATGAATACAAAGCTACGAATTGTTAGCAAAGCGATCTTTGACTTGTGTCTTTTGCCCCTTTTTCCCCAGCATGGCTTTTGGGTTCTGCTCTAGCTAGTGACAACCATATTGAGAGCTAGAAAATAACTAGGAAGACTGTTGGAAACAGCACTTTGACTGGACAGCTTGCAATTATTTTTACAACTTCGGAAGTACGTTTCTTTCATGTGGTAGCCCTGCAAAATTCATAAAGCATCCCCACCAGTGCTTTATGCTCATCTTCACACACTTGTTTCTTTTCTTTGCTGTGGTACGTACGTGAGTAACTGGGCATTATCGTTCCTTTTGCGCTTCAGCAAAACTTCCTGCCGCCACTCAGAAAAACGATCCAAAGTGACACCGGCTGAAGAATTCACAACAATCTTGTCCCCATCAGACCAGATTTCTAGGCCAATCAATGCCACGTGGATGTTTATGGCTTTGTAAACCTGCCGGGGGAACATCATGAATATACACAAAAAAAACAGTTCAATAAATAGTTTCTTTGTGTGGGGGGGCAGGGATTGTAATCAAGGTTCTGTCATGATAGTAAGCACTCTATGCCCCCCTCCTCCACACAGGGCACCTCCATGCCATTCATCAACAGTGATTAGTTTTGCGTTGATCACAACACAATCTGGGGGGGGGGATTTCTCATGTTAGTAAAGTTCATGCGCGCAAGGAAGAGAGCGCTGGCCAGTGGGACTGAAAGGTGGTTACTTCACATCCTTCTTTGTTCTGCAACTACTTTTGTACCGTGACAGCACTGGTGGCGATCATGTGGTTTTGTCCCTGTTTCAGTGTTCCCATGGTCGTGATAACTTGTCTTGTGTCAGGGGTTATCGTGAGATGTACCATGACAAACACTGAATTTGTCTAGCTTCCTTCTTCCTTTTTTGGGGGGGAGGGGTTAAAATTCATTTTCGATATTTGGTTTCTGAAAAGTCAAAAAAAAATTAAAAAAATACCCGGACACAGCTTTCTGAGAGAAACAAATGTTTTGTTGCATGACTATCATTACTACATGTTGTCTTGTCTCAGAACAGAAAGCGGGAACAATGAGTGACAAGGGAAAACCCTACCCCAGTACCGGGTACAGTATTGTCACGCTTATCACCTGTTCCGGCGGCGTGGTCGAGACAATTTCAGTAGTTGTGCGATGGACGTGAAGTAACTTTTTTTTATACCGCTCCTCATGTCTTCTTAATTTAACCCTCCCACAGATGTATTTGAACTCCGGAGGGGGAATATAAGTTAGACTGATATTGCGAATAGCAACTCCAGTGGTACAAATGGGATCAATCAATCCATTTGTAAAGCTCAATTTTTTTCACCTAGAAAGCCACAAAACTTCTGCCTTAGCATCATACTTACCATGTTTATATAATTGACAATTTCAAATACTCTTGTTCTCACCGCAGTCATGTTGCGGCTGTATTTCCTGAACTGCAAAAAAAAAAAAAAAGGGGGGGGAGAAGGAAGGTGAAAGTATTAGGTGGGATTAAAGTTCAGATCACATCTGCCAAGTTTGCTCCTCTTTCAATGTTACGCCTCCAGAAGGGCAAATCCTTCAGTGCTACAGATCTGAGACATCGGATATAGAAGCAACGCTGTGGTATTTTCTCGATTGAGAGTGTAATTAAAGCAATTTGGTTGTATTTACAGAAACACTACACCACCTTTTTTCAGTTTCTCCCTTATTTCTGCCATTTCCCTGTCATAGTTTAAAGTGGTTCAGCCAAGTGCAAACGGGGAAGCCGATTGCTAAGCAACCGCTGAAGTGTGGACTGCTGAACCGCTGTAGCGACCACGTGACCGCAGGAGGAGATAAGGTGATGCAAAATAAAAAGCAGCTGTTCAAGGAAGTGGGGTAGCAGCCATAATCTTGGTACCAAATGCATTCTCAGGATTCATGCCACATTCTTCACAGTGAATTCTAACCAGCAAATTGCAGGATTGTAACTAGAGAGTTGCTGCATTCTATCCAGCATCCAAACAGCAGCCTTTCTGGCAATGTCAAGGCATTTCTTTTGTCACACACAAAAGAGTAAAGAGTGATTAAGGAAGGCTATAAGTAAATGGGTTACTAAGTAAATGCGCATCAATGTGATGGAGAGTTGTCAGCTGTGGCTTGTACCCTTGATCCACATGATTCCCACTGATACCCAGGTATGGCTGAAAGGTTTCATTTGGTAACCCCCTTCCCTGTGCAAAACCTGTTTAATCCATGATCAGTGGAACACAAAATGCCCTTGTACACAAGGCCAATACCTGTCTCTATCCATGGACAATCAACAGAATCACAACATTTAAATTAATGTCGTGTAACACATGGAGACAAATTTACAGGATAAGGATTGCTGGCTCCTTACTCAGGCATTCATGTCACATGGGGGGGATAATGATTGCATTAGCATGAAACTACTTAGTTGATCTTCCCTAGCAAATGGAAATTAAAAAATGACTAGCTGGAGGGAAAAAACCAATGTGCAGTAAACTTTGTCAACCAACTAACCATCTTGTGTGTTGGCAGTTCACACTCCAAAGACCACAGCTGTCTATAAAAGAGGAATATTGCTGTGGTCAGAGTTCTCAGAAAGTAGGAAGGTTTAAATGACACCACTCTGAGATCAGTTTCCTTTAAGCTCATTTGCATAAAATTGTCTGTTCCCTTTTGCAAAAGTGTTACAAGAAGCTCACACCTTTTCTAAGAGCACTTTCCCCCTTGAGAAGTCCCCTTTTAAAATCATGAACCATTTCCTTCTTTACAAAAACTGTGTACAAATTCTCCATCGCCTCTGGAATTATTCTGCTGTACACCCAATTCTGATTCTAATTTGTTGGAATTTATGTCTCAGTTTCCCCATAGTTAAGAAGTGGCGAGTAGAGATGGGCACGACTCAAAAAAAAAATGGTGTTTCGTTTGTCATTTGGTCGTTTAGAGGTCCATTTCAGTTCGTTTTCGTTTTCGTGAGGTTTTTTGCAAAAAAAATCATTTTTGTTTCGTTATGTAACGAAACCAAAAAATGAAAACAAAAACAAAAAATTGCTGTTTTGTTACCATTTAGTACAATTCAATGTACTTGCCGTAACGAAAACGAAGCGGTCGACAAAATTTTTCATGTTTCGGGTCATTTCGTTTCATTTTGGAGTCAAAATTTGTTTTTCGTTTCATTACGTAATGAAACGAAAAAACAAAAACAAAAACAAAAATCGCTCGTTTCGTGCCCATCTCTATTGGTGAGTATTAATGCCAAAACTCTTAATAATTTTCCTCCAGATTTTGGAGAGCAGAATGTGTCCAGTCACCTGTTTTGCTCCATCATTCTGTTACCATATTTGTGCAAGCCACTGCTGCATAGTAAGAGTGTGTAAATCTGTCAGGTGCACTCTTTATTTCATTTTACTTTCAAACTGTCCATTTCTTTGCATCAAATTTAGAAATTGCTGAATTTTGTTAAATTTGTGCAAAAAAAAATGAACTGAGCAAACTTCTTCACCATGGCCAAATTCAATCCCAGTCAAAGTCTGATGCAATGGACCTGGCATGGAAAATATTATGGTGCAGTTGAAAACTGTTCAATACCAGCAATCTCTTTGGTGAAAAATGAAGTGACAGCCCTATGAAAGGATGGGTGAAGAAAAACATCAAAGATGTAAAACCTTTTCCCTACATGTTTTTTTTCCCCTGTCATTTCCCCCACATCTCCTTTTTTCAATACAAGTCCCATTCAACATAATAAAAGCAAAGTGTTCTGCCTATATACCGCCCCATACCACTTCAAGTAGTCTCTGGGCGGTTTACAGTTTGATTATGTAGGCTACACATTGTCCCCACTCAATTTACTGACCTCGGAAGGATGGAAGGCTAAGTGAACCATGAGCCAGCTACTGGGAATTGAACCCCAGGTCGTGAGCACAGTTTTACCTGCAGTACAGCCATTTAACCACTGCGCCACGAGGCTCCTATAACCTTCTCTTTTGCACAATTCGCCAACTCTTTTACATTTTTAGTTTTGTGTGTCTCTCCTCCAACTAACTCTCTCTCTCTCTCTCTCTCTCTCTCTCTCTCTCTCTCTCTCACACACACACACACACACACACACACACACACAATACCAGACAGTATTTTGTTATATTTTGGGGATGTGTATTTGTGGTAGTGGTAGTTGTTTTTTTCTCAGATTTCCAACCCATGCACTTACAGAACACTGCAGAATTTTGCACTGAACATATGAAAGGTCCAAGCTCAAAGTGCATTGGAGGCATGGCCCCTGTGCATAGCCATGTCCTTGCCATAGTTCAGGTCTTATAGTGTGCAGATAAGAACCTATACACATTGCTTATTTTGCACAACACTGAGATATCCACAGCGTTCGTGTACATGAACATGACCATGTGATCTCAATCTGCCCGCCTCTGTAAAAATAGAATTGTGTAATTTAGGACTGTTACTTTGACTTTGGATATCTTGTTGATCATATAGTCTAACATGTTTTGATCTTATTTACTTGTTGCTCATATCTGTTTTATCATTTGGTTTGTATTTGTGAATTTGTTGTAAAGTATCCAATGGGTGGTCTAAAAATTCAATAAACAAACAAACAAACATCAGGAAAAGAAAGAAAGAGGCTTTGTTAAGTACACAAACTCTATGAATGAATGAATGAATGAATGAACGAATGAATGAATGAATGAATGAATGAATGAATGAATGAATGAGGAAGCATTAATTCATCTATACTTACCACAGTGTTGTCTACAGCTATATAAAGTTCAACATATTTTCTGGCCTGCATGTATGCCTTCTTCTGCACATAAAAAATTAATAAAAATAAAAAAATAAAAAGATTGTTCAATTGTGTGCTGAATCCCTCTGTTCCCCAGCTCCCACAATTCACAGGAATGCCAGCTCATCAGATAACATAAATATTCCTGTTTTGCAGCACACAAACCTTGAGATACCAGCTCTACATAGTAAAGCATGCATGTATCTACAGCTTGTTAAACATCTTGAGTTTAAGGAATGTAAAGATTCTCTTTTGCAGAAACTGAAAGAATTACACCATGAGTCATGGGCAGAAATGATGACTCCTCCTTGAAAATTCTTCTAGGATGTGGAGGTGGTTTTTTTCCTTTGATGAGACATTTTCATCATATAGAAAATTGTGACATACGGTATTTGTTTATTGCGCTAGACTTCTGTCATTTTGAAAATGCTGAAGCACAACTATTTAGAGAACAAAACAGCTCTCCGTGTGCCGATAGTTGACGTAGCAAAGTCTTAGAACTATGATTGAGGAAGTGATGCTTTTGTAAGAAGGGGAGAATATGTTCTGTATTTTTTTTTAAAAAAGTAATTTTCCTATGTGACTGTTCAAGGCTGCTACTCCTGCTACATCAGGGGTAGAAGCCTCATTTTTCAATGAAGGCAAATAGGACCAATGATGAGTAAGGGGCATGGACTCACTTTGAATGGGTCTTCTTTTTGTTGTGACCTCTAAAATATATATAATTGAAAGAAAGTTTGCTAGGGATGGGCATTTCATTTCAGAACCAGTAGGTTATGAAACGAACCACGTGAGCCCAGATGGTCCTCAGAACCGGCTGATCCTCACATATCCAACTCCTTTACCTTTCTCTGTCTCGCACAGGGTTAAAATCCAATGAGGATGCACACTCTGACGTCATCTGTGATGCTGGCCAATCAGGAGCTATGCAGGGGCAGGCATCATCCCAACCTCCCTCTCTGATTGACCAACAGCAAGGAGCAAGGAAGATGATGTCGCAGTGTGCTTCCTCATTGCAGCTCAGCTCCATGCTGGCAGAGAGAAAGGTAAAGCAATTGGATCCGCATGTATCAGCTGTTCCGAGCACCACCTGGGCTCACATGGTTCGTTTCATAACCTACTGGTTCTGAAACGAAATGCCCATCCCTAAAATTTGCCTTTTCAATACTACCCAAAATAATTGTGGGAAAAAATATCTTCAAAGCCAGGAATCTAATTAGGTCTAACACGTTACTTTCTCTAGGGAAATATCGACATATATTCATCTATCTCAGCTACCTCATACTGAGTCAGACCACTTATGCTTTGGGACCGTGGCCTTTGGTAGAACTTATGTTTCTTGGTTGGTTGGTAGGTAGGTAGGTAGGTAGGTAGGTAGGTAGGTAACAACAAAGCTTCATTTGCAATGAAGATGCTAAGCCTTGCATTTAGGATTTTATGCCTACATCCAACTGGTGGTCTCAACTAGAGCAGACCCACTGAATTGGTGGGGTTTACATAAAGTGTTGGTTCAGTGACTGATACAATGGGTCTGCCCGGATGAGACAACAGTTTTCACATGTACCCCTCTCGTCTGCGAAAGCGGAATAGGTGACAATTTTGTCCCCAAGAGTGCGAAATGAAAAACTGGATGCCCACCCTGTTCCTGAACTGTACCCAGGGCTTGGGAGTCTAGAATATGACTTACTTCAGAACTTGTGCTCATCCTGGAGATCTTCTTGATGGGTTCCTCTGACTGCCATGTAGTGTTGGTTACCCCACAGACCTTGGGAGTCTCGTCTTCTTTTTGTAGACTCTCGTATCTGAAGACTGCGTGGGCCTCTGTGTCTGATTGCTCCAGTGGCTCAATAAGATACCTCTTGCCACGACTTTTGAAATAACCTCTGTCAAATGTGGAAAACATATCGATTTGTGGACTCCCCATCTTTTGCAGCTGCTCCAGCACAGAATCATAGAATCATACAGTTGGAAGAGACCTCCAGGGCCATCTAGTCCAACCCCCTGCCATGCAGGAACCCCCATCACAGTGCTCCCGACAGATAGCCATCTAGCCTCTGTATAAAAACCTCCAAAGGAGACTCCACCACCTTCAGTGGCAGCATATTCCACTGCTGAACAGCTCTAACTGTCAGGAAATTCTTCCTAATGTTCTCTCTGTTCTCTCCATTGTGAAAATTTCCCATTGACACCTACTCTTTGTTTCCTGGATCTCAGCCAGTTCTCAATCCATACAAGCTTTAACCGAAAACCTAAGTATCTGTTAAATATTAGCACAGTATGTCTGCTGTTTCTAATACTGCAGTTCTTAGTAGCTCTGATTATGCTGTTTTTGTTGTTGTCATCATCATCCTAATTGCCATCAATAGCAACTAATAACAACTACCCCATTTATACTGTCAATATTCAAAAAAAATGCTAGTTATCTTACCTCAAGCCATAGCATGTGCTGATGCTTACAGCAGAGTCAGTATCATTGTGGATGTGCCCTTCATAGTAGCAGTGGTCCTGCATGGAAGAAAAAGATCATACAGGTGAGTTTCGCTTTGTGGGTGGTTTTGCGGGCATTTCTACACTTCTGCTCATTGGCACAGCATGCCAGTAAGGATGATCTGGACCAGCCTAGGAAAGAAAAATGGTCCCCGGTACAGAAAATCAGTATATCTCCTTCTCTTCTACTGATTAACCCAAGACATTAACAAACTCCATTAGAATGAATTGGCACAACAGCAGAGCAGCGACACTGAACGGTTAGCTCTATTAACGTGGTAAATGTTGCATGAATCCTAGGTTGGAGGAGAACTTTGGAACACTTAGATCAGTTTTGCTCATTGCCTTTCCAGTCAACCTTTAAAAAGCTCCACATTCAGCACCATAGGTATCAACATCTCATGGTCATTGTGTGGGAAACCACGTCACAAGCACCCTTATTCCATTCTCCATCTAGACTGTCGATTTTGTATTTATCTAGGCTCTAGAATGATTCTATCTAGATTTTTGAGCAAAAGCAGGATGTTATTGGCTGGGGCTAACACGATTTGGAGTCCAACCGTGTTTGGACACAGATTCTTTACCCCTGCTCTAGAGTTATATTTCTCTATGACTGGGGTGCAAAACTAATCTTCCAGCTGTGACAGTGAAAGCCCAAAGAAGGAAGCCCCTGACCAACCGAGGCTGGGATAAAAAAGTGTGGGGGCAACCCATACACATACAAATGCAAGCACACATTGGCTTGCATGCAAGCTAAGTTTCAGCCGTATGAAAGTCTTTGCTGGATCGGGTTCCAATCTGCACAGAGTCAAGGACAGCCTTCCCCAATATGGTGCCCTTTAGAATTCAAATATGTTCAAAGGTCAAGAATTCCAGGAACTCTCATCTAATACGTACGCAGGACAACAAGCTGGGTAAGCCATTTTAGTAGTTATGAATCAGGTATCTTCCTGTCAAAGATGGGATTCGCCAAGCATTAGAACATAAACATAAGAACATAAGAAGAGCCATGCTGGATCAGGCCAAAGACCCATCTAGTCCAGCTTCCTGTATCTCACAGTGGCCCCACCAGATGCGTCTGGGAGCGCATGAGACTAGATCTCTCTCTCTCCTGATACCACTCCCCTGCATCCCGACCCCCAGGTTGAGAACCACTGATTTGAAGGGACTTTGGAGGTCTTCTAGTCCAAAGCCCTGCCCGAGGCAGGAGACTTCATACCATCCTGGAAGGATGGCTGTCAAATCTTTTCTTGAAAACCTCCAGCAATGGGGCACCCACAACATTGAGAGGCAAGCTTAGCAAAGCAAAAGCAAAGTGTTCTGCTTATATACCACCCCATACCACTACAAGTAGTCTCTGGGCGGTTTACAATTTTTTAATTACAGTGTGCAGGCTACACATTGCCCCCCCCCCCCAGCAAGCTGGGTACTCATTTTACTGACCTCGGAAGGATGGAAGGCTGAGTGAACCTTGAGCCTGCTACCAGGGATTGAACCCAGGTCATAAGCACAGCTTTACCTGCAGTACAGGCATTTAACCACTGCGCCACGAGCTTAACCTTTCCCTCCAGTCTTTTTTTCCCATGATCTCAAAACTGAGTAGCTCATTGTCCTCCACCCTTAGATTCACTGCAACTACCCTCTTAAATAGGTAAGGCTTAGAGCGTGAATGGTCACCCAGTTCAGAGAAGAACCTGGAGTTCTGAAGTCTTGTGTCAATTAATTAACCACTATCCTACCATGGAAATGGAGGGTGGGGTTGCGTATGTTAGTGAAATTAACGGTGAGAGGCACAGATGAGATGAGGATTAACATTGCATAAAAATGGAAAGCTCTTTTGGCCTGCAGGAAATGCAGTTGATTAATTTTCTTCAGAAAGGAACTTGACACAGAGAGTTCCTTTGTGCTCATAATTGAGGAACTGATGTTTGTGGCCTAACGCAACCATCTGGAATAACCTGCAGAACCATCTGTGGCAGGAGATACCTGCCGAAGCTGGACGCTATGAAAGGGATATTTCATTCAGTTAGAGGGTGTCGTTAAAGAGGCAATATTTAGGTTCAAACAGCGTCCTACCCTTTTCTTAAGAGATTCCATTGATCCCCGAGAGCAGGACAAATGTTTCTATTACGAGGAAAGATTCGTTCCAGATAACCAGCTTACGTCAATTAATGGGGCTTGATTAGGATTAGGGAAATCATGTTGGTTTAAATAATCTTTAACTTTTATCCTGTGAAGTAGACTTCAAGGTACCCATGCAGCTTTTAAAATACATTCTTCCCATACCAGAAGTATTCTGTACTAGAGCCAGCCCTCTGTTAACATCCAGTTTTTCGGACACATACAAACCTCTTTTGACTATTCCTAGTTATTTTTAAATACAGTGATACCTTGTATAAAGGAATTAATTCATTCCAAATGAAATTCTGTTAAGCAAATGTTCCTTTATACAAATTTCCCATAGGAATGCATTGAAAACGGAGTAATCCCTAATCGTGACCCTTTTATGTTGTACAGATTCGCCCCATAGGCAATTATGTTAAGCAAATTTCCCCTATCTCTGGAATTTTTTATGTTGTACAAATTTTATGTTATACAAACCGTTTGTTAGGAGTAGGAGAAAGAAGTATAGTGAGCCAAAGCAACAGGCTAAAAAACAGTTTTTATCTGTGGACTGTTTGACTGTTAAACGGGACATGACAACTCGTGGTAGACTCGTTGGGCTGGTGAGTTGTGCAGCAAGCACACAGTGTGAAATTAGATAGAATGGCTTTTTAGTGGGATGGTGTTGGGGGGAGGAGGGAGCTCAGCCAATTTCATTGTACACTGGTTGTACAATGACAATGAAGGTTATTATTATTGTTATACAAGGGTCCACTGTACACAGGCAACTTTAGCTAGGGTACCTATTTCTGTTCACTGCCATCTCCGATACACCATTTCCCCCATGGTATGCACCTAACCGATGAATTCCTGTATACAGCCTTCAATGGATGGGCGTGATCAGCAGTTCGGCAGTTTGTGCTGGTTCGTTTCACAGCCCAAGCAGAGTTTGGTGGTTCACAGTCCTGCCTCCTCTGGTGGGGACCCACTCAGAGGCAACACCCAGAGGAGGTGGAGCAAAAGCAGTATCTCTGAATGGGAGCCAGATAGAGGAGGCGGAGCACCGTGCAGCTGTTTAGCCACTAAACCAGGTCTGCTCAAAGTCCGGCCCAGGGGCCAAATCCTGCCCGTCAGGTCATTCTGAGTGGCCCGCGGCTGGCTGGCCCGCCCCTCTTTCCCCCTCCTTCGCCCCATGTTTTTTTTTAAACAAAAAAAAATCTTCTGCCAACACTGACACCACTGGAAAGCTTGGGTGGATGGGTGGTCTGGCACCACCGGCACTGCAGGGAAATGTGTGGGGGTGGACAGGCCAGCAGGCCTTGGCCATCGCCAAGGAGCTTTGGGGTGGGCTGGTGGGTGAGCTGTCACCACCGCTGGGGAGCTTGGGGGGGTGCAAGGTCGCCTCCCTCCCTTGGTCCCCACCTCCCTCCCTCCCTCCCTTGGTCCCCGCCTTCCTTCCTGCAGGTGGGGTTGCAAGGGGTCAGTGGGTAGGGCTTATGGGCCAGTGGATGGGGCTTGCAGTGGGGTGGCAGGGTCGGGGAGCAACCAGCCCCTGACACATTCTCAGCCACCAAATCTGGCCCTCCTTACAAAATGTTTGGGCACCCCTGCACTAAACTATCTGAAACTGACCACCAAACTGGCATTTATGCCCATCTCTACAGCTTACGTAGCTACAAAGCTTAGGAAAGCTGGAGCTAATAGATGCAGGCATCATGTCTAGCTAGCAACAGGACTCCATCGTAGATAGCTCAGACACTTCAAAAGCCTGGGAGAAGATACAGTTTTGCAATACGGTGCCCATAATCCTCCAACAAGATTCAGGGAGCTACAATCCAATAAAGAAACTTTTCCAAACTCCACTGGCTGACTACATATAGACATATGTGAACACCTGCTCAGAGGCATATCAATCTATTTTCCCAGAATGACCACCTTGTGAACCTCAAAATGCAACCTCAGGGAACAAGCAGAAGCCAGGGAGTACCTGCAGTTGATACTAAAGCCGATTAAACTGTTCGCCCCACGAAAATGAAAATTACATGCTGTTGAATACAGTGCTGATCCCAATTCAAGATATGGATGGAGACATTTGGCATAAAACACAGCTGGTTTGGAACTGTTCTAAAACTGCAGAGGTACTAAATGTCTATAAAAGACAGAAACATTGCCTGCTGTACACTGAATGCTAACAGATATTATTCGTAGACAAATGCCAACAATTTGTCATTATTGAATTTCAAAGAAATGTGTCCTTACAGTTCATAACTCAGGGCTATTTGAAGGAACACAAGATCAGGAGGGGGAGGGAATATGGTTGACACCAACAAGTCTAAGGACGCCGACAACTTAAAGGGAAGGGCTAGCAACACAAAAACAAGAAGCAAGGAATGTAGAATGTTCTGTTCCTATCAGAAGCTCTTGTTTCCCCCAAATTTGTCTCTCTGGAGGACAACTCATAAGAACATAAGAAGAGCCTTGCTGGATCAGGCCAAAGGCCCATCTAGTCCAGCTTCCTGTATCTCACAGTGGCCCCACCAAATGCCTCTGGGAGCGCACAAGACTAGATCTCTGTCTCCTGATACCACTGCCCTGCATCTGGCCCTTGAAGTACCCTGGTTTTAAGCCTGGAGATGACACATCTCCATCATGGTTTGTAACTTGTGATGGACTTTTCCTCCAGGAATCTGTCCAATCCCCTTTTGAAGGCATCCAGGCCAGATGCCATCACCCCATCCTGTGGCAGGGAGTTCCACGAACTAACAACGCACAACAAGGCACCCAGATTCAGCAGTGCAACCTTTCATAATGGTTGCTCAGCAACACTATGGGGCCATTTAAATGTCTGAAGTGGCTGCCATGCTTGTTTGGACCTGAGGAATGAGGCTATCACACAGAGACATATACATACGTGCACAAATAACCCACAAACACATTTACAAACTTATAATATGTAACAAAAATTATGTGAAAAAATGCCCTCATGCCCTAAGGCCTGCCCTATTGTTTCAAAAGATGCTTTAAGGAAAATGATTCATGGGATAATCAAAATAATGAATCACAAGATTTGTTAAAAATCACCCATTTCTCAAAATTTCATTGCTTTGCATTCATTGGAAGCAATGATCGTGGCAAGTATGAAATGAATAATTTTAAGGATTTTTAATTTGTTGATTTGCTGTTTCTTTTCTTTTCTTTTTTTGACCCAATTTGTTATCTTTTGGGGGGGATCTTCTTTGGGTAAAACAAACCAATAAATCGATTTTTGTCCAAAAAAAAATGTAACTCTGTGATTCATAATTTGGCAACCTTTCTTGAATTACAAATTGTGATGAACTGCCATTTTGTGATTCATGCTCAGTTCTAATTTTAATTTTTGAACTTCCATGAAAGAAAAGCCAGGTGTATCATAGTCTGTGCAATTTATGTGATTTGCATTATTTGTGCTAATTGTCCAAAATCTGATATTGCAAATGCAAACACTCC
>JAHTLZ010000327.1:17501881-17512250 GCA_023846285.1 Phrynocephalus versicolor
CTACTACTACTACTACTACTACTACTACTACTACTACTACTACTACTACTACTACTACGCACGATCACCACACACACAAATGCTCAAATTAAGCAAGCCAAACGAAGGTGACCCAGAATGCTCTTAACATTACCTCATTCAAAGGGGTTGTTGTAATTTCTCTGCCATCTGGGGAGTAATGTGTCTCCGCATAGTCTTTGGAAAAAAGTTCCCTGGGAAGAATACAATAGAGTTTATTATTCAAGCCAAAATTAAGTTGGAACAGAGATAATGACATAATAAGCCCACAACTTTATGTTCCTCAAGAGATTCATTGGCTATTTTTAGCGCCAGGGTAGAATATCACAGGAGGACGGCAGGCCTCACAGGAAATAGGAACCTGTGCTCGATACCTCTTTCCAGCAAAAGGGAAAGGGGTTGGAGTGGATTTAAAAGAAAGGACAGCAACATGTGCCCCTCTAGGTATTCCTGGATTACAACTCCCAAAAGGCTTTGTCAGCCTCTCCAGTGCTTACAGATGATGGGAATTGTAGTCCAACAACATTTGGAGGGTTAAGTATTCTGTCTCCTACTTTAAATGCCCATATATCCACACACTGAATATTTTTCATATCTGGATAAAAAGAGAAAGTTTTGCATCTATAAGTAGATTATCTTGTGCCCTGTAAACCACCAACAACACCACTAGCATCATCATCATGCTTAGTACTTTTCTTATAGTTTGGAAAAGGGCAATATGCATACACTTGGGAATTATCCTGACGTCATTTAAGTCAAAACATACCTTGCAGATGCATTTGCTTTCTGAACTATAAATATGCCACCCATTCAGGATGTAAGACTTCCTCTTTTTCCCCATCTCAACATCTGTGGTCTGAGCTTCCTTCCAGCTGCTTGTTGTATGTGTGTGTCTGTGTGCCTGAACCTCATCCCCTTCTGTGTCATTTTTTTTAAAACAAAAGCACACACTCTTTTTTTTTTTTTTTTTTTAAAAAGCATGTTGCGCATTCCCCTCTTGACTGAAACGGGCTGTTGCTGACTTCAGGCACGTTGGAAATGCCTTTAGCTAGAAGCCCTTCAAAATACAGTGGCCCCTCACCTAACAAGTGGTTTGTTTAACAGAAAATCCACTTAAAGAAAAATATTTCCGGAGATAGGGGGAAATCACTTAACAATATTGTCTATGGGGCGAATACGTACAACAGAAAAACAGTCGCGATTAGGGATTAATCCATTTTCAGTGAATTCCAATGGGAAATTTGTACAAAGGAAAATTTGCTTAACACAATTTCATTTGGAATGAATTAATTCCTTTGTACAAGGTACCACTGTACATGTGATTCCCAGGCCCATAGTCTCCCCCCCCCCAACACTATCATCCTGAGGAGTGAATTGTGAGGGCTGTTGGTGTAAAGAGTTCAGAAGAACTGATTGGTCACACTCCTGTTGCCAACAGCTATTGGGAGGGAGGGGAACTGGGGGGGGAGCCCAAATATTTTATCTGTGACTATACTGTCTTTGTTTGCTTGCTCACTTCTCTTTCTGATGAACCATTTTGAGACCTGTGGGATTTAGTTGGGGGTCTACATTTCAGACAGGGCTGGAATCCTGCACAGCAGAGGGCCGGATCTTTTCTGAGAAGTTCCACCAGTTTGCTTACCTCCCAAAAAAACTATAAAAAAGGTGCCATTGGGGGGTGGAATTTTCCTCCAAAATAAGATGCTTGCATACCTTTTTTAAGCTAGGATGAGGATGTCACTGACTACTGCCACTATAAATGTTTAGGTATTTCTGAGTGTATTTTGTATTTCAGTCTTTTATGAAGCATTTTGTATTGTTATATTTTATTGTGCAACTGTTTTGCATTCCATGATTTTGTCTGAGTTATATTTATATTGCAAACCAGGGGTGCCCAAACTTTTTGTAAGGAGGGCCAGATTTGGTGGCTGAGAATGTGTCAGGGGCCGGTTGCTCACCAACCCTGCCACCCCACTGTAAGCCCCACCTACTTTCTTTTAAAAAAAACATGGGGTGAAGGAGGGGGAGGGAGGGGCGGGCCAGCCAGGCGCGGGCCACTCAGAATGGCCTGACGGGCCAGATTTGGCCCCCGGGCTGGACTTTGGGCAGGCCTGTTGTAAACCATCAAGAGTGGTCACTTAGCTAGATGGGAGGTATATAACAATAAATAATTTTTTAAAAACCCAAAAGTTTTTTTAAAAAAAATCAAAGAGGAGAGACTTTAACAACCACTTCCTGTTTTGTTTAGACTGCTTGTCTTACAGGATCCTGAGTTTGGAAAACCTTGTCTGAATGCTTGAATCCTTGGGTTTTGTCCATTGCTGATTAAACACATGATGAGGATAATGTGGTGCTACTAATGGCGATGGAGATATCGATGCTTTTAATTTTCTCAATATCATGGCCCCAAAGTGTGTTACAAGAAGGATCAAAGGTTATATTGAAAAATAGAACCCATGTATGAACCCCAGCTTCTGCCAACCTAGCAGTTTGAAAGCATGTAAATGCAAGGAGATAAATAGGTATCGGCGTAAACAAAAAAGGTGGAAGGTAAACAGTGTTTCCTTGCAGCCATGCTGGCCACGTGGCCATGGACTTGCACAACACTGGCTCTTCGGCTTGCATACGGAGATGATCACTGCCCCTAGAGTCGGACACGACTAGCACTCATGTGCGGGGGGGGGGGACCTTTACCTTTACCTTTTCATGAAGGCCCTACAATAAAATGCAATCCATTTCAAAAGAAGGAAGTGTTCTGTATTAAAGTCACTGATTTCCAAACTCAGCAAATGGATAACCAGGTTTTAAGACCAGAGGAGGAGGATTTCCCAACAGAGGGAAGATTGGAAAAATGAAAAATGTCTAGATTTGCATGTCAACAGGTAGTGCGAAAACCTGTCTTTGTTTGCAGGTGAAAAAACTCTGGCAGGGAAGAGCAGTATGGAAAAAAAATTCACTAGTCCTAAGTCTACTTTTGCTTTTCTATTGAAATACAGCTTTCACAAGAATGCTGAGACCTCCCTAGTTCAGTAAGTGCAAAGGCAAAAAAACCTGTTTGGCTGGTTAGTTATTATGTTGATACTAGCCAAGTGGCCATTGTATTTATTATTCCTTTTATTGCAGTCTCCGATCCACAGTTCCGACTGAGAGCCCCTAATTCTTAACAGAATCGAAAGGCTACGGAAGCAAAGAGAAGGAGCTCTCGCACAACTGATCAGCCTTCTTTTTCTCCTTGGCGTATGTTCTTTTTAGTACGACATGTCAATTGTACTGCTGAATTAACAGAAGGAGATCTTTCAAAACAGCACAAAAACTCCTGAAGGAAGGGTTTGTGGGCAAGGACACACATACACAGAATCAATGATTTATCCACCTAATATTTCCTGTGTGTGTTGTGTCATTACAGTCATGACCGCCTCTTCGTGACCCCATGTCCATGGAGTTTTCTTGGCAGGAATACTGGAGTGGTTTGCCAGTTCCTACTCCAGGCGCTGACAGCACCTGGTATTCCCTGGTGGTCTCGCATCCAAGTACTAACCAGGGCCGACCCTGCTTAGCTTCTGAAATCAGGTGAGATCGGATGTGCTTAGGGCTCAGCCTCAAATGCGGGAAGGGAGCTGCACACAGCTCAAGAGTTGGTACCCTAGTTTTTTAACTTTGTGTGGTCAACCTTAAAATAAATCAGCCAACACATTGTAAAGCTAGTTAAGATTATACAGCTACTGCACATTGGTAGCTGCATGTTTCCAGAAGGATCCACACCTTTTAAAATTAAATGCAAAAATAGACCCGGTGATACCTATGTTTGTATTCATTATTTATTTATTTTTATTATCTATTTATTTGATTTATATACTGCAACCATCTAGCAAAAAAGCTATTCTGGGTGGTTTACAAACATACAAAATACAAAAACAGATTAAACAACTTAAAATAATAAATAAAAACTAATCAATTAAACCAAAATAATCAAATCAAAATTTAATTTTTGTGATGTATTTAATTTTTGTGGTGGCTACATGGCCCCTGAACTTGTTTTACCTCTAAAAATGTCTGCTTTTGTCCTACTCAAGGCCTGGTGAAACATCTGTATCACTTCAAGAATGAGCTTCAATGCCATTATTGTGTCTCGCTGTAACGAATGATAGAAAATGTCTCTGCTAACTTACTTATTTTTTTCTAGATGAAGCACCACCTTCTGTCCATTCACTTTGATTTCATATCGCATGGAATCATCATACAGGGCCTGTAATTGAAGGAATTAAAATGTGGATGAGTAACTTATGGGTATTAGTGTGTTGTAGAATTCAACCTTGAAGTCAATTCAGACCTTTTGAATGCACCCAAATTCCATCGGGAAAGCTTTGCATCCAACCCAACTCAACTGTGTCCTGAATCTAAATTGATTTTCAGACTTCCAGTTGACTTGCGTTGGCAAACCAAAACGGCTAAGATGTTTCCAAGAGACATCAAATTAGACCCTAGAAAGGGCAGTAAATCTGGGGAAACCTCTAGAGAGCTAGCCTTAGGATGCACATAAAACCGCTTTAGGTTTGCTGCTGTTTTTCAAAAAGAAGAAGAAATAAACAGTCTAAGGCAATTTGTGTACATTTCAATGTATGCTCAAAGAAAACCATTCTAAATTGAATTGGGATTTGGAAGAGATGCAGCTAATTGCTCTCCCACTGGGGGCGGGAGGGATACTGCGGATTCCTGATTCAATTAGAAAGATTTTTCCTAGGGGCACCCCCTTGGAGCTTAATAACCCAGCCCCCTGAGCCTCAAACCTCTCCAAATTTTAGGGGCTTACAGGGAAGAGCTTGAGGAAGCTCTCCTGCCATTTGGGTGCCTCTAGAACCCAGGGGAGCATAGCATTTTGTTTCATTTCATTTCATTGTGTAACAAAACTACTTTAAAATGTGATACAAATGAAAGAAAAGGAAAGTACTAAAGAAACAAAACGAAATACTGTGTTTTCGTTTCGTGCCCATCTCTATTCAGGGTTCAGAAGCACATCCTGGATTGTTGATCAGGAACCTGATGGTGAATCTCTGAAAGCCAGTGAAGTCTTAATGCTTAAATTATTTTTTTCAAAGAGTCCAACATCAAATACATGCTTGTCTCAAGCCCATCCCAGCTTCTAGAAAGATAATTGCAGTGATGAAGAGGCTATTTTTCTTACCTTTGGTTGAGTGGGCTGGCTTCCCCCAATGCCTCTTTTGTGCAACATGTGAATCTTCTGTGGGTATACCACTTCAAAGTCCTTCACCCTAGGTAGTTCCTGCAATGAGCTCCCTTCATGCAGAACGATAGAAAAAACAAATATACTTGGTTATGTAATGTTGCCTTCGCCACATGCTGCAACCTGGCTACCTGACGGAGCGGATCGACCAGCGGTCAACTTCGGCCCGTCCGACTAGGTTGTTGCGGGTGCACATGCTGCGTGTGGCCACGCCCAGGGAGGCTCGGAGAACTTCCACCCGTACCCGAGCCTTCTCTGTGGCTGGCCCAACCCTATGGAATCACCTACCAGCAGAAGTGCGCCTTGCAGAGTCCCTGCCTGCCTTCCGGAAGGCGCTGAAAACCCTTCTCTTCCGGGAGGCGTTTGGGTGACACAATTTTTTTATTTTTTTTATTTATTTATTTTTTTTAGTCCCGCCATCTGCTGCAGCCGTTTTGTTTTATTGCTTATTTCAGTTGTTGTTTTAATTTGTTGTCTGTACATTTATTGTAAACTGCCCGGAGTTCCTTTCAGGAAGACGGGCGGTATATAAGCTGTATAAATAAATAAATAAATAAATAAACACTTTTGGTTTGCAGACTAGGACCGATCCCGTTTGCTGCAGAAACAGGCATGCATACAATGTCCTTCCCTCCAAGCTTTTTGCAGTTTGCTTGTTGAAGCGGTTGCTTTAAGGCAGGGGTGTCTGAACTTTTCGCAAGGAGGGCCAGATTGGGTGGGGTGAAAATGTGGGGGGGCCAACCATTCAGCCACATTTGGCCCCCAGTCTGGACTTTTGACAAGTCTCTATAACTAGAGATGGGCACGAAATGAACAATTTTTTGTTTCCGTTTTCGTTTCTTCATTTTGTTATGTAACGAAATAACAAACAAATTTGGTCTCTAAAATGAAACGAAACAAACAGAAACACCGGAAATTTTGTTGTGCATTTCGTTTCCGTTACTGCAATATGAGTGAATTGCTTAAAATCCTAAAAAAATAAAAAAATGAAATAAATGGTAACACAATGGTAACAAAACGAACAAAAACGGAAATGAATGTTTTGCAAAAATTCACAAAAAACAGAAACGAACTGAAACAGACCCTCCAAACCACAAACGAAATGCCATTTTTTTTTATTTGTGCCCATCTCTATCTATAACATGCAAGGAGGTGGGGGGGTGCTGCAGCAACAAAGCCAGGGGCAGGTTGGCTGGGCAGGTGGTTGGGAGGGGTGGACGGAGGCAGGGAGGGCAGGCAAAAGATAAAAATTCAAGCAGATGCCTCCGTCCGGTATGGGGAGGGGCCAGTTGACAGGGATGCTTGACAAGCTAAGCTGGTGGGGAGAAGAGGTCATGGGCCACTCGAAATTTGAAAACGGGCCGCATTTGGCCCCTGGGCCTGACTTTGGACATGCCTGCTTTAAGGGCTGTCCATTTGAATATAATCAGTAACACAAAATAAATTGGAAGCTATAAATCATGCATTATTTCCTGGGAGCAAGCCCAATGGACTAAGCAGGGTCTACTCATGTCTAAGGGTGGGTTCCGTGGTGCTTTACATATATTATACAGCTGCCTGGGAAGTAAGAGCTGATTGGAGGGTGCTGGCGTTGATAATCTATGCATTGAATATTTGGGGAGCAGATATTGTTTTATAGACTGTATTCCTTTGGCAATTTGTGTGATCCCTCGACACATCCCCAAAGCAGAAAAAGGAAAATCCACTAGTTTCAACATCAAAGCCCATGCTGAATGAAATAAAAAGTTAATAAAATATAGACAGCCAACACTTTTGGGAGTTCTACTCTTTTGCCATGAGCTAGGATTTTAAGAAACTCTGCAGCAGCGAGATGAACATGTCGATTTCTTGACGAAGCTGGAATGATTGAACAACACTGGAAGCCCAACATTTTCACCCCCTCTGCGATACGTTTTGTGGCTGAGTGAAAGTTAGATGCACTTGGCTGAAGCCTCCCCAACCCATTCCCTAATATATACTTATGTGGGAGTAAGGCACATGAAAAATCACATGTTAGGAAAAACAGGGTCCAAACACGCCTGTCTTAGAGAAAGACGCACACATAATGAAGCTGACATGAACTGGACTTAGGGTGATGTGTGCATCGTTAACTGTGGCCTAGATCAGTGGTGGCAAACCTTCGGCACTCCAGATGTTTTGGACCACAACTCCCAGAATTCTATGCCTAGATTGCCAGTGACAAAGGACTGTGGGAGTTGTGGTCCAAAACGTCCAGAGTGCCACAGGTTCAACACCACTGGCCTAGATTAATTTTGAATGTATTCACTTGCTCGGGATCAGGGGAAATTGGTCCTCTTTCAGAATTTAGCAAAACAGCTCTGAAGTCAGCAGCAAAACACCTGAATGAGGAGTGAGGCATGGATGAGTAAGGGTTTGTAGAAAGAGGTTCAGCTAAGGAGTGGAATGAGTGGGTTAGAGAAGGAATTATGAATCACTCTCACATTAGGGCATTTAAGCAAGGTGCCTAGATGCCCTAAGCACATCTGATCTTGCCTGATTTCAGAAGTTAAGCAGGGCCAGCCCTGGTTAGTACTTGGATGGGCAAGCACCAGGGAATACCAGGTGCTGTAGGCATTTGGAGTAGGAACTGAGAAACCACTCCAGTATTCCTGCCAAGAAAACTCCATGGACATGGGGGTCACGACTGTAACAATGCAACACACACAACACTATAAAAGCATCACCTATTTTTGGATTTATGTTTTATTTTATTTGGACCTCACAGCTACCCTTTACTTCATCAGGGAGCAAAATAAGCAGAGTTTCCTTACTGGAGCAATTCCCAGAATCCTCAAGGCACCCTGGGCTGTGAATTGCAGTTCCAAGATAACTCGAGGAAGTTCTGGTTACATTAGATCATGCCTAGTGGTAGAATGACTTCTCCCAGGCTGTGAATAAAACGAATGACAAGTTAAATAAACTAAAACAGCCAGGTTTCTAGTAGCTGTTGGCAAACAGATTTTGTAGCCATTGGCCAAGGGCAAGTGTCTGCTTTTTTGTTTTCAATTCAGAATTCTTGCCCTGCCAAGTAGTAGTAGTTTATATTTTGCTGAGGTCATGTGTGAACATGCCTTGTGCAAGTAAGAGAAGTCACGCATTCCTTAGGTTTTCTAGAAACCACCTGTATATTTCTGGTACAGCACATTTAACACCAGCCTTAGGCTATGAAACTTGAGCAGTAATAATGACTAATTCACTGCAAGTTCCCTTCACTGGAAAATTATATATGTACTCATAACTGAATAATAGGAATCAAATTAGTACACACCCAGCACACTACTCAGCATGTAGATCCCACATGGCAACCTCTTGGCATGGATCAATGTGTGTGTGTGTGTGTGTGTGTGTGTGTGTGAGAGAGAGAGAGAGAGAGAGAGAGGGAGGGAGGGAGGGAGGGAGGGAGTTCTACACTGTCACACTTTCAGACATACGGAATCAAGCTATGAAATGGGGATGATAAAGGGCAGTGAAGATGAACTGGTCAAGGAAAAACAAGTCATCAAAAAATAAGGGGAAGGGGCTGGACGTGTTTTATCATCAGCAGGAACTAGAAACACTTAATTTGGGGACTACTGTTCTTATAACCCCCATTGACTTTCCTGATTGAGAAGGAAAGAGGGAGGACAAGAGAACATTTCTCAGATACCAAAAGTGCTATGCTCAAGAGGTCAAAGACCTTAGATCAAGATTGGCAAGAGAAGTGGGCCAGTTTGGCTTGGGACCGGTACGTAGTAATCTAACCGCCTGTCCATTGCAGGATAAGGAACGTTCGTCCCGACCACACCCCCTGAACTGCGATTTAAGCGGGATGAGAGATCCCCCTCCCTGGCCTTGGGAACCTGCTCGTCACGCTTCTTGTTCTGAGACGAGTGCTCGTGAGGTAAGACTCATCACGCAACGTGCCATTCTTCATATAGTGGGAGGAGTGCGAAGTGTCATTCGCCAGTACATTCCCTATGGAGTCAGCAACACAGTGCAGAGAGATTAAAAGACAAATGCCTCAAACTTAGCTCTGTAACGCATTGAAGGCAAGGCTTCAGAAAATCAAAACATCAAAAAATGGAAGGTTGGGCGGGAAAAAAACAACGGAGAACAAAGGCATGGAATTTCACATCTCATCACGGAATGAGGGCGTGCAGTAGCAGTCGTGCCGGTATCATCAATCATGCCCGTGTGTACACAGGAAGAGGGACAGAACTGCAAGAATACCACATGACCGCGACCGACATCAACACGCAACGAACTTCCTCCCGGGACGAGAATAGATGTGAAGGAACCATCTAAAGAGAGCCAAACATCTGTGTGGATTCACGTGACTGGATCTTTATAGGGGTCCAGAGAAGCACCCTGTATATGATGCTTGTCCCAGACCCCATTAAAAACTCTGGCAACAAAATCTACCTCCAGGAAGAAGGAACTCTTCTAGGATCCAAAGGAACTCCTTGCTAAGGATCTTACTCATTCCAGAATCTACTTTAGATCACCCTCTGCTCAATCAGCGCTCAAGGCCATGTACAAATAAAAACTATCATAGGAATCAAATTATCAAGTATTGAAAGTCAAACAATTAGTGCCTTTTGCTTTGTTCCAATTTGGGGTGGTGTGAGTAAGTGGCTGGGCTTTTTCCACGTGGGCGGGCAAAACCTCCTTCAAAGTTGCCAAAAATGTAAGGAAAATCATTCAACAGAAACCTAGAGAACAGGACATGCCAGCAGGGAGCTTGATTTGCCGAGCACAGGGTGTGGGCGGCTTCATTTTTAAAGTGGTGTCAAGCTGTTGCCAGATTGTACAGCCCACCCCGCTCCATGAAACTGAGAGCTTTTTGCTTTAGTTGCTACAGCTCACCCTGAATACACCCAGTGAAATCCAAGCCAAAGGGCCACACAGAGTCCCAATGCCAGGCCCCTACCTGCCTGGCTTCCCTCTTGACTCTGCGCATCCCTGATGCAATGTTTGGGGTGGGGGGAGGTCACCAATTGCTCACTTAAGAAGGTATGAAGCAGCCTTAATCCATTGCAGTGAAGGTGTCTGCCCCAACAATCATCCATCCATCCATCCATCCATCCATCCATCCATCCATCCATCCAT
>JAHTLZ010000327.1:17519400-17546889 GCA_023846285.1 Phrynocephalus versicolor
ATGATGATGATGATGATGATGATGATGATGATGATGATGATGATGATGATGATGATGATGATGATGATGATGATGATGATCTTCATCATCATCATCATAACGGATTGTGATTTTGTTCACGACGGACAGTCAACGCAAGGTGGATGTGTCAGTTGGGGTGAGTTCGCTCCTCCAGTGCTCCCTGATGGAAATTGTTGAAAAGCTTAGTCTTCATTGAAGATGAAATAAATAAATAAATAAATAAATAAATAAATAAATAAATAAATAAATAAATAAATAAATAAATAAACTCTCTGACTCAGTGTTGCTCATAGATTTGCTGTAACTTCAAATGGTTCTGTATTCTTCAGTCCTTTGGCAATCAGGAACATATCCATTTTTCAAGCGAAAGGCATTACTGCAGACATGAGTCATCATTCTCTGTACAATAAAAGAGAAGTAGTCTCTTTTAACCAAACAATTCAACACTGAGAAATGGGCCAAAAATGTTGCCAAATGTAACAGTGCCCTAGAAGATTTAACTTGTGTATCATGCCACAGTATCATTACATTCCCCGATCACCTGGTGCTATTGATCTTGGCTGCTAAACAATATCAGATGATGAGTGGACAAAAATCATTTCTAGTTATGAACACATTGGAGGGGGGATGATATAAACATGAGCTAATATAATCTTTCAACTTTAAATTCAGAATTTGAGAAGGAGATAGGGTCTCCTCCGCCCCAAAAGAGATTACTGAAAAGTAAGCTTACAATGTACTCTTCCTTGAAAGAGACTCACCAAAACCAGTCCACTGCCTTTTAGAAACATCTTCAAAAAAACACTCTCTTGCTCCCTTTGTTATTGTTCAGCAATATTTGTATGTTTCTCTTTGGCTCATTCTCTTTCTTGGTTCCACTTTCCCTCCTTAAGTTACCTTTGCCTCTTCTCACTGTCTTCACTGTAGCCACATATCTGTCTGGGTTCACTGGTAGGTGGCAAGTCAGGTGGTACAACTAGCAATGTTTTAATATGATTGGTCTGTGCCATCTGTTTTTAAACGTTATTTGCCAATTACTATTATTAGCACATCTGATCTCGCCTGATTTCAGAAGCTAAGCAGGGCCGGGCCTGGTTAGTACTTGGATGGGCGACCACCAGGGAATACCAGGTGCTTTAGTAGGAACTGGCAAACCACTCGGTATTCCTGCTAAGAAAACTCCATGGACATAGGATCATGAAGAGTTGGTCAAGACTGTAGACACAACACAAACACACATTGTTACAGATATTTGTTGATTACTATTATTAATTAAATGCAATAGGAAAAATCCACAAATTTGCCAGCTGTTACACACAGCATCAAGGAATTGTGTAATTGGTTGTGCATCCCTGGTACAACCGATTGCACAATGTGCCAGGATTTGTACTTGTATGGATGTGTGTGTGTGTGTGTGTGTGTGTGTGCCAGTTATGTAACAAAGCTATGATAGCTCCAGCCTAGTTGTGAGGACTCTGAAATGTGGAAACAGCAAATGGGTTGTTCGGCTTCTTATGATCAGGTCTTCTGTGCTTGATTATGTGCATATACTTTCGTCCAGAAAACGAAAAGTCAGTAATTTTGCACAGAAACATCTTGCACAAATGAAAGAATCTCAGTAACAAAAAAAGATGTCCTGGTCTCATTCTCAGACTGAAGGCAAGAAATTCCATAGCTGATAATTTCTTAACATAATCTCTTGATGCACTGAGTTAAACGGACCCGATTTACTGGGTCCAGAGTTATGGGCGGCAGCGGCGGGGGTCTGCTGGGCTCAGCCGATGAAGATGGTGCCGTCCACGTGGAGCACAGGCTCCCGGATCATGTGGGACGCCCGGGCCAATCCCAGTGCCCGCCCCCACCCATAGGCACAGGCGGGCATCCGGGGGACTCGCCGTTGCGCATGCGCCCACACCACCTGGACGCAGCATTCAAAAAGGGGGCAGGCCCTCCGGGAAGTGCCATTTTCACTGGAGAGCGGAGTGTTCCCCACCCGCCCACTCCTCAGGGCTTTGTATAGTCGTTATGGTTACGTTTGTTTCTGTGTTTTTCTTGTGTTCGTCACAGTTTGGTGTCTGGCGGTTTGGAGGCATTGGGGCCGGATCCAGGCTGATGCGGCAGCAGGGCAGAGCCTGCACAGCTCAGGAGCAACAGGTTGGTCAGCGGACTGACGGGAGAGAGCAAGTAATGTCCCAGCTCGGGCGGGACATCAGTCAGCGGCTCTGCGTGGCTTAGTGAGGAAATCCCGAAGGAGTTTGAGCTCACAGGGATGTCCAGAAGCCGAGGTCAAGGGTGCTGCCACCTGGAGGTGTTACCTGCGCATCGGGGGGCAGGCGGGTCCCCCGATGGAAAATGGATCCGACCCAATGCCTAGCCAGAGTACTGCAGTTTTTTTAGGGTCACCAATGCCAATAAAAGCTGTGGCCATCTCTTTTCTTCCCAAGAGCTAATGTGTCAGAGTGGTTTCTTGGTTCAGCGGACCCCAACGCTCAGCGTAGCCCATAAATAGCTTTTCTCACCGAAAAAGAGAAATTTGCTGAGTATTCTGCAAATCACAAATGTACTCCACCCATGAAAACTCTTCTTGTGTAGTCATTTCACCTACACAAGGTAATCACAACTTCCTCCTCTTCCAGCTTCATCTACTATATTCCAGCTTCATCTACTATATCATTAGGCAGATAATGCTGCCTAATGATTCCTATGAACCGTTTCCAAGGATGACCAATATGTACCGAATCAAGTCCCAGACTGTCTGCAAGCCTTTTATCATATGTTAGGCTTCAGTAGAGATGCAAGAATCTTGAGACAACCCTTTGTACCGTCCATTTCTATTATTAGCACGAATCCTTGGAATACTGTACCATTTTCAGAGCAACAAAAATATTGCCTTAATGTGAAATTTTGTTGCATAAAATAGGAATTTTTTTTAAAAAAAAATGCATTTCGATTGCTGTAAATAATATGGCCAAGTCTACCATCAGCCTCATAATTATTTCTTACTATTTTAAATTACAACAAATGTTATATTTAAAAGCTAAGCAACAACAACAACAAAATAGACTTAAGATCCGCATGATGTGCTGATTTAAAAAGCACTCTAAAACCAGAAAGGAACATAGTGCAACAACAGCTTTGATGTCACGGAATGTGGTTGAAGGATCACTCTTTTATGTAGAATGAGATACAGTATCAGCCAAGCTGAAATGAAGACTCTGAAATCTTGAAGATGGCATTTCATTTTGCAAACAATCTGATTAATCTTTTAATCTGAACGTTGTCCCTCCTAAGAGTATTTACACAGGGTTTGTCTCGATTATCTTTCCTGGTTGCATGTCACATGCAGAACTCATGATCAACCAGAAGCTGCAATAATGACTTCACTAGGTCAGTGGTTCCCAGCCTGGGGGGTCGGGACTCTTTTTGGGGGAGGGGGTCGAATGACCATTTCACAGGGGTTGCCATGAGCCAGTGAAGTAAAGGGCCCAAACAGCTTGGGTCTAGAGGAGGAGAGGGGAAGGTGGGAGAGCGAGTTACAGCCTGATAGGTTGGAGGGGATGTCAGTCAATGGCACCGGAGGCTGTGATTGGCTGAGGGTGCCTGTATAAAGGGAAGTTCTCTATGGCACCTGTGGCAGTGACCTGCCAAAGGGGGCTTGTGGCCTCTTCCAAGCCGGGCAAGGGGTCACTACAACACGAGGAACTGTATTAAATGGACACAGCATTGGGGAGGTTGAGAACCACTGCACTAGTTCAAGCCAGTTTGTACTTCATCCGAACAGGTGCTTAGCATTTCCCACCAGGTTTGCTGCCAAGAATGCAAAGAAGCAGAAAGGGACATGATGACACATGCGAAAAGAGGAAAAAAAGAGTGGAAATGAACATTTCAGAAAATAAAGAATATATTGGGAAAGGAGGTGTACATATGTTCTACTACAGCCCTATTGAACATGGTTAACACTACAGTACACAATTAAATAAGGGAGAAATAGACCTAATAATTATTATGGTTCTGTCGTTTTAACCTTTTCACTCTTTCCCCTGACAAAATCCCACCCAAACAGGTTAATGTTTTCTTTTCCATCACCCCAAACCTCTGTCTTAGGTGATTAATCCTAAAGGAGCTTGTCTATCTAGAAGCCTTACCCCACCCATTCTTCCTCACAACAGAGATGTTACAGATTCTCAGAAGAACCACAAAACCAGGAAGCATTTGTCCCAAAGGGTACTTTTTTTTTTTGGCATTAACTGAAGGCTGGGTCAGTTTAAGGCACAGGTAGCCATGTATTGTTTACAGTACAAACAAATGAAAAAGTCCTGTGGAACCTTAAGGACTAGGTTAAATCAGGTGATATAAGAGATGTGCCCTCAAAGTGATGGCTCTTCTTCAAATCAACCCCTCTCATAAATGTGTCTGTTCTGATTTTTCTCATGAAAAATATGTCATAATAAAGCCTCGTGGCGCAGTGGTTAAATGACGGTTTGGCAGCCAAAATGTTTGCTCACAGCCTGGGGTTCAATCCCAGGTAGCCAGATCAAGGTTCACTCAGCTTTCCATCCTCCTGAGGTCGGAAAAACGAGTACCCAACGGGTGGGGGTGGGGATGGGGGAATGAGTAGCCTGCATCATTAGTTGGCCATACTGAGTGGAAGATTCAGAGTTTTGTAAAGTAGCCTTTCCCTCCTGAGCTCTGTTTGGGCATCTGCTCTGTTGTTTAATGGCCCTGTGACTAGATAATCTTTTTCTCTCAAAGACCTGGATTTGGGTCAGTGTGAGTTAAAACCATTTCTTAGCCAATTCCCACCAAGGAAGGCAGAGATATATTTTTACCAAGCTGGCTTGTCCAAGTGTCCTCAGTTTGATAGGGTCACATTCCTTCATAACCCACTCGAAGTACATACTGAACATTTTTATCTGGCCATCTCACCTCTGCACGCTTGATATAAAACACAAAAGCAAGAGGGGGGCGTTTGAACTTTCCGCTGAGTAGCAACAGAGTGGAAGGCAGCGAAGAGACATGACAAGGACAAGCAAATAGTAAAGCTTAGACCAGTGGTTCTCAACCTGTGAGTCCCCAGATGTTCCTGGACTGCAACTCCCAGAAGCCTCCACCACTCGCTATGCTGGAAGGGATTTCTGGGAGTTGCAGTCCAGAAACATCTGGGGACCCACAGGTTGAGAACCACTGGCTTAGACCTTGTGTGCCTTCCAGGCTCCGTCACAACCAGCATCACTAAGGTCATCAAGTCTCGCTATACAGACTTAAGTCTCAGGGAATTGCTAGGCGTCTCTACATACAGATGCAAATCTCAGGATAAGCAGCTGGGGGCTCTGGAGAAATATTTATCTTTGTTCTCGAGGGAACCTTACAGGAATGGGTCCCCAGATGTTCTTAGACTGGATCACCCAGAAGTTCTGGTCAGCAGCAGAGCTAATGGTGAAGGCTTCCAGAAGGTTCAGTCCAAGAACATCTGAAGACCCAAGTTTGGAAGCTACTGCTTTAAAGCCAGAATGTTCATTTCCACTATGTATGCATCCAGTCTTCTAATAAATGTGTAAATTGAAGCAGGGATATTTTCATATATCTAGGGCAGTGGTGGCGGACCTTTGGCACTCCAGATTTTTTGGATCACGACTCCCAGAATTCCAAGCCCAAGGACTAAGAACTGTGGGAATTGTGGTCCAAAATACCCGGTGTCAAGGAATGTGGCTTTTAACAACATGTATGTAATATAATATTTAACAGATTCAAAATGGTTTCTGTGTATAAATGCATAGTCATTTGCCAATACACAGGTGAATAGTGTAATAATAACATGAAAAGGTCAGAATAATTATATCCAGGTGCCATGGATAACTGCTTAACATTGTCTGCCTATGTGTACTCATGTGATTGGTTTTTTTATATGATGTCTGCCATATGCATGAAAGGCAGGGTTGCTTGCAACCCATTTTGCATTGTGGACTGTTTTTTGGTGAGATGAGCAGTTTCCCCACTACTCTGTAATATTAATGCTGTGTGTTTTATCTCATTGTGTATTTGTGCATGTAATACACTACAAGCTTTTATGCTCAAGTTTATTTCTATCTCCCAGCTTCAAATCTGTGCTTAGCAATTATCTTTCCATGCCACTGTATAACTCTGCTAATCTTGAAATATTTAAAACCCAAAAACAAGACATGTGCTCATTTGGGGACAACAGAAGAAGAGTATGCTATTTTATTTTAGAAAGCTTCCTCCTTGTTCCTGTTTCAAGGGTTTTGTTTCAGTCTTCAAAGCATATATTGTTGAGGGACAAAGTCCTTCTTCATTCTGCCTTCTATAAGCATGCAGTCACCAAGTTGAAGCAGAAGAGGTCCCCACTGTCACATATTTGAGATCCAGGGAAGAGATGCAAGGACAGAATATTTCCAATAGCAAATGCCTGAAAATATCCTGGTAACTTTGAACGGTACATTTCTACTGTCCACGATTTGTGATTTAGTCACCCACCTTCTGCCCTGGCTTGCTGAAAAGAAGCCAAGGAAATCACTGCCATATCTTTGTACACCATTGCAGAGACAGAATTGGTGTAAGTAGCACTGTTTTGTTTTGTTTGCTCTCGGGCGTCAGAATTTCGGAGGGCAACACTACAGCTGCCTCAGGAGTAGAAACGTCGCTTCTGTCCTGAGAGCTGGGAACGGTTTTATCAGCAAAGAGAAGGTCTGTGCTGCTTGACCGGACCATTGAGACACTTGAGCTACAGGGAAAACACAAAGGACGAGGGCTAAGATTTCTTTTCAAGTATACGCCCCAGTTGGTTCTTCAGGCTTGAGACGACTCCACCTGCATAAGTGGATGATGATGACATCTTAAAGTACTTGGGAAAGAACGCCCCTCTGTCCAAACCACATCATTCCAGCCACTGACATACACCCCACCCCTCCCTTCACATGACAAGTGACAAGTCTGAAGAAGTCATTTCTCATTCATTTAGAGGACATTTGTGTAGAAAATCAGTCATCCTGAAGTTAGCCAGAGTTATATTTGTTACTTGGGCTCCTGATCACTGCAGATGGCGACTGCAGCAATGAAATTAAAAGACGCCTGCTTCTTGGGAGGAAAGCAATGGCAAACCTAGATAGCATCCTAAAGAGCAGAGACATCATTTTGCCAACTAAGGTCAGGATAGTCAAAGCTATGGTTTTTCCAGTAGTGATGTATGGAAGTGAGAGCTGGACTATAAAGAAGGCTGAATGCTGCAGAATCGACACTTTTGAGCTGTGGTGCTGGAGGAGAGTCTTGAGAGTCCCCAGGACTGCAAGGAGATCAAACCTATCCATCCTGAAAGAAATCAACCCCGAAGGTTCACTGGAAGGACAGATTTTGAAGCTGAGGCTCCAGTACTTTGGCCACCTCATGAGGAGAGAGGAGTCCTCCGAAAAGTCACTGATGTTGGGAAAGATGGAAGGCAAAAGGAAAAGGGGACGGCAGAGAATGAGATGGTTGGATGGCGTCATTGATGCAACCAATATGGATTTGACCAAACTCCAGGAGGCAGTGGAAGACAGGAAGGCCTAGCGAGCTCCGGTCCATGGGGTCACGATGAGTCGGACACGACTGAACGACTGAACAACAACAAAATATTTGTTACAGCTAAGAAGGCCCCTTTATGTACACACACACCATTCTAGACCCATCAGAATGCAGTGTCGCCACTCACACCCCAGCCCCATTTCAAGGAACTACTAAACTACTGAAGTACTTTTTTTTTCTGTGAGTGGGGACTCACCATACAAAGATCTGTCTGAAGGGCAAGGGCTTCATTGAATTCATAATCCAACACATTGGCAGGAGGCCAAGAAAAACAATTATGAAGCAATTAACAAGCCTTCAGCCTGGGTGAAACGATTGTTGGTGCTCTGTTTGCTAAGGACGCAGATTTGCTGAGGGCCATATGATTACAATAGTGAGATGCCCATTTTCTCTTTAATAGTGAGTGCTGGTCGTGTACAAATGCACCCGTACTGGGAGAAAAACTAGAACTTGGAAAAGGTGCCCTTTTTGGAATGAAAGTGCCTAGAATCTCACAGAACCACATCTTTTTTCCTCAAAGCTCTGAGAAAGGCGGATGTGAGCCTGACTAGTGAAAAACACGCGGGCCATCAGCTACTTCTCCTCCTCCAGTTTGCAGCCAAAGCACCCACCAGTTTCCTACCTTCTTCTTCAGAACTTGCTCAGAGGCTCTATCACACGTCCTTTAAAATGCTGATTAAATTTCAAGATAAAGCATTTCCAAAAATCTCGTCCCAATAGCCACCAGGCTTTTTAAAAAAAATAAATGGTTATGCCCCCTTTAGCGAATTTTCCAAGACCTACCAGGGAAGTGGGGAATTTTTTGCTCCGGTAAGTCCATGGGAGTTCACATATGATCCGGTTTTCTGCTCCCCCGCGCCCTAGCACTGACCAGCCCGTCCTGGGGCTGGTCGGCACTTTTTAATGTTTTTAAACAAATTTCTCGTCCCCCTCCAGCATTGAGCAGCTGGCCTTCGAGCTGTCAGCACCTTTTTTAATTTTTTTTTTCTTGGCGCCAACGAGCTTGTCCCGGGACTGGTCTGCGCTTTTTTACTAATTTTTTTAAATACTAAAAAATTTCCCCTTGAGACAGAGGTTGCAGTACTGGATTTGACCATAGGAAGGCAGTTGTGACTTGTTGCCAAACCCATACTGCAATCCCTCCTCACCTCACTACTGCCCTCTTGTGTCAAAAATCATTTCATTTTTAAGTGATACTTTCTGCTAGAGATGGGCACGAATCAAAAAAATGACATTTCGTTTGTCGTTTGGAGGGTCCGTTTCAGTTCGTTTCTGTTTTTCGCAAATTTTTGCAAAAAAAATTGTTTGCGTTTGCGTTCATTTCATTACTGTTTTGTTACCATTTATTTTAATTTTTGTGATTTTTTAGCATTTAAAGCAGTTCACTGTATTGCAGTAACGGAAACAAAACACATGACAAAATTTCTGGTGTTTCTGTTCGTTTCGTTTCATTTTGGAGACAAATTTCGTTTGTCATTTCGTTGCGTAACGAAACAAAAAACGAAACTGGAAACAAAAAATTGTTCATTTTGTGCCCATCTCTACTTTCTGCAGCTAACCCAGACAGACAGACAGACAGACAGACAGACAGACAGACACACACACACACACACACACACACACACACACCACTTTTAAATGAAGTTCTTAACCAAAACAAGGAGAACAAAAATGGAACCCAGCATGCGTAAAAGGAGAGTCATATAAGCATCCACCCTACTCCAACAGCCATCCTGTTGTGTGTCCAGGGACCTGCTGGAACACAGAAGGACATCAACACTTAGAACCTGCCCTGGGCTTCCCCATCCATGTCACTACATAAATGTGTCCCCTGCAGAAAAGATATATGGGTTTCACATTCAAGGGACAGTTGAGATTACATCAATAGTGTAGAAGAGAATAATCTTTCAAAGATCAAAGGGAGCATGCTCCCTTGTGGTATGCTCTTTCCGACTTCCCTGTTACCAAACAACCCGTATTTATAGAGTAACATTAGCTGTCCTGTTCTTGCATTCATTCCCTGCAGATTCAGAGGTTCTAATGCAGTTTCTTTGTTCCCCAATTTCTTTTTCTCATTTATCCACCCAGAAGTATTGACCTACAGCTCCTATCATCCTTGGTCACCCTGGGGCCGTACTAAGAAAGGAGGCTGGAGGCTGTGTCCCAGGACACCCAGAATGCTCCAACTCATGAGACACATTCCTTCTGCATGACCAAAGCCATGAAAACGTCTCTCACTGTTTTTATGGGTTTCCGGCTTTTACATTCACTGCCGGTTTCTGTTTGCTGTGTGTTTCATCCCCAAGTGACACCGTTTTTACATGATACACTCAGGAGCGGTTTCATCTTGGCCTTTTCCTTGGGAAACCTTGGCCATCCAACCTGAGAAGATGAGTGAGTGAAGACCGCGGAGATGAAAGAGCGGCTTCAGAAATGGAGACCATCCCCGGCTGCTGATTCACTCTGAACTCATCTCAGAATTGCTGCAACTGCTCCTTGCAAGGTGCGCTGAGTCATGAATCATTTGGCCGCTCACTTCAGACTATAAGGAAGAGCTACGAAGTGAGAATCCGGACAGGATGTGCTGATTAGGACCTCTAAAATCTATATACAGAGAGCCTTTGAGGTTACAATTCTCCAGCAGAACAACAACCAAATAGGTAGAGACATTATTATTCCGTAGGGCAAATCCTGTTTCCTAGACAAATGGCATAACGTGGCATCATCGTGTTCATCACAGATAAGTCTCCACTTCAGTTTTGGGCCATGGGCTGAACCACTGAACTGGCACATTCAAAAATTCAAGCAGGAATTTGTTAATTCACAGAAGCTTCTCCAAGTTATGCTGTTTATCTTCAATTACGCACCAGGATTTTTGCCTGTTTCTCTTTTGTCCAATTTCCGTTCTTCTCATGGCTTTGCAATAGGATTTTTGCCAATATCAGATAGTCGTATCTTACAGGTCAATATACTGTACTGGGATAAAAACCCAGAATTTAGCTATTTACATATTCATTTGTCCTGCACCTAGTTGGACAAATATGTCTGCTTCAATTGCATGCTTTTTTAAAATCATGTTTCCGTATCAAATATGGAAAAGAAAAGTGGATAAATTCCCATCCAATCTGAACTCAAACAAAATCCTCACCTATCCTTGTCACCTATAGGTCTAGAAACTCTTTATTTAATGTTCAAAAGACTAAAATCCTGCTCCCTGGTTGTTGTTTTTCCGGAAAGCAAACCAAGCCTGGATAAATGATAAGGAAATTCTATCTCACAATCAGACATTTTGGCATAATGGGGTGGCTCGTCACCTGCCCTCTTCCAGCTGCCCCTGTTGCTGCTGCCTGCGTGGTCTTGCCATCTCTACCTCCTTGGCTGCCACCCCAATTTGCCAGTGCCATCTTCAGCGGCAGAGGGAAGCTGCATCGACCTATAGCAGACCTCTCTCCCCAGCACAAACCCCAAAACAGGAACCACAAACTGGCTTATTTTCTGGGTGTGTGGGTATCATTGTTCATGGTTCATGGGTAGCCGTGAACCACAAACCATCACGAACCACCGGTTTTCTGATTCGTGTCTCTCTTTTGTGAAGACAAATGTAACACAAAGGTAAGGAACAGCTGGGGGTGTGAATATGTGCTTTGGAGAACTGTTCCGTTACTGTTGTGTTCGCTAGAGGGAGAGTGGAGCTGATGGGCAGTGTTAACATCTTCGGACTATAAAACTGCCAAATGGGACCAAATGTTATGAAGACTGGAGGCAGGCGTCTGCAGCGGCTCAGGGGCATGGTGGCTCAGTGGACTAAGGCGCCGAAACAGTCAGCTGCAAAGTCGGCAGCTCGGCGGTTCGAATCCCGGGTGCCACGCAGCGGAGTAAGCTCCTGCTGATCACCCCAGCTCCTGCCAACCTAGCAGTTCAAAAGCATGTAAAATGCAAGTAAATAAATAGGTACCACCATAAAAAGCGGGAAGGTAAAATGGTGTTTCCATGTCGGCCACGAGGCCACGGACTTGCACAACACTGGCTCTTCGGCTTGAATACGGAGATGAGCACCACTCCTAGAGTCTTCCTAGTTTAGGTGCCAAGGCAGCCATTTTTACCTTCCCTTTTGCGTATGCCTGGGCTGTGACAGCAGACTGTTTCCTCGACGCAAGTGACAAAAATCTCTCCACTTCCTCCACCTCGGTATGTCTTCTGGATGCTTCTCTGAAACGTTGTGAGAAAATTGGAGAACTGGCGGACACCAAGTAATGTCATTGGCTGTGTTTCCCCCGCCAGCCATCCTGAAGCAGCATTGGGGTTTGACTCAAGACATGTAAAGCTGTTGTTTTAAGAAGCATCTGGATATTTCCTGATAGCCACTTTTTACGAGATACATTGGACCCAGAACGTATGACAAAACGCAAGATGTCAACAACAGGATATTCTCTCCAAGTTCACCTGGGTCCATAATTGGTGGCAAATGCTGGCAGCTCTGCTGTCACTAGGCCCACAGACAGTGTGTGCGCCTGTCACAGGGAGTGGCCATGACCCTGTCTAGTGGGTGACACCCCCCATTCTTGAAGGAAAACTAGCAATGCCACCCAACAAAAGGTGTTATGCAAGAGAAGGTCACAACTTCTGGAAGCAGTGGTGGACCTAAATTTTGAGGGCTCCAAAGCCTGAAACTGTTATGTGGGTCCCATCCTAACCAGTAATGAGGTCTGGAGAACCAACCCAATCATCTTCCGTGGCATTGTCCCACAACCAGTCACCACTAGAGATGGGCACGAATCAAAAAAATGATGTTTAGTTTGTCGTTTGTCGTTTGGAGGGTCCGTTTCGTTTCGTTTCCGTTTTTCGTGAATTTTTGCAAAAAAATCATTTTTGTTTTCGTTTGTTTTGTTACCGTTTTGTTACCATTTGTTTCAATTTTGTGATTTTTTTAGCATTTAAAGCAGTTCGCTGTATTGCAGTAATGGAAACGAAATGCACGACAAAAATTCCAGTGTTTCTGTTCGTTTCGTTTCATTTTGGAGACAAAATTTGTTTGTCATTTCATTGCATAACGAAACAAAAAAACAAAAATGGAAACGAAAAATAGTTCGTTTCGTGCCCATCTCTAGTCCCCACAGATATTTTGAAAAATATGAACTAGAATAGCTTATTGAGTCTCTCCCCCCTCCCACAGAAGAAGGAATCAATCACTTCATTTGAGTTATTCAGATTTGCAAATTCAGAGTCCCATCACAAACATATGTAACTGCTAAAGGAGGAGTTGTTTTATACCTGCTTTCCCTCCAGCCTGCATACATTTCTAAATTGTACACAAAAAACATGCACCAGTGTGGGTCTGTTGAGGTAGATGCATTACAGATCTCAATCCTTATATAACAGCTTACTTTTTTCTTTCCCTGCATGGTTCTGTATTTTTCTCCATACTGGTCATTGTTGAAACTGCACAAACACAAACACAAACACACACACACACACACACACACACACACACTTTTAGTTGTGAAACTACTTTAGAATTTGTTAGCAACAAAACAAAATGAAAGTACTAAACAAACGAAAAGAAATGTAATGAAACACTGTATTGTATTTTCATGTTGTGCCCATCTCTGTGTTGTGTCGTTACAGTTGTAACCGACTCTTCGTGACCCCATGTCCATGGAGTTTTCTTGGCAGGAATCCTGGAGTGGTTTGCCAGTTCCTATTCCAGGCTCCTACAGCACCTGGTATTTCCTGGTGGTCTCCCATCCAAGTCCTAACCAGGCACGTCCCTGCTTTCCGAAATCAGGCAAGTTCAGATGTGCTTTGGGCATCTGTGTGTGTGTGTGTGTGTGTGTGTGTGTGTGTGTGTGTGTGTGTGTTGCATCGTTAGAGTCATGACCGACTCTTTGTGACTCCATGTCCATGGAGTTTTCTTGGCAGGAATCCTGGAGTGGTTTGCCTTTTCCTACTCCAGGCACCTACAACAGCACCTGGTATTTCCTGGTGGTCTCCCATCCAAGTACTAACCAGGGCCGACCCTGCTTAGCTTTTGAAATCAGGCGAGATCGGATGTGCTTAGAGCCCATCTCTAGTGTTTACTAGAAAAATATATTTCCACAATGATAGTACCAGATCCTGGACACTGGAGGGAGCCAGACCATGCTTTGCATCATGTTGCCTAATTAAAATAAAAACTAACAAATGTCTCATGCATGATGCATACACCCTAGAAAAAGTTACCCTAAACGAAGTTGCTTTCGACTTTTATTGGAAAATCAAAGGGCATTATATCCATTACTGCTCTCCAGCTGGGTTCGCTGTGTTACTAATTAATTGGATAAACAATGTATTTCTAGGAATTGGGGAAAAACATTGGCAAACATGGACGTTATAAGTATATTTAGCAAAGAAAAGTTTCCGATCGACACCACAGAGTACGGTGGCATCGTGTTCGCTCAACATGTGAATGCCATAAAACAGTCACAGAATCCCCCTTGTAAACCAGTTGTTTACTATGTTATTGTTTACGATGTAGTCAGCTCTTAGAAGCTTGGATGCTGACTTGTGAAGCCACCAGGTCACTTTGGTATCTTATTCCGATGTTTTTTAGGACTCCCAGAGAAGTGATGCCACATTTAGCAAACCTCTGGGTTTAGTTTGGTGAGTTTCCCGGCCTTATTTGCCTAGAATCATAGCCCCGGTTTTCAACAAATACCAAACCAAGGCTCCTCCCAGCGATGACTATCCTGTTTTCCATTACGTGGAAGTTGCAGTTAGAGTTAGAGATCAAACCTCCCAACTGAACTGCTTTTTTTGAGCCATGAAGTTAACTCTCTGACTTTTGAGTACAAAAATAGGTCACAGGTGATACCTTTATAAGCCACTAATAAAAATAAAAAACAAAGGACTTAGGAATAAGCACATTCACTTGCCCCAGAGTACTTGCAGATGGACTCACTTGGGCAGTGAGAAGAAATTGATTCACCACAAGGGGGCGCCAAGTGCATTTTAATACAAGTCCAGCTTGGGATGCAAAATGTAGGAGCGACTACCGAGAAGGAAAATGTACCACCACCACCAAGAAGAAAACTCTCTGACAGCACTTGGCAGAGACAGGGATGTCCTTTGCATTTAACTAAAAATTGGAAATGTCCCTGAATGATCACCAATAGAGATGGGCACGAATCAAAAAAATGGCATTTCATTTGTCGTTTGTCATTTGGAGGGTCCGTTTCAGTTCGTTTCCGTTTTTCGCGAATTTTTGCAAAAAAATCGTTTTCATTTTCGATCATTTCGTTAGCATTTTGTTACCATTTATTTCAATTTTTTGTGATTTTTTTTTTTTAGGATTTTAAGCAATTCACTCATATTGCAGTAACGGAAACGAAGCGCATGACAAAACTTCCGGTGTTTCTGTTCATTTCGTTTCATTTTAGAGACAAAATTCGTTTGTCGTTTCGTTACGGAACAAAACGAAAAAACAAAAACGGAAACAAAAAATTGTTCGTTTCTTGCCCATCTCTAATCACCAAGAACCATAAAAATTTCCTTCTCCCACGTCCAAGTTAACTGACCCGTTGTACTCTTTTTCCCACGGTTGTCTAGACTTGCAAGATTTCCATTCTTCCCTATGTCCACCTGCTTTCTTTCTAGCTCTCTTTTCAGGCCATGCCTCTTCCTGTGCCCCCCCTCACTCCCTAATATCTCTCAGGGGCCAGGCCAGCTCCTGCGCCTAGTAGTTGACTAAGGATCCAACTAAGGCTGCTATCTCACCTGGGGGAAGATCCAGATATTGTGAAAGTCCGGCTTTTCTTCTTTCTTGGTCACGCGACTGAAGATGTCGGATCTCCGTTCCCACATACAAGGATTTTTTTTTTAAAAGTGCAGACCAGCCCCAGGGCCAGCAGGTGGTGCTAGAAAAAAATTAAAAAATTAAAAAACAGTGCTGGCAGCATGAAAGCCAGCTTGGGGAGGGAGAGGGGAAATTAAAAAAAGATATTTTTAAAAAGTGCAGACGCACCCTAGAATGAGCTGGTCAGCGCAAGAAAATAAAATAAAATTAAAATTAAAAAAACCAGAGCTGACAGCCGGAAGGCCAGCTGATCAGCGCTTGGGGAAGGGGAATTTTTTTTAAAAAAAAAATTAAAAAGCGCCGACAATCCCCAGGATGAGCTGGTCGGGGCTAGGAGGGTAAAAAAGCAGAAAATCGGATCATATGCAAGCTCCCATGGACTTGTGGCTCGCATTTTTTGTTATAAAAGTATATTACGGGGTGTGACTCTCTCTCAAATACATACAAGTGTCCAGTTAATCTGGTGGTGGCAGTGAGTGGAAACCCAGTGTGTGTAAGGGTCACGTCACAGGGAACACTTAGTCCTCCTTTGGTTTCAGACTCTAATTTTCTTACTCCTTCACTTTCGGCCATGCCTTCTGTGGCTGCTGGGAGCAGAAGACCGAGACATCTGGGAACCCATTGGTTTCCCCGCCCTTCCCATAAAACAAGGTTGAAATGGAGGGTGTCATATGAATGGAAAATATTTTCCCTCATCCTTGTCTTCACCAAAAATAGGGAGAAGGAACACACATTGGCGGTGGCCTTTAAATGACAAAACAAATTCTCATTTGCCCAGTTATTTGAGCAGGGGCGAGGAGAAAAACAAAACAAGAGAAGGGAGGAATCCACAGAACCGCCCAACACAATGGAACATGTGCAGAGACATGCACACAGGAGTGAGGGGGCAAGTTTATGGTATGTAATTCATGACCACTTCAAAGCGGAAGGGGATGTGTCTACACACCTAAACACACATATGTATGGTCCATGTGAACTCTTTCAAAGTTTTCCAGAGAGAGAAATTTCCTTCCTGTTTTTTCCCCTCTTGCAAATTTTTACTTTGATTAAAAGTCATTGGGACTTCAAAACATGGCCAATGTCCCTTCCCTTCCCTTTCCCCAATCCAGTTCATAAATTTTATTCATTAATGCAAATTTCGTCAACTGCAAGGCAACAAACAAACCCACATCTAAATATCCCCAAGTTCACAGAGGGCCTGAAACATCTCCCATGCAAATCCTGTTCCAATCAAGAACACCTTCGTTATGTTTTGTTTCTTTGTTTCTTTGTTTCTTTGTGGGCAGATTATTGACTATACCAATCCTTATCTGTCTGGTTTTGCCACCTAGGGCCCAACATTATGTTACAGATAGAGACAGCTGAAATCACGTTCCCTGTTCCAGAGAAGTGATTCAGACCAAATTTTGTTTGTGAGAAATTATCCCCGTGTGAGCTATGGTTTTTGAGATATGGTTACCTTCCAAAGACTAGTCACAAAGCAAAGGGAACAATGATAATTTTCAGATAAGACAGCTGTGGTAGCGTGCAGGACTTCCTTCTTCTAATGATAGGTTATCTATAATGCACAGTCCAGCTTTGGTTACCACCCAGTTGATGCTGAAGGTCAGGTAGATGCTCCACTCCAAAAGCACCTAGAGCAGTGGTGTGTCTTAGGGTTTCCCCCTTCCCAGAAAGGTCAAGTGGCTATTGTGTGGTGACCTATGACTAAAAACAACAACCCAACTTTGATAAACTCATTAAATCCAAATTTGATAAACTCTTTTAACTGGTGAGGATGGGCACCTGGTGTTCCCTTCTTGCTCAGAGCGTGACATGACAGACAAGGCTGAGCCTCACGCCACTCTGCTGGCCTCATACCGCTCATTTTATACAGGATTAACACTCCTTGGCAGCGGATTTGGCGGGAGAGAGGCATGATGCAGAAACGGGAAAGGAAATCCAAGATATAAAATCCGATTGGGCGGATTAAGCAAAGAATAAAGGGGAAAAAACAAAAATGTAGCATTTTTGTGGTTGGGTGCTGGGAGTTTTGGAAAATGTTGAAAGCCTGAGATTGAAAGCATGTGTATTTGGCTAAATGGAAAACTACGTTTTAGGTAGCACAGAGGCGACATTTCTGGGAGTTCTTTCGGAATTTCAATTCAAAATCATTCAGTGGGATGAGGAAAACGTATACTTCCAATTGCATTCAGAAAACATAGAGTGGTACCTTGTATAAAGGAATTAATTAATTCCAAATGAAATAATGTTAAACAATTTTTCCTTTATACAAATTTCCCGTAGGAATGCATTGAAAATGGAGTAATCCCATTTTTATGTTGTACAAATTCGCCCCATAGGTGATTCTGTTAAGCAAATTCCCCCTCTCTCCAAAATGTTTTATGTTGTACAGATTGTATGTTATACAAACTGTTTGTTATACGAGGGTCCACTGTATAACTCATCCGCTGGGCAGATGACATGTTCCCTCCAAAGACTGGCACACAAGGATTACAGGTTCCCATCGAGATAAGAAAGCAGGAGATCTGGAACTTCATTCCATGACTGTTTTGGTTATGCCAGGCATGTCCAAACTTCAGCCCTCCAGTCATCCCACAGTCCTTTGCCATTGGAAATACAGGCTTGGAATTCTGGGAGTTGTGGTCCAAAACATCAGGAGAGCCAAAGTTTGGACATGCCTGGATTACGCAAACCAAGTTCTGCATGGAGGGTTGGAGGAACAAGGCATGTGTAGCCTGCAGAAGAGAAAATGGGGGTGGGGGTGGCCTTGATAATTTTCGTTAAATCCACTTCATAGGCACATGCTCTTTTTTCATGATGCCCTGAGTATAAGGCTAAAACTAATGAGCCCAAATTACAGAAAGGGAGCTATTGGTAAAATGCTGTGTCCCCTATTCTACAGCCACCCTGGCTGGGGAATTCTGGGGGGGGGGGGTGAAGTTCAAAACAGGAATTTTTCCAGGTAGGCACTGGAATTCTTTTTAAAGAAAATATTGGTCCCCTTTTTTTAAAAAAAAACATGTGCACATACATACATACATCACTTTTGTAGACTTGTGTACTCTATAAATATGGCCATCATCCCAGCTGTGCAGGCTGCCAAGCAACTTGGCAAATGTGGAAGATCCAAAGTATTTCTCTAATAAATCTTCCAAGAGTCTTTTCCATTGCAAAACTGAATCTAAAATTATTATACACTGCATCCATCCATCCCTTTATATGAGCCAACTTGCTCATCATATCATTTGCACCTTGTCCTTTTCCGCTGATGTTATTTACAACGGTGGCTTTCTACTTTTTGTCCCTATGAGAAGCAAAAATCTCACTCCTTTGCAGACGGGCATCTCCATGATTTCAGGCAGTGATGGTAGGATGACAGGCAAAGAGAACACATCTCATGAGTAGAGATGGGCACGAAACGAAAAAAATTTCATTTCCATTTTCATTTTTTTGTTTCGTTATGCAACGAAATGACAAACAAATTTTGTCTCTAAAATGAGACGAAACGAACAGAAACACTGGAAATTTTGTCGTGCATTTCGTTTTCGTTACGGCAATAAAAGTGATCTGCTTTAAATGCTAAAAAAATCACAAAAAATTAAAACAAATGGTAACGAAATGGTAACAAAATGAACGAAAACGAAAACATTTTTTTTGCAAAAATTCCCGAAAAATGGAAACAAACCGAAACGGACCCCCTAAACGACAAACGACAAATGAAACGCCATTTTTTAATTCATGCCCATCTTTACTCACGAGTCAAAGCCAGAAGCCAGCAGCATCCTAAATGGGCAGACAGAAGCTGACGGTCTCAACCTGTCCTCCCATGGGTCGCAAGAGCAGCCGCGCAGCTGGTTGCACAGTGAGAAGCCCGCCAAGGGGTAAAGGACACTTATGGCACGGTAACAAGGATGATCAGCTGCCTAGATGCCCTGAGCACATCCAATCTCACCTGATTTCGGAAGCTAAGCAGGGTCGGCTAAGCTGGATGGGAGACCACCAGGGAATACCAGGTGCTGTAGGTGCCTGGAGTAGGAACTGGCAAACCACTCCAATATTCCTGCCAAGAAAACTCAATGGACATGGGGTCATGAAGAGTTGGTCATGACTGTAGACACAACACAAATACACATTATTATAAATATTTTTTGATTACTATTATTAATTAAAAGTTATAGGAAAAATCCACAAATTTGCTAGCTGTCACACACAGCATCAAGGAATTGTGCAATTGGTTGTGCATCCCTGGTACAACCGATTGCACAATGTGCCAGGATTTGTACTTGTAAGGATGGGTGTGTGTGGTGTGTGTGTGTGTGTGTGTGTGTGTGTGCGTGTGTGTGCGCGCGCGTGCGTGCGTGCGTGCGTGCGTGTGTTTAATGTAATGTAATGTTGTCTATTAATGCTGTAAGATGTCCCTCAATCCCCTGTTCTCAATACTTGACCATGTCTTAATTGTACTGGACTGTATATTATCCCTCATTACTAGGAGAAAGGCGGGGTAAAAATACTCTAAAATGAATGAAATGAACTTCTTAACTGTTAGAGTGGTACAGCAATGGAACCAATGGTCTCTGTGCAGGAGGAAACTTTACCTTTACCTTTACCTTTAGGTAGCTACATAGGTAGCCTTTAACAAGCCTTGAATGTTAATTGGACTCTAGACCCATCAGAGGTGCCCATGGCCTATCCATGTTTTACCTAAAACACAGGTTTTATCTGAACAAAATCCTTTAAGGACTACTCTATAACAGAGCAGCCAAAAGAGCAGCCAAGATTCCCCATGAAGCATTTCTGAGAAATCGCTCTGACAAACCGAGGGGATAAAAGTGGAGAAAAAGAATCTTCTAGAAGCCCCATTAGAGATTAGCTTTTAGCGCAGGAAGTCAAGATCTGACTCCACTGACACCATACACTCTGAGGCAACACAATGCTTGCATCCACCTCTAATAGCCCTTCTAGCAATTCCGATGTACTATTCACATTATCTAATTGAAAGGGGTGAGTGTCCTGGAAAAATTAGCTGTTGCCTGTAAAGTCCATAATGAAAGCCCTAAGAACAACAAACAGAGAGGCTGAGTCAGCCCATTGACGACAAAGCTACGAGATGCTCAAGAAGAATTAAAGATCCAAGTAAAGGGACTAAAAACGACTGAGTTGGAGGGTTGCGTAATAAAAGATACAAACGTGGCACTACTAAAATTCTAGGATGACACTTCTGTGGCCTTGATAGACCCCCCCCCAGTGCCTATACATAAGTTTTCAATCATCTTGACCTTCAGCTGTGTTTTGTTACAACAAAACTTTTAAAAACTCATATGTGAAGTTACTGAAACCGAACTCACAAGTCCCCTTTGGAGTAACATTTGGAGTTTCGTCCTGAGTCCCTAAGCCAGTGGAGGGGAACCTTCCTCACTCCAGATGTTTGGGCCACAACTCCCACAGTCCTTTGTCATTGGCAATCTAGGCTTGGAATTAAGGGAGTTGTGGTCCAAAACATCTGGAGTGACAAAGGTTTGCCACCACTACCCTAACCTAACCTCTCACTGGTTGGTGAGCAGGATGAGGGTGGTTCTACCTTGGAACTAACTCAAGTAATGGAGACAACTGTAAGAACTTATCTGGAAGTTGAGTCATGGCAAATGGACTTCTTTTTCTTTTTCCAGTTGCCATGACTCAACTTCCAGATAAGCTCACCTGGATGACTGCGAATCTTCACAGACCTGTAAGAACTTATTTTTCTTTTTAATGGAATGAAAATATGTTCCAGAAATAATATCATGAATGAGAATGATATTACTTTTTGGTGTAACAAGTTGTGTTTCCAGTAGCCTTAAGGGGGCAAAGCTATGCCTTCCATGAGACATTTTGAGTGGATTTCTTTTTCATGTTTTGTGCCATTTACTTAGCAAAAAGTGTATGGCGCCACCTTGGGTCCTTCTGGGAGGAAAGGCAGAATAGAAATATTTTGAATAAATGAATGAATGAATGAATGAATGAATGAATGAATGAATGAATGAAAGAATGAATGAATATGGAGGGGGTTCAAGAGTATGCAAAACCATCAACATCACAAGATGGTAAATATATCAGTGACAGCAAACTAGTTGTAGGGGGAGCTTAGTAAATTGTTATATAATGAAGCACTTACAAAAAGTACATTTCTGGGCATTGCAGTAGCTGAGATTTCTCTTGGCTCCATCCAAAAGCAAGCAAAGGAAGATGTGCTGAAGATCAGGTTAGGATTAACTGAAGAACGCATCCTTGGTGTGCTGACAGTCCCAGGTTTGTTTCCAGGTAGACAGTTGAAAATGACCCCTGTCTGAAACTCTGTAGAGTCATTGAGAGATCAGCAGCCACTATGTGGGTCCAATGTACCAACATAAAGCATCTGTACAGCCCCCCTGTTGACAGTGGTCCCCGTTCAGCCTCACAAAGCCATAGTCACCTGGGCTTTATCTAGCAACATGCTTAGAGGGGAGCAGACAGCAAGTCCTCTCTTGATCTTGAGTTCCTCCCCATGGGTGTCGGGTCTGCAAGGAAGCCAGATCCCCGGAGGCAAGCAGTTTCCCCCTTCCCACCCTTACACTCCACATGGGAAATGTTGATGGTGGGTGGAAGGGGCAGGTTGGTCTTCACTAAGCATGGGGCCAAGGATCAAGTAAGGGTATTTGTACACGACCCCTAAACTCCGCCGCAAATGGCTCCCAGCTCCAGAGCTTAAAATTGTTTCCCCACCAGCTCTGGAGTTTACAGATAATTAAGAGCGACCACGCCCACCTAAGCGCGTCCCAGCACACTTTTCAGGTATCTGCTCTCCGGAGGTAAAAATTCCTGATGCGGATATAATGTAGTGACTGCCGGGCTCTCCTTGCTTCTGTTTGTTCTTTTTTTGCCCCCCCCCGCCCCTTTAAGAGATCTGAATGCAGTGCAGGGACGGCAGAACGGAGGTGAGCGGCATTCTTTTCTTCCTTTTTTTCTCCCTCCCCTCACGCAGCCAGCAGCCAGGAGTGCAGAGGGGGTGGGAACGCAGGAACAGTGACAAACCCCTAAGATCTCTGGCCCGAATTTAAGTGGCCAGCGGATCTTAGGGGTCGTGTGAAAAGGCTCTAAGTAAGAAGTGAACCGGACTAAGTGGAAGAACGGTCACAGGTGCAACAAGGAAGAAGGCACAATTGAATTGGACTGCTTCATGGGTTCACAGTCCATGTGTCCTCTTAAGAACTGGGATATCCCACCCAATGGATGTTTAGGCCCTCACGACTGCAACGTCTCTTCCGTGGCTGAAGCCCCCCCCCCCACATTTCTCATCAGCTACTTCTGCTGTTGCCAGATGAATGGGTTTCATTTTTCTCCTGGGAATGGTTTGTTTGTTTGTTTGTGGTGTGTGTGTGTGTGTGTGTGTGTGTGTGTGTGTGTTACATGAACCATCCTCTGAAAAGACACTCTTAGCAGCTCATCTTATACGTCAGGCAAGCTGAAACCTCACACAGGAAATGTCTCTGAAAGTCTTTAAAAATGGACTTCAACAGTAAATTCAAAAGCAGCCAGAAAGCATTGCTCATTATTCCCATGTAAACAAATTAAAAATGTTTCCACTCGTCATATTATTTGTTTTGGAACGTGACATTAGTATGCCCTCATTACCCCCTTTAATCCTTCATCGGTGGCAATACAGCTTGTTACATAGTATTTAGTCCAAGCTGTTCCTTCCAACCAACGCTCAACCCACTGATTCAAGTCATGGCTCTCTCCTGAACTGTGATGAGCAGAATTACAAAAGAAGATAAAACAGAACTGTTGCAGCGCTCCCCGGAACGGTGGCAGAAATGTGGGCATGTTTGAATGTCATTGCAAAAAGCTCTCCACTAGAGATGGGCACGACTCAGAAAAATTTTTTCGTTTTCGTTTTCGTTTTCAGCTAGGGTCCGTTTCGTTTCGTTTCCGTTTTCGTGAGCTAATTTCAAAATTTTTCGTTTTCGTTTCGTTACGTAACAAAAACGAAAAAACGAAAATGAAAACGAAAAATTTTTCGTTTCTCCCCATTTAGCTCCATTATGTGTTTTTCCAGTAACGAAAAACGAAAATTGGCTCAAAATTAGTCGTTTCGTTTCCGTTTTCTGTCCATTTTTGAACCGTTTTTCATTTTCGTTTTGTTACATAACGAAAACGAAAAAACGAAAACGAAAACGAAAATACCGCTAAGTCGTGCCCATCTCTACTCTCCACCAATGCCAAAGCATCAAGTCCAGGGAGATTTTTGAGATTCCCAGCACTGTCTTTCAGTGCTCATGGATGGATTAATAGACCCTGATCCCCAATGTAAGGAATGGGTCTGGGATGCTCCGTGGCATTAGCCTGGGTCACACCATGACATTGACGAGAGAAAAGGGAATGAATAACCCATGAGGACCAGTGGTTCATAGTGGAAGATGGGCACGAAACGAACAATTTTTTGTTTCCGTTTTTGTTTTTTCGTTTCGTTATGCAACGAAACGACAACGAATTTTGTCTCTAAAATGAAACGAAACGAACAGAAACACTGGAAATTTTGTTGTGTGTTTCGTTTCTGTTACTGCAATGCAAGTGAATTGCTTAAAATCCTTAATAAAAATCACTTAATAAAAAATGAAATAAATGGTAACAAAATGGTAACAAAATGAACGAAAACAAAAACAATTTTTTTGCAAAAAATTTGCGAAAAATGGTACCAAACCGAAACGGACCCTCCAAACTACAAACGACAAATGAAATGCCTTTTTTTTTTTTATTCATGCCCATCTCTAGTTCATAGGATAAACCATTGAGAAAAGGGAGACGTTGGCAACACCCCTCAAAAGAGCATAGAACATTACGGATGGTTTGTGCAGGGTGTCGACTCTAGAAATAGCATTGCTGTTGGGGCAGGGGTGGGTGGGAGATTATTTATCATGAGCCGATGTAATGATGTTCAGATCTTACAGAACCTACTCTTCTAAATAATGTTTACATGGGATTTCTGGGAAATGTCATCCAAAAAAAAAAAAAGGAGCAGCCATTCGAACATGCCCCAACAAACACAACTGGGGAGGCAACTGCGTTCCACTCCTCCCCCATTTTCTTGTGGTGCGGTAGTTAAATGCCTGTCCTGCAGGTAGAACTGTGCTCACGACCTGGGGTTCAGTCCCAGGTAGCCGGCTCATGGTTGACTCAGCCTTCCATCCTTCCGAGGTTGGTAAAATGAGTACCCAGCTTGCTAGGAGTGGGAATGGGATGTGGATAGCCTGCATAATTAAAACTGTAAACTGCCCAGAGACTACTTGAAGTGGTATGGGGCGATATATAAGCAGAACACTTTGCTTTGCTTTTGCTTTCTGTGTGTCTCTTTGTCCCTTCCATTTTCATGCTTTTTCAGATTGTGAGGCTGTAGGTCTCGGCTGCTTTTTCCAAAAATGAAATGCATTTAAGCTGCTCAGAGAGCCTCCCCTTTTGTTTTTGGCTGAAAAGCAGGACAAACATACTCTAAATAAATCATAATAAATTATGTGGATGGATCGGCTCTTTGGTACACGCATTTGCTGCGGCACATAACTCTTGGATGTCATGAGCTCATTTAGCCTCCCATATATCTATGCCATGCCTGACACATTTATGATACACTTCCAATAATTCATCGATAGATCCTTAACGGGACGTGAAGCCACAAAGCTTTATAGCTTGAAGATCCACCTGGAATGTGTCGGAAGAGGCTGGAAGGAGCGCCATGTCCTGTGGGAGAGTTGATATAGGGCTCTCGTATTACTTTTGCCATGAGAAACAGGAGCTGAGGGTTAGGTTATTGAATTGTGAGGAGGGGGGTTCAAAAACAAAGGCTACCATGACTGGTTTTCTTGTTCAGCAAGGGATAAAGCTTGGGATAATGGAAAAAATTTATATGCCGTATGTAACATTCCTGTACGATGCCCCACCTCACAAAATAAGGCATTAAAATGCACATTTGACAAAGCAAAGCAATCCTAGGCAGGCCAGCTCACAGGCAAAGCTCCTCTGTGTTCTGTTAGGCCACTGCCAACACAGGTAGACATAAAATTCCAGTTTTATAATAGGAAAAAAACCATGAGATCCAATGGAGAAGAAAGAGCTAACGGATGCCATCCATTCCTGACCCACCATTTGATTTTACATTTACCTTCCCGCACTGCGATGTTTACTTCCTCCTGACTTTCCATCGGCATTTTAAAGAACCCTAAAAATAACTCCAGTGTTCTAAAAATAACAGAGCCCAAGTGTGGAAATGGCACTAATTAGCAAGAGGCCATTGAGCCGGTCAGCCACTTGATGCCATTGATAAAACGCAGGTCATGGGGTTTCGTTGGACAAGAACAATGGGAGATTAGCAAGGTCTCTCACCAGAACAGGAAAGCAGAACTCATGGGGAGGAACCAATATAACTGTGTTTCACTTAGGGCGCTTTTACACGACCCCTAAAATCTGAGGCAAAGGGCTCCCAGATGTGGAGCTTAAAATTGTTTTCCCACCAGCTCCGGACTACAAAAAAAATTAAGTACGACCACGCCCACCTAAGCGCGTCCCAGTGCATTTTCCAAGTACCTGGTCTCCGAAGGTGAAAAATTTCTGATGCGGATTGCAAAGCAGTGAGTGCTGGGCTCTCCCCGCCTTCTGTTTGTTTGTTTTTTGCCCCCTGCCCCTTTAAGAGACTGGAATGCTTCCCGGCAGAGCAGAGGTGAGCCTGCATTCTTTTCTCCCTTTTTTTTCTCCCTCCCCTCATGCAGAACGGAGCAAGGGAGTGCGGAGGGGTGGGAACACAGGAAGAGCGACATACCCCCAAGATCAATGGTCCGAATTTAAGTTGCCAGCGGATCTTAGGGGTCGTGTAAAAGCACCCTTAGTGTTTCAGAGACTTCTTGGCATCTTCCGTGTCTTCAAATCCCCATTCTGGCTTTTGGTCTGAAATTTTGAAGGTTGATATGAAGTGGATGGGGCTCACACCTGCCCTGTCTTCACCCCACCAGGAAAGCAATGTGTTTAAAATGAAGACTTCCAGAGGAGCCTGTAAACCAGGCATGCCTAAAGTCAGGCCCGGGGCCCAAATGCAGCCTGTTTTCAAATTTCGAGTGGCCCGCGGCCTCTTCTGCCCACCAGTTCATCCTGTCACTCATCTCCCTGAGCTGGCCCCTCCCCATAATGGATGGAGACATCAGCTTGCAGTTTTATGGTTTGCCTGCCCTCCCTGCCCCTGTCCATCCCCCCAGCCACCTGCCTAGTCTACCTTTGCTGCAGCATCCTCCCTGCCTCCTTGCATATTTTAGAGACTTGTCCAAAGTCCAGCCCGGAGGCCAAATGGGGCTGAATGGTCAGCCTCCACACATTTTCACCTCACCAAATCTGGCCCTCCTTGCAAAAAGGTTTGGACACCCCTGCTGTAAACTCACTGCTATTCCACGATCGGGAGCCTTATTCAAGTAGGGCTTTCTGCCATGGGAATTCAAGAAGGACTTTCAGCTGAACACTCTTCGAGGCAGGAGCCTTATGTGAGATGCACAAAGACTTTGCTTGCTTCTCGGTGGGGGTGGGATTTCCATGTATCTTCATAACCCCCACATCTAGCCAACAAAAACTGAAGTTGGTTTTACCTGTTTGGAGTGGCCAAAAAAAAAAAAAAATAGTCCTCGTCCAACACAATGCAGGTCTGTGATTTTGGACTATAGCTCCCCGCGTTCCTCAATGGCCTTGCTGTGGCCCTACAAGTTGGCACATCTCTCTGCCTCATCCAGTGGATACAGTAGAAAAATAACAGCATAAAATCCGAGGACTCCATAGTACGGAACCTGAACAGTCCAAGTGCTATCAAGTTGTTGCAGTTGTGTAACACATACAGTACATTGTTTATTTCCTCCTGTTTTCCTCCCAGACAGAGTGTAGTGGCCTTCAGTTAAATCTAGACCAGAGCTCCTTTCTCCCTCTTCTGTGAGTGGTGTGTGTCTGTGGCCTGATCCTGAATCCTGCTCCACATGGAGCTCTCCATGGTTCTGACTCTCAGCTATCCGGCTTGCATCTTG
>JAHTLZ010000327.1:17555493-17568769 GCA_023846285.1 Phrynocephalus versicolor
CAAGAAAAAGAAGACCAGTAGCCATGACTCAACTTCCAGATAAACTCACCTGGATGACTGAGAATCTTCACAGACATTCAGGGCACCAGCTTTGAACAGGGCTTTTTGCAGACGTGCCATCATTCACTTGATGGTTTGCAAAGCAGAGAACCAGCAGGTGCATAGGGCGTGCCACAAATCTGACTCAAATAAATGGATGCCAGTTGCACACAGTGACGAGAAAGAAGTATGGAGCACGTTTTGTTTAAAATCTAGGTGGGCATTAAAGGGCATTTCAGGGAGGGCAGGGAGTTGATAAACAGACCACTTTCCAAATGAATAAACTCCCCCTCTATGCAGATTCCAGGGGGCAAAGGTGCTGCGTGAAGCATGGGGTCTCTCATAGGGCAATGAGTTCTCCATTGTCCAGGAAGGAAGCATTTGAAGTTAATACAAATGGAAAGTTTAGTTATATGGCCGGATGTTTTGCGAAAGGGTGTGACCTAATTGCCCAGCTGAGTGTTCATGCATCGCGATGCTGTTTTCACCCCCAGGTCGTTTTTACTTTGGAAAGAAGAACATTCTAAAGGTTCATTGTACCCCCTCCTGGGCTTACACAGATCTAACTGGGCAGTCATTTACAGCCACCCTTGCATGTACTACATGCTGTCTGGTGTGCTTGCCTGAGACCACCCTGACACATATCCAGAGGGTTCTGAACAGGATTGGATCTCTGCTCATTGAAGCTCAGGGAAGATAATGCCATTATACAAGATGATAGTAAAGCTGCATCTGGAGTATCGTGTATAATTCTGGTCACGCATCTCAAAAAAGAAATAGTGGAACTGGAAAAGGTGCAAAACAGAGTGACTAAAATGATTACTGGGCTCGGGGGGGGGGCTCCCTTATGAGGAAAGGCTAAAACATTTGTGGCTCTTTAGTCTGGAAAAAAAGGCACCTGAGAGGGGATATGATTAAGATGTACAAAATAATGCAGGGCATGAGTAAAGTGGATAGAGGGACGCTCTTCTCCCTCTCGCAAAATACCAGAACTAGGGGACATCCACTCAATCTGAGGGCTGGGAGAGTGAGAACAGACAAAAGAAAATATTTTTTACCCAGCGTGTTGTTAGTCTGTGGAACTCCCTGCCGCAAGAGGTGGTGATGGCATCTGGCCTGGATGCCTTCAAAAGGGAATTGGACAGATTCCTGAAGGAAAAGTCCATCCCAGGTTACAAACCATGATGGAGACGTGTAAACTCCAGGCTTAAAACCAGGTACTTCGAGGGCCAGATGCAGGGGAGGGGTATCAGGAGATAGATATCTAGTCTCATGCGCTCCCGGACACATTTGGGGGGGGGAGGACTGTGAGATACAGGAAGCTGGACTAGATGGGCCTTTGCCTGATCCAGCAGGGCTCTTCTTATGTGCTTATGTTCTTATGTTCTTATGTTAGACCCAGCTTCAGCCTGGCCTGCCTGCTGATCAAGTGTGACCAGAACACACCAGTCATGGAATGAGAAAGCACGGCTTGTTACAGCTGATCATGTAGGGTAAAAAAATGAGGAAAGACATGCAGGGAGGATGGGGTTCCTGGAGGCAGCAAACATTGCTTGGAGCTGTTGCACCACAATTCGGTGTTGCCATGGGGATGCCCAGTCTCCACTTTGATAGGATGGGGGGCGGAGACACAAGGCTGAGACCAATGGTTCTGCCCAATTTTGTACCGTTGGCCCAGTTGGATTGAGATTAGAGACTTGGCAGGGGTGGGGTGGGGCGGCGTCTTTCCCTTTTGTCTCCTGCATCAACATGTCTCCGCATGTCACTGTTCCCAAACAAACTGAAGGAACACTAGGACGGTCCTCTTTGAACAACCAGCTCCCAGAAGGACTCCAGTATAGCATCAGCGATGACAGGCACAAGCAGAGACCACACACAGAAGCAGCAGAAGCCCGGGATTAACAGAAACTTCAGATGTTCTCACAGGAAAGAGCATTCAGCAGATGTTGCACAGATTAACTCTGCAAGGCTGCCTTCTCTTTCCCTAACCCTAACCCAGGCATGTCCAAACTTCAGCCCTGCAGATGTTTTGGACCGCAACTCCCAGAGTCCTTTGTCATTGGCAATCTAAGCTTAGAATTCAGGGAGCTGCAGTCCAAAGCATCAGGAGGGCCGAAGTTTGGACATGCCTGCCCTAACCTATAGCTTGGCATCAATGCTCCAAAATTAAAGGTCTCCCTCTCCGCCCCCAACAAAATGAAAATCAGCTTCTATGGGATTTATAGTATAATGTGGTTGCCAGGGCATAATGGATGCTAGAGTCCAGCTGTTCCTGGTGGCCAACAGGATCTCCCCACCCACCCCCATGCACGAGAGCAAGACTCACTGACTCAGAGATTGGAAAAGTTACTTTTTAAAGCAATATCTCCCACACTTCCCGGGGGTTGTCCAAAACAGAATATATATTTTTCAGAACTCACTGAGCCTTCAATATACAGTGGTACCTTGTATAAAGGAATCAATTCGTTGCAAATGAAATTCTGTTAAGCAATTCTTTCTTTATACAAATTTCCCATAGGAATGCAATGGAAACAGAGTCATCCCTAATCACGACCGTTTTTATGTTGTACGGATTCGCCCCATAGGTCATAAGAACATAAGAACATAAGAAGAGCCATGCTGGATCAGGCCAAAGGGCCATCTAGTCCAGCTTCCTGTATCTCGCAGTGGCCCCACCAGATGCGTCTGGAAGTGCACAAGACTTGATATCTGTCTCCTGATCCCACTCCCCTGCATCTGGCCCTTGAAGCACCCCAGTTTTAAGCCTGGAGATTACACATCTCCATCATGGCTTGTAACCTAGGATGGACTTTTCCTCCAGGAATCTGTCCAATCCCCTTTTGAAGGCATCCAGGCCAGAGGCCATCACCACATCCTGTGGCAGGGAGTTCCACAGACTAACAACACGCTGGGTAAAAAAAAATTCTTTTGTGTGTTCTCACTCTCCCAGCCCTCAGTTTGAGAGGATGTCCCCTAGTTCTAGTATTTTGTGAGAGGGAGAAGAGCTTCCCTCTATCCACTTGACTCATGCCCTGCATTATTTTGTACGTCTCAATCATATCCCCCCTCAGCCGCCTTTTTTCCAGACTAAAGAGCCCCAAATGTTTTAGCCTTTCCTAATAAGGGAGGTGCCCCAGCCCAGTAATCATTTTAGTCACTGTCTTCTGCACCTTTTCTGTTAAACAAATTCCCCCTATCTCCGGAATTTTTTTTGTTGTACAGATTTTATGTTACACAAACCATTTGTTATATGAGGTCCACTGTAGATGCTTAAGATTATGCCGCACAACTTGTGCTCATACCAGCCCATTTCTTTTCAGGCAATTAAAGAGTTCCTTCCTCTCTGTTGCTGAGTGTTCTTGTTCTTTGCTTGTGCCTAACCTACACGTAAGCCATAGAGTCGTAGACCGGTTGAGGACATAACCTGTGTGAAGCTGAAGCTGCTATTTATAATGTAAGAGCCTCAGTATAGCCCTTTGGCATAATTACAGCAATCAGACTGATTTTCTGCCTCTCTCCAAGTGTTCTGAGCAAATTCTGTTGATCCCTATTATTTCCTTGGTAATTCAAGTTTTAAACAGGTCCCTGCTGTAGTTAGCAGAAGTCTTCAGCAGCATGAAAGTTACACTCACTGACCATCATCAAACCCTTCACAGTTGTTACAGACTAGCTTAAGCTTTAAGCAACATCAGTAGACCTGGGTTTGGGTCTTCCTTAATTCTTTGTATATTACGGATTAGAGATGGGCACGAAACGAACAATTCTTCATTTCCGTTTTTGTTTTAAACGAATTTTATCTCTAAAATGAAACGAAACGAACAGAAACGCCGGAAATTTTTGTCATGCGTTTCGTTTCTGTTACTTCAATATGAGTGAATTGCTTAAAATCTTTTAAAAAATCACAAAAAATGAAATAAATGGTAGCAAAATGGTAACAAAACAAAAGAAAACGAAAATGAATTTTTGCAAACATTCGCGAAAAACGGAAACAAAACAAAATAAACCCTCCAAACGACAAACGACAAACGAAATGCCATTTTTTTGATTCATGCCCATCTCTATTATGGATTTTTTTAAAAACATAATTGCAAATGCTGGAAGGAAGATCAACTGGACCTATGAAGACTGGAATGCAGGGAGATAAAATCCAGAGTTGGAGAACCTCTGCTCTTTTAGATGCTGAAGAATCCCAATCCCCATCATCCCTTGTCCTTGGATGGGGTTAATAGAAGTTTTGCAGAGTTTTGGATTTCTAGTCAAATTCCTCTAACTACACAGGCAAAGAGGAGAGACTCACAGAGCAGAATACTGTTGCCTCAAGCTTCCCAGCTTAGACCGCCCCTTTTCTTCTCATCATCTGGCACTTACAGTCTCAATCACACACACTGAGTCATCAATAGTAAGAAGAAGAAAAGGTTTCATTACTTAACGTTGAACAGATGAAACAGCCAACTGACAAACAAGACTGCTTCTGGCAACAGGCCCCAAAAGACTGCACTGACGTCCAAGACACACAATGGAAATGGGGAGGGACTGAGCAAAGAGGTTGGGTCTCTCCTTGAAGAGTCCAGCAGGAGGGAATGACTGATTCCTATTGGATTGGCAGACACCCAAGCCCAGAAAGGCCTCTCCCAGCTAAATCTAGTAAAGGCAGCAGGCGAGGTTGTAAAAGGTCCAGCAGGAATCCCAAACTCTGGACGAGTTGTAGAATCCCCATGGCCACTTTAAGGCTATCCTACGCTCCCCACGTGGTGGCTCAGTGGGATAGAGCACTGAAAACTGTTGGCTACAAAGTCGGCAGCTCAGCAGTTCGAATCCTGGGTGCCACGCAGCGGAGGGAGCTCCTGCTGATAACCCCAACTCCTGTAGAGAGATACCCTTTTTGTCTTCCCCAAGCCAGAGAGCGGACAAGTGTCAACAGGCCACAGTGAGAGGCAGGCCAAGCTTTGCAGTCCTACTCCTAGATTGTTTCAGAAGTAGAGATGCATTATTTTATTTATTTAAAATATTTTCACCCCACCTTTCTCCATAAAAGGACCCAAGGGAGGAATTTTATTTTTCCCTTGACAATTCCATAATTTTCCCCCTGTTAATTCTATAAAACGCACTTCAAAAACCCTTGGCCCAAATGTTCCCATGTTTGGCTCAGAGTAAGAGCAGAATTTCTGCTCCATCCATGCCAAATCAGGTGCTGATCTGAGGTCCTGTTTTTGTATTAGATTTTTTTTCCAGAGCAGCACCCCTGTTTTTGATTTGACTTGCAGAATGCTTTCTGCTCTTAAGACCAGAATACGAGTCATCAAGCTCCGTTCACTGTATAGAAGACCCGCCCCTATGAAAAATCAAAATCCCGTGAATTGGTTTTGTGATATGGATCAACAAAGGTGAGGGTACAATATTGCTATACCCCAGATGCAAGCCCTTCCATAGGCCAAACCACGGTGGGGGATGGGATGGAAATAAACATTTTTGGGCTATTATGTAAAGCTATGAATAATGTTTTTTTAAAAAAATAGAATGTACAGAGAGGGAAATTTCCAATGGGAAACTGGATAACATTTTCGACATCAAAATGGCTGACAAAGTGGAAGTCCTTGCCATGATAATAAATAAAAACAGCAATAATATCCAAATGGGTGAGAGATCCTGGTTTGGTGTCCAGAAACGGTTGGATCGCCTGGGATAAAAATATAAAAAAATAATAATGAACCTGAAGTTTTTATGGCATTTCTATGCGGAGGATTTATGGACTCATAAAACGCAGCCTTCGCCCAACGTTTAACGCTGCCGTGAAGGTTCTCTCTGAGGCTTAAGTATCCAATCCTCCAGTCACTTATTTCCAAAAAAAGAAACCCTTTGGAGCTGTGGCTGAAAGATAATAACAATGGACTAATTTTAAGCCTGAAATTTCAGCCTATTCATGCGCTCGATGCAAGAGAAGTTGATTTGTCACTGTGCTTCTCTTTCCTTCTCGCCTCCCCTGAGTCCCGGGTCAGCGGCAAACGCAGCACCGAGTGCCAAATGGAATTCTTAAGAGAAACCGTTGCAATTTAATGGGGAATGAGTTCTCTTTATATGGTTACCAACGCCAGTGGAAAGACATTGCCCTTATTAAAAGGTTTTCATTAAACCCGATGCATCCCTCATTGCTTGATGTCCCACCCAACATAAAGGGCTTTGTTTTCAGGGGCTCGGATCTCTCCGCTGATAGAGGGAGGGCTTAGTCAATGGGATTGTTTTTCCTGCAAGGACAGTCCAAAACTTCAGCATGGCTCTGTGTGGGAAACGTGCATAAAGAAGCAATCCCGTCTTCCCAGGGTACCACCCAAACTTCTGGATTCTTAATTCTGAGTACAGTACTAGTCATGCTTGCCTGTTATATGGAACGATCCAGATGCTTTCTTGCTTCTATCTTAAGAAATAAAGATAGGAGGGCCCGATCAACAGCTCCCCAGTGAACATATATGTTTCTAATGGTTTTCCCATTTCCCCAATGTTCTGAGTAGTTTTTGACACTAGATGGAAATGTGTACAGAAATACAGAATAGAGATGGGCACTAATAAAAAAAATGGCATTTCGTTTGTCGTTTGTCGTTTGGAGGGTCCGTTTCGGTTCGTTTCCATTTTTCGTGAATTTTTGCAAAAACTTCATTTTCATTTTCTTTCATTTCGCTACCATTTCGTTACCATTTATTTCATTTTTTTATTTTTTTAAGGATTTTAAGCAATTCACTCATATTGCAGTAACGGAAACGAAACGCACGACAAAATTTCCGGTGTTTCTGTTCATTTCGTTTCATTCTAAAGACAAAATTCATTTGTCATTTCGTTAGCTAACAAAAAGAAACAATGAAAATCGAAACAAAAATTGTTCGTTTCGTGCCCATCTCTAATACAGAATGTGAGAGAAAATGGGTTTAAAGTGTTTGTTTAATATGTGCAAGCAAACATATTCTATTTCATTTATTTTTACCTTCTGATAAATTGGGGGGGGGGGTGGAGTTCCCACAGCAGCCTGCAGATATCAGTAATAAGATCAGAATTAGGTGTACCAAAAAGGATTAACAGTCACGCTGCCATTCCCATGTGTTATACGGCCGTACCTCACTTAACTTACCTGTTGAATGACAACTCAGACTTACAACCAGCAACAACAGCCAAAGCCAACACCATCTAGTGCTTTGGTTCTCCACCTGTGGGTCCCCAGATGTTCCTGGACTGCAACTCCCAGAAATCCTGGCCAGCTCAGCTAGTGATGAAGACTTCTGGGAGTGGCAGTCCAGGAACATCTGGGGACCCACAGGTTGGGAACTACTGATCTAATGGCTGCCTCGGAAAGAACCTGCATAGATGCCTTCAAGGGACACAGATTGTACATCAGGCCCCTCCATCACTATTTCCCCCTCCTTTGTGTTCTGCTTATCCCTCCTCTCTCTCTGGCCTGCCTGCAACACACCAGCTTCAACACACCAGAAGAAAGCCCTGTTATGAACCAAGGAATGCCTATAGATGGAAACTGGGACAGAATCTGAGGAAGGAGCTTTGGAGGGTCCATTTAACATCTCCAGTGTTGCAGCCACACCATAACGTATGCAAAAGCATGCTCAACGGCTCTTGCTCCTATTTGTTTACTTCCTAATTTTATTATATGGGTCTGCTCCAAAGGGCCTAGAAACACCTAATTTTGAGGGTAGCTCAAGAGTTGAAGTAGCATTTTAAATACAGTGGTACCCCGACTTAAGAGCAGGTCAACTTTAAGAGCAGCTCGACTTAAGAGCGGAAAACTGTTGGTGTTTTAACTGTCACCTTAACAAATTTTAAATATGGTCTGCTCGACTTACAAATATTTTTTCTCATTTTTTAAACTTATTTTTAGGTACCCTGACTTAAGAGTAGTTCGACTTAAGAGCATGCATTCAGAACGGATTAAATTTGTAAACTGAGGTACCACTGTAGTGGGAATGGATGATGTACCAGTAAGATATAGTGGTCCGTCTGGGAAGAGACGGGCTGTCGGGTATATCAGTGTGGAGGATGATTTTATGTTGATTGGGACATACATGTTAAGTGTCCTGTATTTGCCAGAAAATCCCATTTTTAGGGATCTTTCCTGCCATTGTCCCATAATAGTATTTTCCTGTAAATCTCCCAGATTTTATAATTTTTTTTTAACAATCCTCTGAATGGCATGGGTGACGGCCATGTTAGGGGTTGCTGCATGGGTGCCACCATATTGGGGGCAGCTATTGAGCGTGCTCGAAGTGTCCTTATTAGAGATGGGCATGAAATGAGCAATTTTTCATTTTCGTTTTTTTTTCATTTCATTACATAACAAAAATGAAAAATTTTCAAAACAAAACGGAAACGAAAATGAAAATGAAAAATTTTGCCGTGTTTTTCGTTTTCGTTATGGCAAATACATTGAACTGAAAAGGATGCTAACGAAACAGCAATTTTTCGTTTTCGTTTTCATTTTTTCGTTTCGTTACGTAACGAAAACAAAAACAAAAAATTTTCAAAAAACCACCGAAAAATGAAAACGAACCGAAACAGACCCCCTAAATGACAAACGACAAATGAAACACCACTTTTTGGAGTCATGCCCATCTCTAGTCCTTATCCTTTCCTATCATCAGGACCTGGCTAGGTTCTTATGAGAATCAGAAGTCTGAGATCTTTGACTATCAGGACCAGTTTGACAGGTGTCCAATTCTCTTTCCTTCCTTGATGTTTTAAAAATGAAATGAGGAACAATAATTTGCACACTCTCTTCAATCGATTTTTTTTAAATCACTTTGTGAAAATATTTCCACTCTTCAACATGAAGCAGGTGTGAATGAGGTAACCAGTGTAGAGAACCATAAATCTGGCACTGATGTTTTCACTGTTCATTGCAGGGTGAAAGGTTTTATGCACTGGGGTGTGCTGGGGGCAAATAATTTATCCCTGAGGAATTCTACCTCTATCTATTCCTTCCTGTGTGGATACATAAAGCAATTTAAATAGAACACAAGAGTTCAAGCAGAAAAAAAAACTTTGCACCAGAAGCCTTCTTTATGAGCTGTCTGGAGAGGCCCTGGAGTCAATGGGACATTGCTCAATAAATTAAAAACAGACGCGTCAAGTTTTTTTTTCTTTCATCATATTCAGTTTTACATTAATGCCTGAATATACTGTAAGGAATGAGGCATAATACCTCCTAAATCACAGACACACAGAGACATTCCTCATATTATGTCATGTTCTCACTGAAATCCAATCTTTTTTTGATGCTCTTGTTTAAACAAATCTGTACACGGACTATTAAAAAAGAAAGAAAAACACTCATTGGGAGGCCCCTGCCGTGTTTTTTGAGATTCCCTAAATATGGCTAGTACTTGGATGGGAGACCACCAGGGAATACCAGGTGCTGTAGGCGCCTGGAGGAGGAACTGGCAAACCACTCCCAGTATTCCTGCCAAGAAAACTCCATGGACATGGGGTCACGAAGTGTCAGTCGCAACTGTAACAACACAACACACACAACACAATGGAAATGGCAGTCTGTCTAGATGCCCTAAGCACATCCGATCTCGCCTGATTTTGGAAGCTAAGCAGGTTCAGCCCTGGTTAGTCCTTGGATGGGCGACCACAAAGGAATACCAAGTGGTGCAGGTGCCTGGAGTAGGAACTGGCAAACCACTCCCAGTATTCCTGCCAAGAAAACTCCATGGATATGGGGTCACAAAGAGCTAGTCACAACTATAACAATGCGACACATGCAGCACAAATATAGGTAGGAATAAAAAAAGGAATAAAATGATTGAACTGTCATTCTAACAGTTGATAACTAGCTACTGGGTTAGCCCAAAAGTTGAGTCACCACAATGCTAAGGACTGAGTAAAATCTCGATGCACCCCAAGTGGCATACCATCTCTGCTGAGGTTACCTGGGAGCTTTTCTAAAGCATCCATCTGGCTATCTCTACTCTGCTGCTTTTGATCCCTAGAAATTCCGAATAACCCAGCTCATTACGTTATCACCAGAAGAGGAAAGCAATTCTCTGTACAACAGAAAGTTTAAAAACAAGGCAGGAGCAGGTGAATGTTTATGAAGATTCAGAGTCGCCACCTTGGTTTATCTTTTCTTTTGGTAGACTCCTCATCTTTAACATCTCTTTGCCAATAGTATTCTTTGACAACAGCTCACAGAATCTCTTGGACAGTATGGACAGATTTACAAAGTCCAAAAATGTAATACAGTATTTCCAAACATGGTATAACCAACAAGTACAGCATGGCACCCTCCATGCTAGATGATGCAAGAACTGCACAAGAGGTGAAAGAGAGGCTCAATTCAGGCTGGAATGGCATATCACCTCTATTGAAAGAACAGATATTCCCTTCCTGCTCTGTCCTCAATGACACATTGCATCTATCAGCCTAGGAACACAGAAACTTGGGAATCAGCGTCATATTAAGGCAGATGATCTGACCCTGTAGCCCAGTGGCAGTGAACCTTCAGCACTCCAGATGTTTTGGACCACAACTCCCAGAATTCCGAGCCTAGATTGCCAATGACAAAGGACCATGGGAGTTGTGGTCCAAAACATCTGGAGTGCTGAAGGGTCACCACCACTGTTGTAGCCCAGTAGACCCCAGCTTTGGTAAACCAGGTGTTCTTGGACTGCAGCTCCTGTAAACCTCAGCCTGCACAGACAGTAGTGAAGGCTTCTGGGAACTGCAGTCCTAGAACACCTGGTTCACCCAACGTTGTCATCCACTGCTCTAGCCCCATATTGCCAACAGTGGTCAGAAGTAGATTTCTGAGGCTCCAGATAGGATGGCTGGATGGGGACTGAGCGTGCTACTTCATGGTCCCCCATCCACGTCCTCACCGGAGAAGATCCTGCTTAGCATCTTCCCAGAAGAAATAATCATGCAGGGTAAGAGAGCTGGTTGGTGTGCCAGGTCTATCAACTTTTTTCTGGATGGCTGAAATTCGGCCGCAGTCTTCCCAGATTTGGAGCTCCATGCTTAAAAGAACAGGACAGGACAGAGAAAAGAAAAGAAAAGACTTGTAACACGCATTAGTTGTGTTACAAGAACAAAACCTTGGCTGGAGGCCATCATTTTATGACTTATTAACTCGGCCCGCCATTGCCTCTGGCATTTAGCAAGTCATTGTCCTTTAATTATAAAAAGGATTGAAGAAGCCACAAGGGGAAATCATGCCACATTAAAGCCGGCGCATAACTGCTCTGCTGATTATACAGGGACGCTCATCAAAGCCAACGCAGAGAAATTGGGGCTGTGCAGACCGAGATTGGGCTGGGAGGTACCCAGCAGGACTGTCCTTGCGTGGGAGGCAGACTGGCAAAGAAGGCGATTCTTCCAAATTCAATCCTCCACGGAGAACCGCTCCCTCTTTCCTCCTGAGCCTGCCCTGCGAGGGAAGCAGGAGACAAATACGAAATATAAATCCCAGGAGACGCTGAAGTGGAACCCAAAGTGGAACCTCCTGGCTTTTTGTTTCAATGTCAGGAAGGGGAAGAAAAGCTTTATCATAACACATAGGGCTAAATGATTCACCAGGTCCTGAGAAAACTTGACTTTCATCCACTAGTCGTCTCCCAAGCAACTGATGATGACTAGGTCTGGTCCCGGTGCCAGCTCTTCAGAAGCCTCTGTTTCCACTTCCTCCTTCAGCCAATGCAATGGAATTTTTGACACAGAATAAGAAGTGTGCCCCCATTCCCATCCACCCCAGTCCAGCTATTGTTTTATTTATACTCCAGTAAGGTGGGCAAAAGCTGCCTAGATGCCCTAAGCACATTCGATCTCACCTGATTTCAGAAGCTAAGCATGGGTGACCCCTTCTTCTTTTGCCACTGACCAATCTAAGTACAGTGAACCCTCGTATAACAAACTGTTTGTATAACATAAAATCTGTACAACAAAAAAATTCCACAGATAGGGGGAATTTGCTTAACAGAATCGCCTATGGGGCGAATCTGTACAACATAAAAATGGTCACGATTAGGGAGGGATTACTCTGTTTTCAATGCATTCCTATGGGAAATTTGTATAAAGGAAAATTTGTTTCACATAATTTCATTTGGAACAAATTAATTCTTTTATACAAGGTACCACTGTATATAAGTACTAGAAATAATTAAACAAACACTGCTAATTTTAAAGAAATGGTGTTTGTCACTTTGACAGCTATCTTTTCTTTTTTGTTTTTCTTGTTCCTTTCTGTTTCCTCTTTTTGGTTTGCTTATTTGCTTTGCTTCGGTTTTTCTTCTATTTTCCTTTTGTCTTTCTACGAAAGAGGGGAAAATATTTTTTTAAAAAATCAAGAGACTCCCAAAATAAAGCAACCAGACATGGCCAGCTGAAACCTGAACTGCAGCGTCATGCCTTGTAGTCCCCCCAACTCCTTGTTCGTGTTGGCCATTTGTATTCTGCCTATCTGCAGACTGGAATTAGAGCCACACGTAGGCAGGTGACGGGCACCATTGAAACAACAGAAGCATTAACATATAGATGACATCGCTCCCTTGCCGATGGCCTGATGTGAAACATTTGGCACGCCGGGCATAGTCACGGGTCGCTTGTCTCCACCCGCTGGCCACCCACCCTCTGCATGTGTCGCCCATTTATACCCGATCTGCTGGCGTCACCCGTGACACAGCATGACAACTGCTGAAAAGGGCTTCCATGATGGGCGGCAACGACAACAAACAATCAAAGGGGACACTCCGCTGTCTACAGCGAAGATCTGGGCCTGTTTCCAAGCAGCGGAAGAAAGAACTTCAATGAGCAGCTGCATGTGATTGCATTTGTTTTGAATGCTTTCCTAATCCTTCAAAGCAAGGACGATGAACTGGTCTCCCCAACCCCCTCCACCCCAGCCAGATCCTGTCCCAGCCACAAGTTCTTTTGCTGGAAGGAGGCAGTCAAATCCAACACCAAACCCCACCTACCCACCCCCGCTACTCATGTCAAAGCTAGTTGTTGTGACTAGTGGCCACCAAAGAGTAAAGCCACAAGGCAGGACTTCCAGAACGGCTGGAGCACCTTAATTCTGTCCAAGGCAGACAAACCTGGGACAGTATTATACCGCTTCATCTTGGAAGGGGAGGGGGGGCTTGCATAGGACCTGGACCCAATTGGCAGGCGTAGGAGCATGGATTGATGTGATTTACACACACACACACACACACACACACACACACACACACACACACACACA
>JAHTLZ010000327.1:17570512-17588339 GCA_023846285.1 Phrynocephalus versicolor
TCTCTCTCTCTCTCTCTCTCTCTCTCTCTCTCTCTCTCTCTCTCTCTGTGTGTGTGTGTGTGTGTGTGTGTGTGCAGAGATTGAGAGGGAAGAACAGGGAGAGATACAAAAGGGGAATGATAGTATGATACCCCACATATCATGTGCAGGATGCAAGATACGGAAGAAGAAAAGCTGTCTTGAATAAAATGGGCTATGCAGCATCTCGCATTTTTCTTATTATTTTCCTACTACGTGTATTTATTTCCAACTCTGATGGGTGCCAGCCACAGCTGCTGAAGAGGCCGTGGGTTCACAGGCATGTGGAGGATTGTGAGCTAGACTTTATTTATTTATACATTAGAAACCCAGCATCCGCTGGGGATTGGTTCCAAGCCTTCCCGTGGATAATGAAAACCATGGATGAGAGAGAACGCCAAAATGTCCCCAAAACTGCTGTTCTGTGATAGTAACTTGCTTTACAGCTGCTGTTTTGCAACAGTAGCTTGCTTTACAGCTGATGTCTGTGGTGGTAGCTTGCTTTACGGCTGCTGTTTTATGACAGTAGCTTGCTTTACAGCTCCTCTTTGTGACAGTAGCTTGCTTTGCGGCTGCTGAATTATTTATTTATTTATTTCCTTTGCCAACCATGGATAACTGAATCAGTGGATAATGAATCAGTGGTCCTACTATATATTTCTTTTCAGATTTATAAACCGCACCAATTTTCCCAAGAGAACTCTGGGCGGTGTACAAACAAAGTGAGCAAGAATGAAAAACACCCCAATACAATTAAAAAAACATACCAAAAGAGGAAGGAAAAACATCATTAAGAGTAATATCATTATTTGTTAGTGTGTAGGTACCATAAAGCTCTGGGGGCGGCGGTGTCTGTGTGGCATTAAAGACTACATAGTTACCACAGGAAGCTTTTCCCTTGCAAGTATCAGGTATTATACATTTTTTCCACTTCTTCCATTTTCTCTTCTACTTTTGTAGCTTCCGCTTAAATTCTCTGGAATAGAGGTATGGGGCATTTTGTACTTTATGTACTGTCCCTACCACCATTTCTTATGATTGGTGGTGCAGACTAGGCCTCTAGGCATTGTGATATACAGTGGACCCTTGTATAACAAATGGTTTGTATAACATAAAATTTGTACAACATAAATTCTGGAGACAGGGGAAATTTGCTCAACAGAATCACCTATGGGCCAAATCTGTACAGCATAACAATAGTATCACTGTCTTTTCAATGCATTCCTATGGAAAATTTGTATAAAGGAAAATTTGCTAAACATAATTTCATTTGGAATTAAATGAATTAATTCCTTTATACAAGGTACCACTGTAAAAGAACTGAAGTGTGCGAAGGTGGGGGAAAGCTTAAACACAGAATCACATCATGCACTGTGGCAAGGCAAATAGCCAAAGCTCTGTGTCTCGGTGGGATCTGAGAATCCATCAATTTCCATCACTGTCACCTTTGGTTTTCTATATTTCAAGTTATTTCCGTCCCGGGTATGAAGACATTTGTGGATTTGAGCAAAGTCTCTTAGAACACAAAATGAACATAGTGGCTCCATTGCATTAGGGTTGCTCACACCATAGCCTCACGAAGCAACATCTTCAAGTCACTCTTCTAAATCCTCTGGTCCTGGGGGGCAGGGGGGGCGGGGAACAGGCTTCCGTTGACAAGGGAAATGAAGCATAATTGGCAAGGATGCTCGTTCTGCTCCGTATCCATGGCAAAAGCGCCCTCCAGAGGCTGCAAAGAAGTGAAATAACGCTGGTTTTTAAATTACTATTCTTGTTGGTTGAGAAGAAGAAGAAGAACAGCAATTAAATCCTTCCCTCTCTGATGAAACAGGGAAAAATGGATTGGAACAATTCCTAAAGGCTGGTTAAAGCACAATTAATTCACAGTGCATCACTAACCCCCCTTCTGCACTCATTAAGAAGGGCCATAATTTAAGTACTGTAGCACATACTAAATTAAGAAATACTAGCACATAATACGTTCTTTCATCTTTGGGTGTGAACCTTGGCAAGCTTTATCTCCTCCCCAGGGGATGAACACACTTTCACATGTTGTCCAATTTTATCACATAAACAAAACAAAAAAGGGACAGTCATTTTCCTCTTGTTCATGATTATCAGCAGAGAGGAGAACTCTTGGAGTATCTAAACCTCCAGGGATTACATTGTGCATACCACCTCCATGAAGGATCTATAAGCTCAGGCTAGATTACTTTCGGACTCCTTTCCAGCTTTAGAATTTTATACCAGACTTTGGAGTGACAGAATGACTGGTATGATTTTTTAATGGGATTACTGCATTCTGAATGCCTTCTTGCTTAATTTTCTATCCTTGAATTTTGAGCCTAGAATTACCAAAATCTCTGAACCTGACAGGATCTCTCTTGGCGTGGACCACCAGATTCTTCTTCTGGTGACCCATGCCATGCAAAAGGATGTGTCTGTGCCCCTACATAAACCAATGAATGCACTCAAATCTTCATAAAATCATCAGGGCAATTCAGAGTTTAGGGTAGATATTGTCAGACTGAACCTCTCAGAACCCCTAGCCAGCTAGGCTTCTGGAATTCTGTAAATTACATATCAAATGTTGGAGTATTTCATCAAAGGCATGAATTAAGATAAGAAAGATGTGGAGGGTAAATAAACCAAAAGTTATTCTGCAAAACTGAAGCTACAGAAGAATCCAGAGGGAAACAGCTAAGATAAAATATATACACAAGCTGGACACCCTTATCAATGGATTAAATATCAGTCAAGGTTTCTTCAGTCACTATCAAATGCAATAATTATGCTGTTATCTACTGTTATTATCTTTTGCAACTACTAGACCCATCTTTTCGGAGCAAGGCACAAAGGTAAAATCTGGCATTCTTTACATTACCACATGTTGTTCAGGAAATCCTGATTCTCTTTGCCCAACATAGATGTTTCCACATTCCTCCCTTTAAAAGAGAGAGAGAGAGAGAGAGAAATTCCTGAAATGAGGTGGTAACCCTTTCATTTCAAAGCATAAGTATTGTAATGTAGGTTAGCCCCGAAAAAGCCAAGGTTTTCAGACCCACAGATCAACCTGTCTGCAAAAGATACGCATACGAGCACATCTTTCTCGTGCCTTAACTTCTACTCCAAGCCACTGGCTGGTAGAATCAGAATCATGGCCCTTTTCTACAAAGGCAGCTGGAAGGATCAAAAACTTGTGACCATATTACTGGCAGTTTTCCTGAGTTGAGAAAACTGGGTGGGGTCTCAAATGAATCCAGTCCACGCGTGCAACCATAAATCCAGCTCCTGCTAATTTTACACTAGCCTAGGGGATTGTTTGGTTTGGGTTTATTTGTTTGGTTTGGGGTGGATTTTTTTTCCAAAACTACATGGAAACATTTGACACTTAAAAAATAGAGAAGGGGCTGCAAGCTGTTTAGAACTGCGGCTGGTTATTGATAGCGTGCTCAAAGATATTTATATTTCTTTGCTGTCCCCAGGAATTCTTGCAATCATCTGGATGCTTTAAATAGGCATCTGATTTTTGGAATTCAAGGCCGTGGGGTACAAATGACAAGTCCTTTTAAAAACAGACATGCCAGTTAGTTTTAGTAAATCCTTTTCTCAGGAAAGAAAGAATTCCATCTCCCAATCATTGTGGGTCCTCTGATGGCAATTTTAGTGTAATGATTTTAGTGTAAGGTTTTTATTATTGTTTTAAGTATTTATTGATATTCTATGTTTTAACTGTTTTAATTATTTTGATTGTAAGCCACCCAGAGACCTTTGGGTAGTGGGCAGCATATACGTTGTAAAAATAAATAAATAAATAAAAATAAATAAATAAGTACAGTAGTCTGCAGTGTTGTGTGTTTGGACTGCAACTCCCAGAATTCCCACCTGGGGGTGGGTTTCTTGCAATACTGGAGGATGGGTGACAGGTAGAGATGGGCACGACTCAAAAAAATTATTTTTCGTTTTTTCATTTTTCGTTTAGGGGTCCGTTTCGGTTCGTTTTTGTTTTTCGGTGAATTTTTGAACATTTTTGTTTCGTTTTCGTTGCAAAACAACGAAAAAAACAAAACAAAAATGAAAATTTTTCGTTTCATTAGCATTCTTTTCAATGCAATGTCAGCCGTGACGAAAACGAAAAACACGACAAAATTTTTCGTTTCGTTTCCGTTGTCATTTTGATTTTGAAAAAAATTTTGTTTTCGTTTTTGTTGCGAAACGAAACAAAAAAACAAAAACAAAAATTTCGCTGAGTCGTGCCCATCTCCATTGACAGGCCAGAGGACTGAAAGAAAGCTACTGTTTCCGGGGTCACTAATTCATCCATGTACCATAAATTTAAAACAACTCGTCAGCCCCTGAAAGCAACAGCATGTAAATTAGCATATGCAAATCTGTGTCCTCTTCTGCCTGCTCTTCCTTAAGCGCCAGTCTTCTCAACCCTAAATAAATGATTTCCTGTCTCTGGTGAGATTCTGCAAACATAAGCCCAGGAGCCAACATGGCGGTGAAATGTCTGTTCCCATCATTTATTAAATCAGCAAGGATAATGTTAGACAAACAAAAATTTTCCTGACCAACATTGATTGAGGGAGCAGCGTTACCCAACTGTCATAGGTGGGGATATTGGCATTTGGATCTCTCTGGTCGCCGGGTTAATGTGGAACAGTAGCAATGGGTCTCCCAAGGGAACTTGGGTTAGCTCTGATACGGCCTGCCACAGCGACAAATAGACCAAGCACAATTTATCTCTTTGCTTAACTGAGGCAGACAGCTTGACTGCCCTGCTCCACCTTTTAATCCTGCCAAATGCCAGCTCTTGATGGCCAGGCACTGCGGCAGAACCACAGGGGCCATGCCCGCGGCAAGCACGAAGGTTTTCTCTCCCCCGCGTAAGCCGACTTGGCTGCAAACGAAGTTTAATGTGGGTTTCCCAAATTCCTTTTCTCCACATTATGATGTGTCACTCGCAACAGCTTAGGAGCCGTTAAAGGCAGGGCTCCCTGGCAGTTCTCTGTGATTCCCAATATTAAAAGAGGGTCTCCAGATATTCTCTCTCTCTCTCTCTCTCTCTCTCTCTCTCTCTCTCTCTCTCTCTCGTGCAGAGTAAGGGACATACAAGCTCACCAATGGCATAAGACAGAATGCTTTTAGAATGAATGCAAAAGTCAAGGACCCATTATATTCAAGCAGGTGAAAACCAAGGAAGAGAGAGTAGAAACCTGCGCAGTCTCTCACTCTGAGCTCAAGCCAAAAGGCCCTTTCCTATGTTTGTGTGTGGGGGTGTGTTGTGTCGTTACAGTCGTGACCGACTCTTCGTGACCCCATGTCCATGGAGTTTTCTTGGCAGGAATACTGGAGTGGTTTGCCAGTTCCTACTCCAGGCGCCTACAACACCTGGTATTCCCTGGTGGTCTCCCATCCAAGTACGAACCACGGCTGACCCTGCTTAGCTTCTGACATCAGGCAAGATCGGATGTGGAGCACCCCTGTTCCCGGGACCAAATCAAACATCCCCATGACATTCTATTTCTAAATGGCCTCTGAGAAATTCACAAGGGGAGGGACAAGACCCAGCGTCTCTCCATTTTTCTGTGCTCACATACAAGTACTTAGGTAGGAGAAGGAGATACATGGCATCTCAGCATGACGGTTCTACATTACGAATGCCGTCGGGTCCCTGAATTGGCTCAGTCTTTTCTGTTTATTTATTTCTTAAATTTTAAAATCAATGTGACTCCTGTCCTGGCTTTTCCCCAAGTGCCCATGCTTCTATCTGCACCCCTGACAAATTTCATTCTGCTAGCAACCCAGCATGGTAAGTTGTGGGGGTGGGGGTGGGGAAATGAATCAACTATTGTCCGTTATTTGTCTCAGTGGAAACTTTACAAAAAATCTCCCAGGACCCATGCTAACCACTACATAACATGACCCATTCTTTCCAGTGGATTAGTTTTGGTTAAGACGTATAATGCATTTACCCCACAGAATCTAAAGCCACAGGAAGTAGTGATGAGTAAAGAACTGGTTTCAAGTGCCCTTTCCCAGGCCAGTGACTGGCCTACCTCGCAGCACTGTTGAGAAGACAGAACTGGAACGGGCGAAGCCCCAATTGGAAAAGGATAGCCTCGAGCTCTTGAAAGAAAGATGGAATGTGTTTGTAACAAAGAAGAAAAGAAAAGAAACCGCTAAATAAATAAGCAGTTCCCACTAGATCCTACTTTCATTGGGACTAAACATTGCATTTAGTACCCTTAATTCATTGTGCGTCATGCAAAAGAGCCATTGTTCCTTGCCTGTGGAATAACCTTCCACCAGACATCTGCATGGCCCCCTCTTTGGCTGCCTTTAAAAAAATGATTAAAAACTTGGCTATTTAAGCAGACATCCCCTCAAACATAATGCAGTTTTAGTGCTCACCCGTTAAATCATGATTTTAACCAATTAGCCTGCCAATAACAGTACATTATTTTATGTCACATTAATGTTAATTTTACTTTTATTTCTATTTTATTATGTTACTGTTTTTTATGTTTTTATTGTATGAATTATTTGAATGTATTAATTGTTGTAAACCGCCCAGAGTGACCTTGCTGCCAGATGGGCAGTATAAAAATCCAATAAATAAATAAATAAATAAATATTTCTTTTCCGTCTGTCCCAAAATGCATTTCCAGTCCGGAAAAATGAGCAACTCTCTGAGTGAAAACCCTCTCAGGGGAAGCCTGCTTCTGAAGAGAACCAAACTTTATGGGAAATGTTCAGACATTATCAACACTGAGATGTGTGGCTCAGTTTGTGACTGGAACAGTTTCAGTCCGGGCTTAATATCTGTAGGGATTTAGATCGAATAATGCCTGGGTTTGTTTCCATTTGCCCAGATTCACGTGGAGTTGGAGAAATATCTGTGGAGAAAAGCTGTTGGAATCTAAAACCGCTGCAGCTTTTTGTTTTAGTCAAAGAAGAAAGATTCGGAGACAGTTAAGGACAAACCAGCTTCCTGCTCTGATGGTGCTGAAAAGCTTTTTCTAAAAAGCTTGCTAATCTTTTCAGGATTAGGTATTCATTAGGCCGTTGGACTCTCTTGTTACCACAATCATGGCCAGACAATGGTCTCCACTTTCCAGATTCTGGCGAGCAGCCTACCTGTCCCCTCACCTCATGGAGGCATTTGCCAGTGGAAGAAAGGCAAACGAAACCTGAGATTCGGCAGGCATTGTCATAAATTCGAAAGCGCTTTGCTGCAAGCGAGTGAGCCTCGTTCCAGTTCATTGGCTGGAAAGTCATGGAAAAAAAATTCAGGGGGTGGGGGTGGGGGGTGTCATATAATCCTTCCCCTCCATCAGGCCAAGATAGGACTCAGCCAAGCGCTTTGTCCAATCGATGTATTAAATATCGCAGGCGGTGAAGCTTTGGATTGCTCCGGGTTTTCTGCCTGGTTAAGTCTTTCCGAACACTGCACATTTTTAAAGAGGGCGAGGGGAGAAACACCCAGAGCAACCCAGAACCTGACATCTCCTTCATGAGAACTAGTGGAATGATAGTATCTGTTCAAACACCTGGATGAAGTGGCAGAGTCATGTGTCCCAAATACATTAACCCACTGACAGAATCAGGGCTGCACACAAGCGGTCGGTGCTTCCCACAACCTCTTTGGGAACACACATCCCATAATCCCCAGGCGGCACATTGACCTTGCGGTTGGAATTCCCATAATCCCCAGGCGGCACATTTTTCCTGTTTAGAGTAGAAATCTTCTGCGTCAATTTAGGAAGGTCAGACTGCCAAAAGAACTGTTGATTCAATTTTATAGAGGTGTTATTGAATCTATCATCTGTTCCTCTATAACTATCTGGCTTAGTTCTGCAACTAAGCAGGACAGAGATAGACTTCAACGGATAATTGGAACTGCGGAAAACATTATTGCTACTAATTTGCCATCTATTGTGGAATTGTATACCAGACGAGCCAAAAAGAGGGCGATTGCACACATCCTGGACATAATCTGTTTCAACTGTTACCCTCGGGGCGACATTTTAGGGCATTGCATACTAGGACAACTAGATATAAAGATAGCTTCTTTCCAAGTGCTATCAAACTGTTGAATAATTATTTTTTCTTCTTTGCTTCCATTTTTTAATATTAGGTTTTATTGTGTTGTTGTACTGTGTTTTTATTGTTGAATATATGGTTCTTATACAGTGGCACCACGACTTAAGAGCAGCTCGACTTAAGAGCAGGTCAACTTAAGAGCTGAAAACTGTTGACATTTTAACTGCCGCCTTACAAATTTTAGATATGGCCAGCTCAACATACAAATATTTTTTTCATTTTTCATTTTTAACTTATTTTTTCAATTTTTTAGATAGGTACACCGACTTAAGAGCAGTTTGACTTAAGATCATGCATTCGGAACAGATTAAATTCGTAAGTCGAGGTACCACTGTATTCCCTTCTTATATATGGAGAGCATTTTTAACCAAAACAAATTCCGGGTGTGTCCAGCCATACTTGGCCAATAAAAAGTTTTTGATTCTGATTCTGATTTTGAAAGCCCACCCCCAAAACACATTGTTTCCTCCAAATGCCTTGATTTGGGGAACTCTTGGTCAACCCAGTTACTTTCCAAACGGCAGTTCCTAGAGTCTATCCCCAACAAGTGTGATCACTGCCCATGATGGCTGGGGAATCTGGGAGGTTCCATCCCCGAAAGTAACTTTTTCAAGCTTTGCTTGGAGTCTCTCCTGTCAATAGACACAGGAGGGGTCAGCGTGTCCCCCAAACACTGGGGATGCAGACAGGCGAAGCAAAACCATTTCAGGACACACAAGGGTGATATTATGGGGAAGGATCAGTGGAACTTTGCTCATGTTTAGCTACAACTTGCAAAGGCACCAAGCCAAGAAGAATCTCACCAGCACTGTCTAACTGCAATGCCTGCCAGGAGGGACTGAATCATATCACTGAAGTTAAGCCATTCCACTCTTTCTTCTTTGGCTTTTCTGTCGCTAGCACAGAGCACATCATTGAAAACGACTCTGGGTTATTTATTTACAGTGGAGCCTTCGTATAACAAATGGTTTGTATAACATAAAATCTGTACAACATAAAACATTATGGAGACAGGGGAAATTTGCATAAGGAAAATTTGCTTAGAATTACATTTGGAATGAATTAATTCCTTTATACAAGGTACCACTGTATTTTTATGCTAGTCTTGAATCCTCTGGGTATCTATCTCTTCTCTTCCTCTCGTTGGTTGAAATATTCTTTCTATTTATTTTATTTATTTCCCCCTTTTACCTTCCTTATTTGATTTGTTTATCTGAGTAGTAATCTATTTCATCGTGCACTAATCTTACAATGTGTTGGTAATAGAGATGGGCACGACTCCAAAAAAATGGTTTTTCGTTTTTCATTTTTCGTTGAGGGGTCCGTTTCGGTTCGTTTTTGTTTTCGTTGGGTTTTTCCGCAAATTTTTCGTTTTCGTTTCGTAGCATTCTTTTCAGTTCAATGTGTTTGCCGCAACGAAAACGAAAAACACGGCAAATTTTTTCGTTTTGTTTTCGTTTTCGTTTTCATTTTTGAAAAATTTTCGTTTTCGTTTCGTTACCTAACAAAAACAAAAAAACAAAAACGGAAACGAAAATTTCGCTGAGTCGTGCCCATCTCTAGTTGGTAATGGCACATCTTTTACAACCCCATAAATAGCACGGTAGCTTCCATTGTGGGCTGGACAACAATCTTGTCAGCACCCAGATCAGTTTTTGAAGAAATTTATTTGCAGTTTGCTCGGTCAAGCTCTTTCTTACCGTATCCTGATTTTGTTATATGGTGGCTGATGTTCTACTTCTATTTTTATTTTTATTTTTATTAGTATTTTTGTTATTATTATTGTTGTTACCATATTCTTTATTATTTGTAATTTGATTTGGTAGGTATGGGGCTTGGTTTGTTTTTGGGGGGGGCGCAAGTTGTTTATTCTGCAGCGTGTTGGACACCGCCCAGAGTTCTCGCGGGGAAATCGGGTGGTCAACAAGTACAAAAATAAATAAATAATAAAACGAACCAGAATGCACTGCCAAACCCATGGTTTGTGCCCATCTCTGCATCTGACTGTTATAAATTTGGGAGGGAATGGAAATTTTTTAAAAAAAAATTAAGATGAACTTATTTAACTACATCTGGAGGGAACAACTCGTTCTGACAAATCTTCCTGTGTCTCCATATTTCAGGCATATCCACAAAGGAGGAAAGGGTTACTGCCATTTTTAACTTCTCCAGGCAAAACAAAGAGAAATGTGAAGAATAGCTCCATTCCTCAAATAGTCCACCCTTTTCTCGTTAGCTGGCACTTCAAGTCTCAATAATTCAGCCTGAGACATTTGTAGCAGAAAGAATAAAAATGTTTCTTTACTTACGGATGAAAACAGATCAACAGCAAATAAAATGACAGACTACAAAGGATGAAACAGAAGGGAAAATAACTGAGCAGAGAGGCAAGGTTCTCTTTGAATTCAAAAATGGGAAGGAATGGTTGGTTATTGCTGATCGATTGATAGTCACCACAGCCCAGAAAATGCCCCTCCCAGCCACGCCTACTACAGACAGCATGCAAGGTTATAAAAACCCTTCAACAACAATAACAGTCAAGCTAAAACTATATGATCTTAGGCCCTGCCAGTTACAGTGAAATATAAAGCTTGTCTTGTCTTTAGACACCAAAAAAAAAAATTAACACTGCATAGCCCGATTGTGAAATTTTCTAGCTCCTGCCCGTCAACCTCAGCTCAGCCCGGAGTTTTCATGTAGAAGCAAAATCCATTTCATGACGAATTCATCAGACAATATTCAGAAGCCTTGTCAATCCCGTTCAAACACGGAGCATCCCGCAGCTGTCTCCTGCGAAATCCTCTGCATACCACTGCTCCATCTCTGCTCTGGCTGTACCCTTCAGTCGTGACCTTTAATAATTCTCGCTGCCATTGCTTTCTCAAGAATTCCTCTTTCTCTGCACCAACTGTAGAAAAAGATGGTCCAGTAATCTCCGGGAAGAAAATAGATTTTTGTATCTGGAAGTTGAGTCATGGCAGCTTTTATTTTTTACTTTTTTTCTTTTGTTTAGAGATCAAGAAACTTTTCACTGCTCATCCAAGATGCTTCGTCAGTCTGAGGAAAGGTAGTGGCGAGTCCTCCATTTTATATTTCGCCTTGGTTTCACACACCCCTGGTCTGAATAGGCTCATGAGATGGAGAATGGTCTGAATAGGCTCATTAGTTGGACAATGGTCTGAATAGGTTTGTAGGTGGACAATGGTCCAAATAGGATCATAAGTCGGACAATGGCCTGAATTGACTCATTAGGCGGACAATGGTCTGAATAGGATCATTAGGTGGACAATGGTCTGAATAGGTCTGTAGGTGGACAATGGTCTGAATAGGCTCATAAGTTGGACAATGGCCTGAATAGGCTCATTAGGTGGACAATGGCCTGATAGTCAACCAAAATCTGTCTTCCTGTAACTTGAGTTCATTGTTACATGCCTCAAACTTGGGTACAATCAAGAACAGGTCCTGCTGCTCCTCTCTATTACACCCTTTCAAGTATTTAAAAAGTGTTATCCTCTCTTCCTCCCAGTCTCCTCTTCTCCAGACTAAACATGGCCAGTTCTATATTTCTTCATACGACTTGGTTTCTGGTCACCTGATTGTCCTTGTTTCCCTCTTCAGAACTGGCTTCAGTTTGTCTGCATTCTTCTTGAAGTGTGGTGTCCAGAACTTGGTCCATCACTCAAGATGAGGTCCCTAACCAATGCCGAACTTGTCAAGATGTATAAATATTGGCGTGTTCTGATCAGATAGAACGTGACACATTGTCCCCAACACTATGCATTCCCCTGCCCTCAGCCAACAACACCTGCAAGCAGCCATGATTTTGAAGGTGAATTGAAATGGAGAAAATTTTCCTTGCAAACCTACTGAGAATTTATTTGAGAAAAGTTGCATTGAAGAGAGCCAGCTGGAACAGTATTTTTTTTTTTTGCACTGTTGGTAGAACAGTGTTGAATGGAAGGAAGGACAGAGAAATATTTCTGACTCAGAGCCCGCGGTCCATAGATCCTCCCAGAGAAATGTTGGGCAGCTCAGCTGAGAAGCCTTTTTTTTAACCTTTAAAAATGACACCAATTTCACAGCTGCTAATGGCATGTGGGACTGAGACTTTCCTATGCAAATTATCCATCGAAAACTCACCGGCTCTCATAAATGGACGGAAAGAGAAATCACCATATTAATGCACTGATATCTCTCTTCAGAAGTATTTCATTTAATGCTTTAATCGAATCACCTGCTGTAAAATATATATATCAAGATGTTCCTTTCTGGAACTAGAGTTTGGCTATGCATTGGAGTGATTAGCCTTTGAGCCTTTGATGGGGATGGAAAAGTGAAATGAAATTTTGCCAGTCCATCGGCACTGACGAGAGCTTATGGAAATAGTAGAGTGAGGTCTGCAGATTGGATGACCCAGAATTTCTCCTGGACTTTCAGAATTCACTGGTACCTTCTTCATTGCAAAACTATTTGAGTCTCCATGCGCTTGGTGGTTTGAAAGCATTTTCAGGAATTCCTTCCACTCTCCATGTCTGTCTGTCTGTCTGTCTGTCTGTCTGTCTGTCTGTCTGTCTGTCTGTCTGTCTGATTGATTGATTGATTGATCAATCAATCAATCGATTGATTATGTACTGCCCCATTCTGTTATAATGCCGCTCTGGGTAGCTCACAATAACAGGCAATACAATTACAACCAAAAAGAATGCTGAGGACAGACAGTTAATTTTTAACAAAATAAAATAAGATCCAGTTTATGACCTACTAATACAGTGGTACCTCAACTTACGAATTTAATCCATTCCGAATGCATCCTCTTAAGCTGAACTACTCTTAAGTTGGGGTACCTATCTAAAAAATTGGGGGGGAAATTTAAAAAATAAAAGAATGAAAAAATATTTGTGAGTCAAGCAGACCATATCTAAAATGTGTAAGGCGGCCACAAAGCAACCTCTTGTTACAAACAGCAGCTGTAAAGCAAGCTATTGTCACAAATATCATCTGTAAAGCAAGCTCCTATCACAAACAGCATCCATAAAGCAAGCTACTGTCTCCAAACAGCAGTCATAAAGCAAGCTACTGTCAGGAAACAGCAGTTTGGTGGTGGGTGGGCAGGCATTCTCTCTTATCCACAGTTTTCATTACCCACGGGAAGGTCTGCAACCAATCCCCAGTGGATACCAGGGTCCTACTGTACAAGGAGTAGGGGGGTGTATTAGTTTTGAAAAAAGATGGTTTGAGCACATTAGATTTTTTTTTAAATGAAGATTATTGAATCTATAACCGTAGAATTTAGTATTATCAGTCATTCGGTGCCAAAGTGCGACCCCCCCCCCCGTTTCTTCTCTCCACCACATCGGTCAAATTAGGATCAAAAACCATCAGATTTACGAGGTTCACTGCCGCTCGCCTGCTGTGTATAGTCCTTGAATTGACACCCTTGTGGTCCCATGAATGAGACTTATTGATGCTGATTGCCATCCAAGTTTCTTTCTGTTTTTTGGACATTCTGGATTATCAGTGTTGTTGTTTTTTCCTTAGATCTTGTCACTAACTAAAAAAAAGTTAGTTATTTTGGTTACATTTTGTTAAAAGAATATCTGAATGTTAGAAGCCATACATCTGAAGTCCAAAATATACTCTTCTCCATCCAAGGCCTTGTCTCCTCAACAGCAACCAGAGACCCCAAAGTGGCATTAAATTTCCACCTGCCACTTAGGAAGGCCAAATGGCTGCAACGATAAAGGAAACTAAAAGAAGTTACATCACTAAAGGAGAGAACAGACTGTCTAAGTTGTGGGGGGAAGAAAGTAATTACAAGTAACTCATGAATGCTAAGTCCTTGTGGTGATTCCCCTGTAAAATTCCATGAATGGGGCAAAGTGATTAGATTTTTTTAAAAAATCTGTGTCTGGAAACTTCCCATGTGCTTTTAGCTTTATCCTAGAATGCTGAACTGAGCTCCAGACACCAAATCCTGAGCTTACAACGATGACGAAATACAATCTGGCAGCTCTCTCCTGATTTTTAGGAGCTTTAAGAGCTCTGTTAGGACTTTTTGTTGCTGGCTTTTTACTTGGATTTCAAGGTTAGTCTCTCTCATACACATGCCACTTTCTGTTGCATGTGGCCTAATTGTTCTCTTGTGAACTGGTTCAAGGGCCCCTTGGAGCGCTAAGTGTCTTTGTAAAAACAAATGACAGATAGATGTCCGGAACCTCGGAAAAATCCTGGAATCCCATGCTGACTCACAGAATCGCTTTCCACCTTGACCATGGCAGCTTCATGATTTGGGGTTGAAGTCCCGCAAAATAAATTAAAACTTTTTTAAAAATCTAACTTTTAGAAGTCCAGATCCTGGAAGATAAAGGAAGGGCGAGACCTCTCTCACCGGGAATAACTGTGCAAAAAACAACAGCGCCAACAAACCCAACTTGTAATGTTTTGTATGTTTAGCTTTTTTTAAATTTTGGTTCTACTGATGGTTGTTGGGTTTGTTTTTGTTCTTTATCTCATATTGTGGAACCGATTATTATTTTCCCTCTGTATTTTGTTGTATGCTATTCCTTGTTAAGCATCCTGAGTTCCTGTCTGGGACAATCTGGTGGTATATAAATAAATAAATAAATAAATAAATAAATAAATAAATAAATAAATAAATAAAACTTTGTATGTCTTGTAGAGATGGGCACAAATCAAAAAATGGCATTCTGTTTGTCGTTTGTCGTTTGGACGGTCCGTTTCGGTTCGGTTCCGTTTTTCGTGAATTTTTGCAAAAAAATCATTTTCGTTTTTGTTCATTTCGTTACCATTTTGTTACCATTTATTTCATTTTTTGTGATTTTTTTTAGTATTTTAAGCAATTCACTCATATTGCAGTAATGGAAACGAAACACACGACAAAATTTCCGGTGTTTCTGTTCGTTTCATTTCATTTTAGAGACAAAATTCGTTTGTCGTTTTGTTACAAAACGAAATGAAAAAATGAAACCGGAAACAAAAAAATTGTTCGTTTCGTGTCCATCTCTAATGTCTTGTGCTACACCATGAAACAGAACCTGTGCCCATTGATTCTACTGCTTCAGTACCCATCCAGCGTACGTGCAGAATGCACACTTGGCAAAGCCAGTTCTGCAGGAAGCCAGGGCAGGGCGGTCACCTCAGGCGGCTGATTTTGTGTGTCATGGGAAGGCCTCCAATTTTTTATTTGGCTTTTTAACAACCACTTCTCTCCTGCAATAGAAAGAGCAAGAAATCCTGGTTTGATTTTTCGGCCTTCTCTTCCCAAATTAGAGCGTGATTACACTGCCAATATACCTTAAGATGTGGGTTAAGTTTGCTAGCCATGTAGTAATCACATAATAAATGAGTCACCATTACCATGGTGGGATTTTTAATGTGTTCCTTTTAGAAGTTCATTTTCTATGTCAGAGGCCATGCTTGCGGTTTGGATATCAGAGGATATCCCTGCATTTTTACTACAAGCCTGGACTGACGAACTTTCAAAATGAGTTCTGTTGCCTTGCCATAGATCAGTGGTTCTCAACCTGGGGGTCGGGACCCCTTTGGGGGTCGAACAACCATTTCACAGGGGCCGCCAAGAGCCAGTGAAGAAAAAGGCACAAACGCCTTGGGTCTGGAGGAGGAGGGAGAGGAAGTGGGGAGGGAGAGTGAGTTACAGCTGGATAGGCTGGAGGGGATGTCAGTCAATGGCATCGGAGGCTGTGATTGGCTGAGGGTGCCTGTAGAGGGAAGTTCTCTATGGAACTGTAGACTCTTTCCCAGTGGATGTTTCAAAGAACAGTGTACTGTTCTAAGCTATCCCTCCAGGAATTCAACATTTTTTGAGGGCGATTGGCTCCTCAATGAGCAATTAGGAGTTGTTAAATTGACAAAAGCCCTAGTTTTTATTTTAGTCACAGTAGAATAAGATCCAGCTTGTGCTCAGTTGGTGGCAATGAGGTAGTCATACAGAAGAGAGACAGAGAAGGTGTTTCGTACCATAGCACAGCAGCTGGCTGTATTTAGATGTATGTCTGTGGTTTAAAGTAACTTAGAACCAACCATTAATTACTTTGAGAAAGGAGAAAGTAAAGAACTCATCTGAAAGCATTGCATGCATACTTGTAACTTGTTGCTTTTGTGCCTTGGAACTAATTACTTTTAAAAGTTACTTTCACGGCTTTGGCCCATTACATTTTTGTTTGCTCCATTTTTAATCCTGCAATTTGCCCTTGCATTAGGTGCAAACTGTAACCCTCCAAAGGCTGCTTTTTCCTACTAAGATGAGGAGGAGTAACCTTTGAAAAAACACCTCTCCATTTGGAACAGGATGTAAAGAAGTAAAGTCTTTGCTGATATCATCTGCAAACTTGGGAGGGTGAAGATGTTTTGCATACTTGTATTAATCATGCACATATCTGTGGTAATCCTTAAATATATGCATGGAAATGAGGCTACAGAGGATATACCCTTTATTCCCCAAATTTCGTCATAATAGGTGAAGTTATTAGACATACAGAAGACAGGTGTTCTGATCTGCAAAAGTTTCCCATTACCATACAGTTCTCCAGAGCCTGGGAGCATTAAACTAACTAGAGCCATGCAATCTGGTAGAATCTGGGCTTTTGTAGTCCCCCAAAATAAATGTTTCCAGGTCCTGTATTTCACATCCCAGATGGTGGAGCAGCTCAAGCTGGAGGCCAGTGTGGAAATGATCCGGGTGTCCCAGGCAGCAGTACTGTATGCAGAACACTTGCAAAGATGCTTTGCTTGTGGGAGTTCCTGCTAGGAGCAACCCATTTCGGGAGCCCAGGTCCTGCACATTACTCTGAAGGAGAGGTTATCAGAAATAATGCAGGGTATGAGTAAAGTGGATAGAGGGAAGCTCTTCTCCCTCTCCCAAAATACCAGAACTAGGGGACATCCACTCAAATTGAGGGCTGGGAGAGTAAAAACTGACAAAAGAAAATATTTTTTCACCCAGCGCGTTGTAAGTCTATGTAATTCCCTGCCACACAATGTGGTGATGGCATCTGGCCTGGATGCCTTCAAAAGGGGATTGTTCAGATTCCTGGAGGAAAAGTCCATCACAGGTTACAAACCATGATGGAGATGTGTCATCTCCAGGCTTAAAACCAGGGTACTTCAAGGGCCAGATGCAGGGGAGTGGTATCGGGAGACAGATATCTAGTCTCATGCGCTCCCAAACACATCTGGTGGGGCCACTGTGAGATACAGGAAGCTGGACTAGATGGGCCTTTGGCCTGAGCCAGCAGGGCTCTTATGTTCTTATGTTCTTATGTTTTCTTCAAGTAGGAACAGAATCCCATCCGCCTTCCGGTTTTCCATCGACCTTTTTCCTGTATCCTTCCTTTTGGGTGGCCAAAATTGTAACTTTTGATATTAGTCCATCAATGGTAAATAATTAGATCTTTTTCTAATCCATGTATAAAGCACATCCTAAAAGTTGCCTTTTCTCATGACTACAATGCCCAGGCTCCCTGGGCTGCTGTGCAGGAGGCTAATAGGGGAGAAATAGGAATTGCAGTCCTCCCAAAAAAGTAACTTTTTCCCAGTACTGGTCAGCAGAGGAGGCCAGAACTGACAACAAGATCGCACTTCCAAAGAGATGCTCCCTGCCTGTCTCCTCCTGCTATTTATTTATTTATTTATTTATTTATTTATTTATTTATTTATTTAT
>JAHTLZ010000327.1:17588349-17624971 GCA_023846285.1 Phrynocephalus versicolor
TATTTATTTATTTATTTATTTATTTATTTATTTATTTATTTATTTATTTATTTATTTATTGATACAACACTTATATGCCGCCCACTACCCAAAGGTCTCTGGGCGGCTTACAATCAAAAGAATTAAAACAGTTAAAACATCAAATCGCAATAAATAATTAAAACAAGAATAAAAACCTGACACTTTTTTTTCCTCCACCAAAATTTTGACTTCTTCCCCTCCCCTTCCTCCTCCTCCTCTTCCTCCTCCTCCTCTCCAAAATTTGGGTCCCTCCTCGCCTTCCTTGGACGACTTAATAGGCTGGAAAAAATTCTTCCGACGAAGCTCCTTCTGCTTGAATGAGCGCCGCTCCCGATTGGCTGCCCGTTGCCTCTTCGGATTGGCTCCTGACCTCGTGGTGGGAGGGGGGGCAGAAGGTGGGACCGATAAGGGAGGCTATAAAAGCTCCAGGTTGGTCCACCTGCAGCGAGTAGGAGCTTGGAAGCCAAAGTGGCAGGAGGTGGTGGCGGCGGGTGCGCGCGGGCATCCTTCACCCTTGGTCCGGGCGTGCGTGCGCTCGCTCTCCTCGGGCTGCTTCTTCCTTCCAGCAGCTCCGGTGCATTGCATTTTTGTTGCTGCAAGGCGATCATCGGGAGATCGGGTGGGCGGCGAAGCGAGAGAGAAGAAGGAGAGCCACCCACCACCACCCAAAAGAGCGCCGGTGAGCCGGAACTTCGCGCAAACTTCGCCGACGACCAGCCATGCTCCAAAAGTCCACGCTCCTGCTCCTGCTGGCGGTGGCCGCATCGGCGGCGTCCTACGATGGCGAGCAGCACAACGACTCGGTCAGCAACCCCAGGAAAGCCCGGCTGGCGGCTCAAAGCTCCGGTAAGGAAACGGGATCGCCTTCCCCCAGCCCCACCGCAAGCCCCCTCTTTCCCCCTCCCCCAAAATATTTATTTATTTATTTATTTTATTTTATTTTTATACCGCCCGTCTTCCCAGGGAACTCCGGGCGGTTCATAATAGGGGTTAAAAGACCAATAAAACACCAAAAGAAAAAGAGCTTGTCCCTCGAAAGCCGGAGCAAACGCCCCCCCCCCAAAAAAAAAACCCTAGCCCGCCCCGACCGGCGGACAGCTGTTGCCGCTCCAGCGCTCGCCTTCTCCTGCGCCAGCCTTGTCCCTTGCCCTCCAAGCCCAGTTTGCGGAGGAGAACTTCCCGGGGATCTTTAAGGGGGGAGGCTTTAAAACGATCTGCCCCCCCTTTTTTTTTGCCTTGCTCTCCCCACCAGCACCCGCCAAGTGCCTGCGAGGAGCTTCTCCGCGCTCGCCACCCTCCCTCTTGCACCGTCCGTGGAAGCGGGGGTGGGGAGAGATGGTAGACAGACCCCCCCCCCTTTTCAAAACCGACTTGATCATCTTTCAACCAGGGGAAGGAGGGACAGGCTAGATTCCGGGCAGTGCCTTTCGCAGTGACCCCCTCCCCCCCCCCCGAATGTGGACGCAGTTGTGCAGGAGAAGGGAGGGAGGCGCCCACCAAGTTAGTTGAAATTTCCTAAGGGGAGATGGTATATAGAACACACGTGTGTGCTTGTGTGTGTGTGTGTGTGTGTGTGTTCTTGTGCAGATAGAGAGGGTGAGTGCTTGTGAGCAGAGAGAAAGCTAGAGGCACAGATTTACCATCTATGTATTTTTAATCTCTCTGTTGCCTCGGATGCATGAACTGGAAACCTGTGATATTGGTGTAGGCATGTTTAAGTCCGTCCCTCTACCTGCACATTGATGCAAAAAAAGATCACACAGATGATACACACCTGTCTATGGTGGGCGCCCATATTGATCTGGAATCACGGGGATGATGTAGCGGACAATGTAGGTGATACAGATATAGGTGTATCTGCACCTTCATCTCCACATTTTGCAACCCTGGGTCTATCTCATTGCTGAGATGGGTGCAAAATTGGGGGGGGGGGTGTTTGACATTTAATGTCTCCTTCTGGCCAGAGTTTCATAATTCTCCCACTGCACATTAGCACGACCTGGGGAGAGGTGGGGGGATGGTAGGGTGAATTGGAAATTCTCATAAAGTTGGATGACAGATTCCATCATTGCCCCTTGAGGATGCTGATGGGGGATAAAGTCCAGCGCCCTACCTAGACTCTCCATAGCGCTATGGCAAGCAAGGCTAAAAATCAAACCCTTGTGAATGCCAGCTTGCAGGGAGCTTTTTTCCCTTCCTCCTCAACTTGGGCAGAAACGACTGTGCTCCTTTCCTTTGACACTTAGCAGGAGAATGGGTTTGGGGGTGTGTGTGGGGTTCCTCCCCCCCCCCTCATTCCAGAACTGCAGGGCTCTGCAGCACAATACTAGGGCATTTGCTCAGTTTCCTTTTGTGCTTGGTTTCTATAGAAACATAGGGTTTCGGTTATTCTACTGTGCCTAAAACAATAAAAAAAAGCCCTAATGTGTATTAAGTCTGCTGGATGCAAAGTTATAACTTGAATCCATGGAAACATGTCATTAGGAGGACAGAGAGGCATGGCATCCAAGGGGTATAATCTTATCAAGTGTCTTCTCCTTCCTAGCATAGAAATGAACATGAGAAGGAGACTGTTCGAATCAAAGTTCCCAGATGGGACTTTTGGGGGGCTGCCATTCCCAGATTCCACCACCACCCCATTAGTATAATTAGTGACTGTGCTGGCTAGGGATTCTCAGAGTTTAGTGCAAAAAAAAAAAAAACCCCACTCCAACCCCATAGATCTCACATTTCTATGCTCTGCTGAAGAAGAGATGTTCAGGTCCCCTTCTCCCTCCTTAAAATTTTATTGATTCTTGCTGAGTCGCTTCACACTCTTGCCGCTCGTGTTTGATTCAGCAAGGAGTAGATGGATCATTTGAAGTGATGCACGACCAAAGTAGATAATTGGCGTAGAAAACGAAGATCGTGATACGCATCCATGTCTCAGAGATCCTCTTCAGGCACCTAGTCAGGATGACTCAGGAAATGTCTGGGCAAAAATTGCCAAGCAGGTGTCTCAAGATTTTGGTGCCCCTTTGTTCACGAACCCGGGATGGGCAAACGGTGCCTCGCCACATTTTGTTGGTTTACGACTCTCTTCGGCTGTGGCGAACACAGACCATAGTTCAGGATGCTGGGAACTGCATTCCAGTCTCTTCTGCAGGAGATCCAAGTCACCTTGCCTTGAAATGTTGGTGTCCTCAGATCTGTTGTGCCACTTTTCACTAAGATAGGGCCCTCTTCAGATGGTCTGCAACCCCTATGAATGACAGCCAGCCTGTCTAAAGCTTTTGTAAGCTGCCTTGGGCCCCTGTTCTGGCAGAAAAGCAGCACATAAATGCAATCAAGCCATATCAGAATTGCAGGCAAGTCCCAAATTTCCAGTGTAACCCTGCATTGCTACACTGTGTTAACTGTCCACAGAATCTTAACCAATGGTGTTTCCTTTGTTCAAATGAAAAGGAATCCCATCAGAGTGTTATTAGTGTGTTAAGCCAGGAAGGGAAGGACCAGGTTGTATTTTGGGCATGAAGTGGTTAGTTTTGCCTTCTGTTGTTTTCCATACACAATGGTAAACTTTTTACTTTTCCAGGATTTGATCAGTGAATGTGGCTCAGTTCCTCAACATGAATGGAAATGAACTCTTCCCCAGTTTTTGCTGGGCTTATTCAGGGGGCTAGCTAACATGGAGCCAACACCCACGTTACGTGTGCCTGCCATATCTCTGGGTTGAAGATGAGTACACTTATAGGGGGAAAGGTCCCAAGCCTACTTGGGTGCCAACAGAATCGGATCCACAGGGATTCAATGCCAGACTTTGAAAATGACAGAAGTCGTTTTGCCTGGTGTATGTCTTAAGGCAGGCATGTCCAAACTTCAGCCCACCAGACGTTTTGGACCACGACTCACACAGTCCTTTGTCATTGGCCCTCTAAGCTTAGAATTCTGGGAGCTGTAGTCCAAAACGTTAGGAAGGCTGAAGTTTGGACATGCCGGTCTTAAGGAATCGTGGGGCTTATGATCTGATGAGATACCCAGGCCTTCTCATGAAGGTGGGTATTCAAGCTCCACACCTGTCCATAAATGGTGTTTATCACTCCCACCCATGTTAGTAGTGTGGTGAATCCCACTATGCTTATGATAGAGGGGAGGGCACCTTGTTTTTCAGGGTGTGGATTCACAAGGAGGGTCTCAATGGAGACCAGTGTCTCTCCCATTAGAGACATGCCTCCTAACACATGGAGGAAAGAGAGAGCAGCTCTGGATTCAAGCACTCCCCTCTAGCCATGGGAATGTGGTATGCTTTCCAAAGCTTCAAGAGGAGTTTAGAATTCTCAGCATTCCTCTGTGCTATATCACAGAAACCAACCCACCAACTCCTTCAACATCCCTCCCCCCCAAAAAGACCCTCCTGCAGACTCCAAGATCCCCAGTTGATCCTAATGTTGGTTAAAGTGGCATTAAGAATATAAGAAGAGCCCTGCTGGATCAGGCCAAAGGCCCATCTAGTCCAGCTTCCTGGATCTCGCGGTGGCCCCACCAAATGTATCCGGGAGCACACGAGACTAGATATCTCCCTCGTGATACCACTCCCCTGCCTCTGGCCCTTGAAGTACCCTCCTTTTAAGCCTGGAGATTACACATCTGCATCATGGTTTGTCAACTGGGGTGGACCTGGAGTGGGAATTCTACCTTAGAGTGGCAGGCTGAAGCTTTTGGCCAGGCCAGGACCCAGAATCAGCAATCGCTATTTAAGAAACATCAACCAAACATTGGAAAGACACTGAAACAAATGTAAAGTGAACCCATTAAAACAAGATGCACTTCAAAACCATAATCATTATTGGCTGCTGAGTGGTGGAGGTAGCAAAAGATATGTCCTTTAACTATATTTTATGCCAAATTTAATATATTCCTTTGTTACTTGTTATGTTATCCTACGTTGTAAACCGCCCAGAGTAGTCCTAGGGCTAGATGGGTGGTATAAAAGTCAAATAAATAAATAAATAAATAAATAAATAAATAAATAAATAAATAAATAAATAAATAAATATGGAAGCGAACGTGAGTTTGGGTGCCATAGAATTTTATGGGAACATGAGCATTTATGTCCAGAGTGAACATCTGGCAGTGGGAGAGATGTGTTTCTGTGTGTGAAGAACACATAATCCAGAGGTCTGGATTCTTGGGGTTCTGTCTGTTTTTGTTGTATTAACCACATTTCTGTACCTTATCGCTTTTTGTTTTTTTTTTTTGTTTGGTGAACATGGATTGCATTAAGAAAGAAGATGTAACTTGTACATTTCTAGTTCTCATTGGAAGCAGGAGGGCAATAATATGAGACACGGCTTTTTTATTTTTTTGGTGACTTCCTATTCGTGGCGGTTCCTCCCAGAACCGAAATGGGTGGGGTTTTTTTGTTTCTAACTTGATCTTGCTTCAGGAGAGCACAGATGACCTTGTTTTAGTCTGCCTTCAATGTGGCCTTAGTTTAAATAATACAGTTGGACCCCCGTATCTGCTGGGGATTGGTTCCAGGCCTTACCGTGGATAATGAAAACCATGGATAAGAAAGAGCACTGACCCCCTTTTAAAAAAAACTGTTTTGTGACAGTATCTTGCCTTATGGCTGCTGTTTTATGACTGTGGCTTGCTTTACGGCTGCCGTTTGTGACAGTAGCTTGCTTTGCGGCTACTGAATTATTTATTTATTTATTTATTTGCTCTACCAACCGTGGATAACTGAATCAGTGGTTAATGAATCAGTGGCTATGGGGATCCTGCTGTCCTCTTAGGACTGTAAAGCTGAAAGGGATCCTGTGGATCAAGCCCATGTTAAGCAAATTTCCCCTATCTCCAGAATGTTTTGTGTTGTACAGATTTTATGTTATACAAACTGTTTGTTATACGAGGGTCCACTGTATCTTGTTAGGTAGGTATATTAATAAAGAATTTAAAAATAAAAAAGAGAGAATTCTTTTCATGACGCAGCCGCCGTATCCACCGAGCTGACTCTCTCGCCAAAAAATGCCGCTGGGCTAGCAGTGAATGCTTGTAAAAGAGATGTGTAAACGTGCACACCCTGAGTATAAAGTGTGACTCAGCAACTCCTGGCCCGTCTCTTTAGCTGAAAGCTACAATGGCAATGCAAAGCAAGGCAGAAGTCTTTTATTAAGGTTTCTCTCTCTCTCTCTGTCTCTCTCTCTCTTTCCCCTTCTCTTGCAGTCGATGTGGTTCGGTGTTTAAGCCATGCCCTCCAGGTAGGATGCGGGGCATTTGCCTGCCTGGAGAACTCCACCTGCGACACAGGAGGCATGTATGACATCTGCAAAGCTTTCCTCTACAGCGCTGCTAAATTTGACACTCAGGTACGTGGAATCGGCCTTGTCTGGCTTCTCCCTGGGGGTTTCCTTATCAGTGGGCCCAGGGAATGGCTGTGACTTCATTGGGAGGGTCTCGGGTTGTTTCACAGATATTTTTTTAAAAAAAGATCCCAAGTACTATACAGTAGGACCCCAGTATCCACTGGGGATTGGTTCCAGGCCTTCCTGTGGATAATGAAAACCGTGGATAAGAGAGAACACCAAAATCCCACAAAAACTACTGTTTTGCGACAGTAGCTTCCTTTCTGGCTGCTCTTTTGCGACAGTAGCTTGCTTTACAGCTACTGTTTGTGACAGGAGCTTGCTTTGCAGTTGTTGAATTATTTATTTACTTTTTTCCTCTGCCAACCGTGGATAACTGAATCAGTGGATACGGGGGTCCTACTGTATAAGCTCCAGGGAGGACTGTGAGCAGCCGCTCTAGGAAAGGACTGCAGAGATATTTTGACTGAACAAAAGACCAAATTCTATGTCAGGGGAGGACCAAACTGGGTGCCACCCATTTCACCATTGGGCCACAAACAGATAATTTCCCTCATGGATGGTTTTAGTAATTAGGGAGAAGTAAGGGAGATATGGGCTATAAAGAAGGCTGACCGCTGCAGAATCGATGCTTTTGGGGTGTGGTGCTGGAGGAGAGTCTTGAGAGTCCCCTGGACTGCAAGGAGATCAAAACTATCCATCCTGAAAGAAATCAACCCCGGATGTTCACTGGAAGGACAGATTTTGAAGCTGAGGCTCCAGTACTTTGGCCAACTCATGAGGAGTGAGGTGTCTTTGGAAAAGTCCCTGATGTTGGGAAAGATGGAAGTCAAAAGGAAAAGGGGACGGCAGAGAATGAGATGGTTGGACGGTGTCATCGATGCAACCAGTATGGATTTGACCAAACTCCGGGAGGCAGTGGAAGATAGGAAGGCCTGGCGAGCTCTGGTCCATGGGGTCACGAAGAGTCGGACACGACTGAACAACAACAACAACAATTATTCAATGAACCTGGAAACACAGATCGGTATTTGAGATGGGCACGAACCACTGGTTCTTGCATAAGCTGAACGAATTCGGTGCTTTGCAATCTTGTCTTCTCTGGCCAGCGCCCAGTGCGCCCACTCAGAGGAAGGAGGTGGGACTTGCAGAGCCTCAAAAATCCCTATTTAGCTGGCCAAGGAACCAGCCAAACCAGTGGGTTTTGCTCATCTCTCTTCAGAATCCTATTACATTATGATGCTGACATAATTTGAATGGCATATATTTCGGGGACCAACTGCTGCTGAGCAAGAGGTTGATGGGTTTTTTTTTCCTGGTCTCTTGATATAGAAACTTACACATTAGCTGCTGGCAGTTTGTGCCTACGAGTAACGTTTGCTGGGATAAGTAATTGGACTAGGAACAATACTTTGTTTGCCGACGTTTGGATATTGGTTAACATTTTCTCGCTGCGCTGCAGACCTGCAAGGCTTCACATAGCAGAGTCGCTTCAAACTCCCCAGAGTAGACCCCTCCTTTCCCCTCATTAACTGGCCCTCATAGTCTCAATAACTGACTCTGAGACATTAGTAGGAGAAAGAATAAAACAAACTTCATTACTGACAATTGAACAGTAAGCTGCAAACAAACATGGCAGCCTGCAGCAACAGTGTCTTTGAATGGCCCTCACTGTCAGCCTTGTTTTTCCTAAGGAAGGGTAGTAGATCGTTGAGAAGTTACATTTTTGGACTTCTCTGGAAGTTAAGTCATGGCTACTGGACTTCTTTTTGAGAGATTCAGACCAATAAAGCAGTAGCCATGAGTCAACTTCCAGATAAACTCACCTGGATGACTGAGAATCTTCACAGACATTTTTGGACTTCAGATCCCAAGCTCTCTGAGCCATTGTGACTGGGGGGGGGGGGAGATATACTTTTCCCAAGCTATACCCTCTGGCGCTACACTCATATTCACATTTGTAAGTGTGTACGTTCTTGCATCAGTCTTCTGTACGTGCCTGGCACAGATAGTCAGGGCAAACACAGTACCTGAGTCACTAACTGTGAATGCGAATCATTTTTTCTGCATGACAGTGGGTGCACTGAGTAATTCCCACATCTTAATGGCCAAAGGGGAGGGACCATTCAGCCAAGCACCTGGCACCGCCCCAGCTCAGCCGGTGGAAATGAGGAGGAGTGTGAGTTGGTCCCGATGTGCGCACCTTGAGAGAGAGTTCCCAATTTAGAGAGTGGGTTTCATCTTTGCGGATGCCGGTGTGTCAAGATCTCTAGATGGCTAGCTATTTAAAAAAGCATGTGCATAATCTACAGTGCAAAAAAGCAGGTCATAAACAGGTGTAATTAAAAAACATAGGAGAAAATGAGTCTTGACTAAAATTATTACTGGGCTGGGGGGGGGGGGAACCTCCCTTGTGAGGAAAGGCTAAAACATTTGGGGCTCTTTAGTCTGGAAAAAAAGGCACCTGAAAGGGGATTTGATTGAGACGTACAAAATAATGCAGGGCATGAGTAAAGCTGGAAAGAGGGACGCTCTTCTCCCTCTCACAGAATACCAGAACCAGGGGACATCCACTCAAATTGAGGGTTCGGAGTATGAGAACGGACAAAAGAAAATATTTTTTTTAACTCAGTGTGTTATTAGTCTGTGGAACTCCCTGCCACAGGATGTGGTGATGGCATCTAAGCTGGATGCCTTCAAAGGGGGATTGGACAGATTCCTGGAGGAAAAGTCCATTACAGGTTACGAACCATAATGGAGATGTGACATCTCCAGGCTTAAAACTAGGGTACTTCAAGGACCAGATGCAGAGGAGTGGCATCAGAAGACAGAGATCTAATATCGTGCACTCCCTAACACATTTGGTGGGATGGAATCAGGTAAAACTTGGAGCTGTAGGGGTTTGCCTTGTGCAGGGGAGCCCATCATGTCCAGTGCATCAGCTTCATCTTAAGGGATAGTAGTACATACCTTAGAGTCAAGCAGGAGTAACAAGCTAGCTGAGCTGCAAAATCACATTGGGGAGTGAGTAGTTCAAAACCTCAGAAATACACACTTGCGATTCCCCACCTTGTTGGGAGTGCTGTGCAGGGATTGCCTTGTGGCTGCCCGGCAGGAGGTTAAAAACTGGCTTTGTGGGCAGCACAGACGGTGGCCACAGGCCTGCGGTTGACCATCGATGTGCTAAGATTAGACTATGGTGAATAATTGGGTTAGTTGACTCCTCTAACATAGCTGCACTCATGGCACAGACGTCTCCAGGGGTGGGGGGGGGAGAGAGAGACCTGGAAAGCGATTGTAGAACCCAGGAGCATCTCTGCTACCGTTCTGAGCAGAGATGGACATGAAACAGAAAACAAAATGCTGTTTTGTCATTTCGTTAGGTAACAAATTATTTCGTTGCCTAACAAAATGGTAGGACGCGTTTTGTTTCGTTTCATCACAAAATGCTATCAGTAGCAAGGGGGCTCAAGCTCTTCTCTGAAAGCTCAGTTATGAAGCTCCAGGCGAGGTGCCTAGGGGAAAAAAATCTAATTGGAATCAGAAGCCAAGCTGTGGTGGCACCAAGTTCACCCATGGCTTGGCTTCCGAAGTTCAGAATCCAATTAGAAAGATTTTTTCCCAAGGGGTTACCTAGTATTGCTTGAGGAACCTCCCCTGCCAATTTGGTCATTCATTTATTTATTTATTTATTCATTTATTTATTTATTTGATTTTTATGCCACCCATCTGGCAGCGTGGTCACTCTGGGCGGTTTACAACAATTAACAAATTCAAACAATTCACACAACAAAACCATAAAACAGCAACACAATAAAATAAAGATAAAAATAATATCAAAATGACACAAAACAGTGCATCCTTATTGGCAGGCTAATCCGTTAAAACTCAAGATTTAATGGGTGAACACTGAAATTGCATGATATTTGAGGGATCCAGGGGAGTGTAGCATTTCGTTTCATGACGAAACTACTTTGAAATTTTTTTCACAAACAAAGCGAAACACTTTTTTTCCGTTTCATGCCCATCGCTAGTTCTGAGTGTAGAAATTGCATTATATTTGATGGATCCAGGGGGGTATAGCATTTTGTTTCAAAATGAAACTACTTTGGAAATTTGTCACAAACAAAATGAAACTACTGCAGAAAAGGAACACTACTTTTCCGTTTCGTGCCCATCTCTAGTTCTGAGTGTAGAACCCATAACAGGGTGCGGGGTAATTCATGTACATGCGCTGCGCGTGAGCCAGCGTGCTAACGCACTTTTCGGTCGGCAGGGGAAAGCCTTTGTCAAGAAGAGCTTGAAGTGCATTGCCAACGGAATCACCTCCAAGGTGTTCCTGGTCATTCGAAGGTGTTCGACGTTCCAGCGGATGATTTCAGAGGTGCAGGAAGAGTGCTACAGCAAGCTGGACATCTGCGGCATTGCAAACAGGAACCCGGATGCCATCACGGAGGTGGTCCATCTTCCCAACCACTTCTCAAACAGGTAGGCGCCTTTGCCGCTTAAAAGGCACAAGACAGTTTGTGATGGAAGCCTCTGAGGACAAAGTAAACCAAGTGTGTGTTGTGGGTAGACCGAGGCTGGGTGGCTCCTTCTCTGCTCTGTTCATTTAACTCTTTTATTTTCTTTTGTGTCCTGCGTTTTCCACGTACCCAAGAGCGGCTAAGAAGGATATACAAACGTTGCATATTTTTCTAAAGGTGTGCATATTTTAATAATTATTTTTATCTTCTTACTGAAGTCCCAGTATGTTAGGAGGTCAGTTTCAATCCCATGGTTCCCTCTAGAACAGGCATGTCCAAACTTCGGCCCTCCAGATGTTTTGGGCCACAGTTCCCATGGTTCTTTGTCATTGGCAGTGTAAGCTTAGAATTCTGTGAGATGTGGTCCAAAACATCTGGAGGGCCAAAGTTTGGGCATGCCTGCTATAGAAGATTCTCTTTCTCTCGTGGCGCAGTGGTTAAATGCCTGTCCTGCAGGTAAAACTGTGCTCACGACCTGGGTTCAATCCCCGGTAGCAGGCTCAAGGTTCACTCAGCCTTCCATCCTTCCAAGGTCGGTAAAATGAGTACCCAGCTTGCTGGGGGGGGGCAATGTGTAGCCTGCACTCTGTAATTAAAATTGTAAACCGCCCAGAGACTACTTGTAGTAGTATGGGGCGGTATATAAGCAGAACACTTTGCTTTGCTTTGCGCAGAAAGGTCTTTTAAAAAATACTCAAAGCATAGCAAAAAAGCATACTCTTTTTTTGGAGGGGATATTATGCAAGTTACACATTGCTCCTCCCACCTCACCCCAGCAAGCTGGGTACTCATTTTACCAACCTTGGTAGGATGGAAGGCTGAGTGAACGTTGAGCCGGCTACCTGGGATTGAACCCCAGGTCATGAGAACAATTATTGCTACAGTACAGCTGTTTAAGCACTGCGCCATGAGGCCCTTGCCAAAAAAGGTGCCTCATTTAAAAGAATCAGACGTCTACAAGTGTGCTTTCCTTTCTAAAACAACACAGGTATTCCTCACACACTTTGTGTTCGAGCAGGTATAGGTGGGCTTTAAAAACAAACAATGGGGGAGTCAGTTTCCTGCTCCTGGTGCTTGCATGGATGGCCCATGCGCTTTGTCAAGATGCCCTAGCTGAGGAAATGAAGTAAGAAGTTAAAGATAGCGATAGAAGCCAAACTGAAGGGTTTTCCCAACTCATATACTTATGGGAAAGTTATCCAAAGAGCCATCCTACTTTTTTCACTTTGCTTGGCCTGACGTTAAGAATGGATTAGCTGGTAGAGATGGGCACGAAATGAGCAATTTTTTGTTTTCGTTTTTCGTTTCATTACGTAATGAAACGAAAAACGACTTTTGTCTCCAAAATGAAACGAAACGAAACACCAGAAATTTTGTCGTGCGTTTCGTTTTCATTGCGGCAAATACATTGAACTGTAATGAATGCTAACGAAACAGCAATTTTTCGTTTTTATTTTTTTGTTTCGTTACATAACGAAACAAAAATGATTTTTTTTGCAAAAATTCACGAAAAATGAAAACGAACCGAAACGGACCCCCTAAACAACAAACGACAAACGAAACACCATTTTTTTGAGTCGTGCCCATCTCTATTAGCTGGCATCAGCATTAAAAAGGAAATTATTGGAAGGTGTGAGCCTCTTCCTGTGACTAATATCCTAGATGCAATTGAGATGCAGGAAATAAGGATTAAGGGCTGGTTCTCCTGCTTCTGAAACACTGCATTGTTTTTATAAAAGTAAACTTTTATTTATTTATTTATTTATTTATTTAAAAAGCACCTTGATCTAAAATCTGTGTCCACGCACAGTGGATCAACCCTGACTTCCTCCCCTCTCGATCTGTTCATCAAATTCCCTCCTGCAGTCATGTAACGAATTGGACGATGGAAGAAATTCAAGCAGCGGGGTGGGTGTGAATCACATGTCATGAGCCCCACTCCAGGTTGTTCCCTCCAGACTCTCTTTCAAGTAGAAAAAAGAGACGACAAGGTAGATCGCAATGGTAGGGAGGACTATCATTTGATCTTCAGTTCTATTAGCCAGGATGCCGGTGAGCCCCGCTTGAACTGATGAAGGCTCCCTAAAATCCAGGGTGCCTCTTGCTAGTTTTCACCTCCAGCTGCCAGGTCAGAAATGCAGCGAGTGCATTTTTTGAGATGACCTGTTTGCAGGAACTCCTAACCGGGCCTGTTTTGAAACATTTCCTGTGACCCCGACTGAATGAAAAAGCTACACTGACTGGAGTGGAATTGGATTAAAAACCGGCTCGTTTCCATTTTCTGGTTCATATCCAAGGCTTGGCGCGTCGGGCACTCAAAGAGGTTCCTTGAATTGCTGGTGAGGGAATTTCTTTCTTTAAACGAGCGAGATGGCCCCGCATGTCTGAGGCAGTTATTGTTGGGCTGGGACAAATATTTCAGATTCTTAAGACACCAGTGTCTAAGAAGCAGCCCTCGTAGGTCCTGCGGCCATTCCCCTACCCCAAACCCAACCCAACCCCCCCATGGAGGTTGATTCCACAGAGGATCTGAACAACCAGAGTGGGGCAGCCCACAAGTAGGGGCTGCGGGACAGAGAGAAAGCTCCACGTGCTGAGGGAGGGAAAGAACTTATTTTGAGCTCCTTGCAATTTGGAATGCATTGAGTCCTCCTCCGGAGGCACACCGTACATAAAATAAGCACACAAAAATAGTAATGGGATTAAAATATCCAGAATTGGGAGCTGAAATATTTAAAGCTGGATGTGTGTGTATATATGTACAGTTTATAAATGCTAACGATCCAGTGGGAGAATCATACAGAAAAAAAAATCCCACCATGTAATTTGATCATTCCAGCGTGAACTTTTTTTTTCCATGACCCCACGCTAGCTACAGTTCTATCCACAGGGCATGTTGGAAATAACACTTGAGCAAAAAGATTTACATTAAGTCAATCAAGAGTGCTTAAGGCTCTGCCTCAGCATCCTCCAGGCTGACTATGTTGTACGGTCCATCATCCTCGGCGAAGGATCAGTATGATAGAAGTTGTGGTTAAACACATCTAGAGGGCTCCTGAATTTTGGGGACAGGTGGGAGGGGGGGGAAAGCTGCCTTTCAAAGATTGTACAATTTGGCGAGTTCATGAGCTGTGAAATTGACCAGCCTTGAGCAGGTACACTTGTGAATGTAATTGACAAGACGTGTTGCAGGCCAATTCCCGCTTTCTTCATCACTTTGGTTTCTCACCACCAGTCCTGCTCATGGTGCCATTTGGATCTCATTATCGTGCAAACATAGGGCAGGGAGCCTAGAGTGGCGACCTTCTTTCTCCTAGATCAGGCATGTCCAAACTTCGGCCCTCCTGATGTTTTGGAGCACAACTCCCAGAATTCCAAGTCTGTATTTCCAATGGCAAAGGACTGTGGGAGTTGTGGTGCAAAAACATCTGGAGGACCGAAGTTTGGACATGCCTGTCCTAGATGATGCACAAATTCCGGTCCACCCCAACTTCCTAATTCAAGTGGGTGACCATACAGTATGTCTGTCCACTGATGTAACTTGGATGTCCCACTGTGTATAACACCATGAATGCATCAGGACGCTTTCAAATCCAGTGGCTCACTGGCCTTTCGGACACTTCTGATGGCTACGTTTGCTTCCCCTAAAGCAGTGGTTCTCAACCTGTGGGTCCCCAGATGTTACTGGACTACAACTCCCAGAAATCCTGGCTAGCTCCGCTAGTGATGAAGACTTCTGAGAGTTGCAGTCCAGGAACATCTGGGGACCCGCAGGTTGAGAACCACTGGCCTGGAGCTTTCCTCTAATGACATTGATGTCTTATCGACTGATCCTATTGTAATGGCTTTTAGCAATAAAGATGCGATAAAAGCAATGGATCAGTATAGGCTTTCTCAGTGGGTTCTGCTTACCCCTTCTCCTGGGCTCTCGCGCTGGCAGGGGCCTGCGGTGGTGGCAGCAGCAGTGGCAGCGGTGGTGCAGCGTACCCCTTCTCGGGCCGGCCAGGGCCTTCAGCAGTGGGGGGGTGGTCTACCACCAGGCCGCTTGGCCTCTGAGGCCAGCTGCGACGTGCAGCAGTAGAGGAGGAGGAGGAGGAAGCCCAGGCCGGACTCCTCAGCCTGGCTGGACCCCCGCGGTGGTGCCCGCGGTGGCGGAGGAGGAGGAGGAAGAGACGGAGGCCCAGGCTGGCCTGCCGGGCCCGCTCTCGCCCTCTCCAGCCTGGCTGGGCGGTCTTGGTGACAGCGGTGGGACACCAGCAGGTAAGGGGCCAGTTTACAGACTGAACGAAATGGTTCATTTAAATGAAGAAGAAAAAAACCCACAGTTTCATTTTGTCTGTAATGAAATGCTGCTTCCTCATTTTGTTTTGTTTTGTTTTATGTAACGACCCAACGAAACAGCATTTCGTTTTTCATTTTGTGCCCATCCCTACCTACTATCTATGTGCATGTGTATCTTCCCTTCCTCCTCCTCCCCAAGCTTCCCTGGAGAGAAGGCTAAAACCTTTGAGTGGTCACTCCCCCACCCCCAGCCAAGCAAACCTCTCAGGATTGTTGGGATGAGGAAGGGGAGAGTGCCACATTGATCACGTTGTCCTTGGAGGAGGAACGGTGGCATATCAATGCAACTAATATATGCATCCCCTAATTCAGGCTTGTCCAAACTTTGGCCCTCCAGATGTTTTGGACCACAACTCCCAGAATTCCTAGCCTTTATTTCCAATAGCAAAAGGCTGTTGGAAGTTGTGGTCCAAAACATCTGGAGGGCCGACGTTTGGACATGCCTGCCCTAATTGATCTGTGCAGCCCCTAACCTCTGCTCTCCCCGCGCAGGTATTACAACAAGCTTCTGAGGAGCTTACTGGAATGTGACGAAGAGACGGTGGGGATCATAAAGGGCAGCTTGATATCCAAAATCGGACCCAACATGGCCAGCCTTTTCCACCTCCTCCAAACGGATCATTGTGCGGAGATTCATCCAAGAGCAGACTTCAGCCGGAGGCGGATCACCGAGCCGCAAAAGTTAAACATCTATTTCAGGAGCCTCCGGGGGGAAGAGGCCGCTCCGTCTCTTACAAAACGTCCTTCTTCAGAAACTGTCTAGCGCTCCGCGGAAAGAGTAGGGAATCTGAGCTCTACCAAAGTAGGAAATTATTCCACCACCCACCCCCACCCCCACCACCCCTGCACCTTAGCTAGGCACCAGAGATGTACTGTAACTGGTTTTGAAAGGACTCTGAGCCAATCTAGACATTCAGAGGGAACATAAAGCGTGTCGGATAGGCTCGCTGGGACTGTATCACGGGGATTCGACCACTTCAGCCGGCAGATGGGTTGGTGGGGGGGGGCAGTATTGACGTGAGCCTGTTTAACAGGCACACTTGGTTCAGGATCTATTCAAAAACCTAGGCTATCTAAGAGCTCTCCACTAGAAGGACATTCTTCGGTGGCATCACGGATGGGGCAGTTTCTGAACACTTCCCCCCCCCCACTTCCATCCGTCCTGCAATCCTCTCCCCAAAGCGATACAGTCCAAGGGAGTCTATAGCACATGCTTGCTTGGTATGAATGTATAGACTGGTCCTTGGAGACTGAATTTTAGAGAAGCGTTCCCCACCCCCTTCCCCTCATCGAACAAGCTGCATGGAATGAAATCCCCGGTTCAGAAGGGGGCTCCCTTCATGTCCTGTCTTCCTGGCATGACAGCCTCCCCTCTTATGCTCAACCTCCCAATAAGGAACCCAGTGAACCGGCGGTTTTCAATGAAAGCAACCTTGAATGGCATTTCTTCAGCAAACACCAAACTTTCTCTGTACTGTAGCTCCAGCACCACTGCGATGCGACAAGAGCAGAAGTAACTGCTGTAAGACGTAGTTCTGCTAGTAGTAGGCGTGGAGAGAGGCGATGGCAGGTCCTTCCCCCAAAAATGCATCTGTTGCCCATCACCTGTCATGTCAGGGGGACTCGTCATCAGTGGTGGTGGTTGTAGACAAGTATGAATGTCATATGTAGACTGAGGGTCTCAATGTTTCGAGCTTAATTTTCCCTGGCCTGAGATTTCCTCCCATCCCTGCCTTAGACCAAAATGGAGTTCTGGCACAGTGTGACAGCTGAGACTATTCTAACACAATGCACAAGGTCAAGGTCTTTGAAAAGTTCCCTTTTCTTTGGGCGTAGTGGGGAGCAACAGGCATCCTGAGTGGCCGATTCTGGGAATGGCAGGGGGAAAAGGAATTTCATTTTAATAGAATACAAATGCAAGAGTAAGTGATACCTTTTTGGACCACTTGGAAAATCATCATACAGCAGTGTTGTTGAACCTTCAGCATCCCAGATGTTTTGGGCCACAACTCCCACAGTCCTTTGTCATTGGCAATCTAGGCTCAGAATTCTGGGAGTTGTGGCCCAAAACATCTGGAGGGCCAAAGGTTCGCCACCACTGTCATACAGTATGCGAGCTTTTGTTGATCCAGGCCACTTCATCAGGCTTCGATCAGATTTTTTTTAGTGGGGTCTATAAAAGTATTGCCTGCTCTTGAATTTATACATATATATTTATTAACCATGCAGTTCCCTGTTATTTTAACTCTTTTACAGATGCTCCCTCCTCCATCCACCCTGCGGAAGGGAAATCATCTAGAACTGAGCCTAAATTTCTCAGAATAAATTTGTTGGATGCCTACACACACACACACGATCCCACTTCCTCCATCAACAGGGCCAATTGCCCAAATGTTATTATTAAGCCTCATTTTGACAGTAGCTGCCACCACCCCCACCCCAAACCAGCACATACTGTACTGTGGAATATCATTGTGTTGAAGGTTCTGTGGGGTAGGTCCATGCAAGATGCTTCTTGGCTGCTACACCCCCAGGGGGCTGTCTCCCCATGACTCCTCCTTTCAACCACGGTCCTCTCTTGGGTAGGACTAAACACTTGGCAACCTTCCTCAAACATGGTGCCCTGCGGAAGGGATGTGTGTCAATTTAGTCGGGCTGATGGAGGAGGGATGGAATTGTAGTCAAACTCGTCTGCAGAGCACCAGGTGGTGGGGAAGCAGCCCTTCCATGGGGAGATGATAGGCTGGTGGGTAGTTCTTACCACGCTTCAGAGTTTTAAAAGCTCCCTTATGTACTGTATCTCCACTCAAAGCCACATAAGGGGCCTTGAGCGAAAAGACGAATGGGGAAAACCAATGAGAATGGCATCTTAAGCCTAGCCTGGTGGTATGCACAGTGCCATGCAATTGTCGCTTTAAAAAAAAATACTGGTGTGGAATAACTTTAGAGCTTATGCACCAATTATGTTAAATTCAGCATTGTGGTGTCGTGTTTTTCTGGACAGTGGTAGCTTTTGTTTAAAAGGTGGGGGGGGTCTTCCCCTTAATAGCATGATTAAGGTATGAGTGAAGAACCTGTGTGCCTCCCCACACACACCCCAGCCAGATCTGGTTGGTGTGTACCTCTCATCCTTTCTGACAGTGAATTATGCTGGATAGAGAACATGGGTGCCATTAAGGCAAAGCACGTAGCCTGCCCTTGTCTGCAGGGAGACAGCCCTGTTAAATACAGTGGCGTTGAGTTCAGAGAAAAGCATATTATGGGCCGTGCTGGGTGTCTGGCTATGAAAAGGCAGCCCAGATCTAGATGCTGATAATAGCATGACCCTTTTAGAAGGACAAGGGATTGAACTAGATGGCTCTCTTGAAGGTGGTCAGATGCCCTTACTCTTGCAACTCAGCTGGACCCAACATCTCGAGATGATCCTAAGAAGGAACAGCTGCATGCAGTGGAGCTGTGCAGGGCAAGCTTCTCGGTGACATTGGTATGGCACTCCCATAATCTCTCACCATTGGATGTGCTGGTCAGGGCTGGGGAGAAGGTCTCCTGCCATGTTATAGGGTGATGATGATGATGCCATGATAATCTACCATGAGAGCCAGACCACCTCTTAAAGGATGACAGCTACCTGTTTCTACCAAGGGACCAAACAAAAATATGTGTTCCTGTAGGTTTTTCTTAAAATGGTGTTTGGGGTGTTGATTGGAGGGAGCATTTAAATGGGAAATTGCACCCACCCACACACACAGGTTGAGAGAGGTAGAGAGAAAAGGAGCAAAAAGCTCCAAATAGGGTGTTCAGTTTCAGCCCAATTCCAAACAAACCACCTTTTTGCCACCTCTGGCCTAAAAGTAGCGGCAATATCCAACTGAAGGTCACTTAAACTAGGTGCCTGCACTCGGTTCGATCAGCGGTTGGGTCCCCAGATGTTCTAGGATTAAAACTCCTACCTGCCTTCACTACTAGCTGTACTGGTCAGGATTTCTGGGAGTTGACCATCTGATCCACTGATCCACCATAATCCGTGAGATTAAAGAGTCACCATGTAGCCTTTAGACACATTCACTTCAATGGCATCCACTTTCAACTCGCTTCAGTTGGCACTTGACCAGGAGAGAGGTCCACTGAACTTAGCGAGACTTACTTCTGTGTAAGCACCTACAGAAAGCCACTGCTAACCTGGTTTTACAGTCATTGAACAGCAATCGCTGGTCTTTTTTTAAGGCCTACTCAAGACCATCAAAGTTAAACTCTGCACACTGACAACCCGCACATTATATACGGGATATTATTTGAACTGGAAACTCCTTGCGTGCTGGAAACAACTGAGTACCACCATAGTTGATCTTCACACTTGTCATTTGCAAAGAGGCTTGGTGTGTGCCTGTGTGATAGGTTATCTGGGGATAAGTGCAGGTTTTTAAAAGTCCTGACTGCTGAACCCCAAACTATACGCTACGGATAACCTATCATCAGAGCTAAAGTCTCACATCCATGTTTCCGAGATGGAAGAGGTTCATATCTGAGCCACCAGACTTCTGAGCAAAGTATAGTCTCTAATCACAGGACAAGGAAAGCTAATGAGTGTACTATAGAAGATGAGAAGGTCCTGATGTAAAAATCTCCCATGAAGAACCACTTAAGAAATCCCCCCTTCTAATGGTGGGTTGCAGCATAGGGCTTCTCTCATGGACATCTGCCCAGCCAGGAACCAATTTCAACTTGCTGTGGGTGCACTTGGGGTGAAAAAAAGTCAAAGAAGGAATCTGAGTGGATGCTTAAGTTTAGATATTGCACTTTCCAAATAATGATTTTGCTGGTGTCGGGTTGCCATTCAGCCAGTCATGAGTAACCGGGCACATGCCACGCTTTACCAAGTGATTACGAAAGCATCTTGGACTGAACAGCTACTGCCTACCCGTGAGTTAAAAGACTAGCAGAAGGAAACCAAAAGAACCTCGCGAAAGGACAATACCACTTAGGGGAAACTATAAAAAGCAATAGAATGTCTAACCACAAAGCCTTTAAGCTGTCGCTTTGCTGCTTATGTATTTCCAGCCAGGGGCAGCGGAACCACCAATCCTGGCTGCCTTCATCTTAAATGAAATGCTTTTATAGGATTACATGCATCAAAAGGAAATGAAATTGCCAATGGTTGGATTCTTAAAAAACAAAAAAGAATACTCTTTATTATGCAGTCAGGTTTTGGAATGTAGACTCTTTTCAGGTAATCTAATTTCTGTTTCTCTGTTTCCATCCCTCCCCCTCTCCCCGTTGCATCCTTTCTAAGACGCATGGAAATTAATTTAGGTAGGAGCGTGGGGGAAATGTAGGACGTTGCCTTATGCCGAGTTAAATCATGGATCTGTCATTCCCAGTTAAGAATGACTCGCAGCTAGATCTCAAGCAAGATTTCTCCTTAGCTCTTTCAGCAAGTCTCTGGCATTTTTTTGCATCCTGCGACTAGCCTGGCGTTGACCCTTCTAGTTTCCAAAAACAGGTTAAGAGCATGATACTCAGGCTGGTGCGCTGGTGATTGTTTGTGGGAGCATCTTGTGCGAATGATGTTTGAGCTGGCGTGGCTCTGGAAAGTGTGAGGCGATTGAGATGATTGTGTGGAATCCAAAACGTGCTGGATTTTAAGGCTCAGCAATCACCATATGGGCCCCAACATATGTATACAAATTCCCGGATTCTCCCTCATCTCAGCTTTCCGTTTTGATTTCTGGAGCTTAGAGATTGGAACAGGTTGGGTTTATAGGAGTGAACAGGATACATTTCATTCAATTGGGGGGGGGTTTAGCAGATTTCTGACTTAAGGGTGATCTAACACCTTTTTTTGAACTTGTGGCTAATTAGCTCCACAACTACTGGAATAAGTATGCAGAATGTTTGATAGGAAATGGTGGTCACCATGTAATACCATGGTCAAATGTCATTCGTCACTTTTAAATCTATTTTGGCCTTACAATGTGGAAGTCCCATTCCAAACAGGAGAATGGAGGCTTCTCTTCAGAGAAAATGAGATGCATGATTTCATTGTGATTTCCCCCCCTGCACTTTAGATAATTTGTGCCATTTCTATACATATATTAAATATATATGAATATAAATATAAATATAAATATATATATAAAGTATGTATTTATAATTTAAAAAAAACTTTTGTCAAGTACTGGAATAAACAATGAGCATATCTGGAATATGTCATTATTTATTTATTAAACTGCATTTCCTTTTTAGAGAAAGAGAATAGCTGCATATGTGCATAGAAAACATTATTTGGAACCTGTCGTGGCAACCCAACAAAAAAAAGATGGAAGTTATTTTCTCTGCTTATTTTTATAATTAAACGAAAAATGCATGACCCTATAAAGCCTATGGTGGATTCCTTCTTAGAGAAAATTGGGAGGTGGGGAGATAAGTGTTTGCCTTTTTCTTAACGCCTCAGAATAAATATGGATGCAAATATATTCACTGGGTTTCACCCCACATCATCCTAACAAGGGGCCTTTTTACACGACCCCTAAGATCTGCTGGTCCCTTAAATTCGGACCAGAGATCTTGAGGGTTTGTCGCTCTCCCTGCGTTCCCATCCCCTCCGCACTTCCTTGTTCTGTCTGCGTGAGGGGAGGGAGAAAAAAGGGGAGAAAAGAATGCACTCTTACCTCCGGAGTGCCGAGTGCCGGTGGAAGTTGCTCCGACCCCCCGTCACTTCCTGGTTCCTCTTAAAGGGGCGGGAGGCAAAAAACAACAACAACAAAAAGAAGCGAGGAGAGCCCGGCACTCTCCGCATCAAAATTTTTCACTCTCCCAGAGCAGGTACTTGAAAGGTGCACTGGGTCGCGCTTAGGTGGATGGGGTCGCACTTAATTTTCTGTTAGCTCCGGAGCTGGTGGGGAAACATTTTTAAGCTCCGGAGCTGGGAGCCATTTGCAGCGGAGCTTAGGGGTCGTGTATAAACGCCCAAGATCTAACAAAACAACAGAATGCCTGACTAAAAGCAGTGGGTCTATTTGAAATCACACGCCAGGGACTATGCTTCTCCTATATTGCGGGTGAATAATTATAGGTACTGGAGCAACATCTGGTCTTTCTAGGCTGACCTTCTAGGATGCACACGGTGGCCATGTCTCCTTCCTGGTAGCATTATTGTTCTGTGGTTGCCCAGATTTTTTAAATGTACATTCTTTATTCATTCTGAAAGACTCTTCTTAGCCACAGGTCAAAACTGTGCTTTATGATTAGCATGCCATTAGAAGCGGGGCACCTTGATAAAATAAAAGACATCTGGTTTTCATAGCTAGGGCCATCATTTGGCTTTTTAAACCTCCCAATGCCTAGAACTCTCCGTGAATTCCTCAGGCTAAATATTCAGAGTTTAGCAAGCTTACGATTCCCAAACAGGTGTCTGGCAGTACAGATCTGTGGAGTGCAATTCCCAGGATTTGGCCGGAGGAATTTTTGGAGACTTCTGGAAGGTGGAGTTGGGAGGGGGGGAGGGACTGGTGTGTTTGTCCCATGAAAGAACTCCATGCCAGGAAGGAAAATGTAAGAGAAGGGAATCATGTTCAATCCTTTGCTTGGGTGCTTTAGTTGAAAGAGTACCGCCTCGGCACAAGAGAGGAATACAGCAGGCTCAAGAACCTTGCAATGTTTGCAGAACCAAGCAAAGCTTTGTTTAAAAAACTGCAGATGGAGAAGCCAAACACGGACCAGGGAGGTAAAGTATTCTGCCGTCGGTGTCCACGGTCAAGGCGAACCTACGTTGCATCAGTGACTCGACTTGAACTCTGTCCCAGGTTGGGTTTGTTTCAATGACTCGGGACTCAACACACAACTTGAAAGACACCCACTCCTCCCTTTTTTGCTGAGGGTGAAAAATCTTGTTTTTCTTAGGGGGACTCAGATGAGGGCCTTGGGACTTAGGGCTTGGTATCAAAGCCTTGGACCCAAAGAATTGCCAGAATCCTTGTTGGCCACAGCCTGTTGACTTGACCGTCAAGAGGAGCCAAAAGCTGTGAGAATGGAATGGAATGGAATGGAGTGTGGTCAAACGAAAATTGGGGAAGAAGATGTGTATGTGTGTTGCGTTGTTACAATCGTGACCGACTCTTCGTGACTCCATGTCCATGGGGTTTTCTTGCCAGGAATACTGGAGTGTGTTGCCAGTTTCTACTCCAGGCACGTACAGCACCTGGTATTCCCTGGTGGTCTCCCATCCAAGTACTAACCAGGGCCGACCCTGCTTAGCTTCCGAAATCAGGCAAGATCAGATGAAGATACTGTACATCTAAAAGAGGTGGAAAGAACTATCTCAGGCATGTCCAAACTTCGGCCCCCCAGATGTTTTGGACCGCAACTCCCACAGTCCTTTGCCATTGGCAATCTAAGCTTAGAATTCTGGGAGTTGTGGTCCAAAACATCGGGAGAGCCAAAGTTTGGACATGCCTGAACTATCTCATGGTCTACATCAGCCATTTCCTGCTGCATAGATGCATGAGAAATAAACACTCCCAATTGGCTTCTACTCTGGACCAATTCATGACAGGAGTCAAGAATCTGTGCTTTTGTGAATCATCTACCAAAGGAAAAATACAGTTCCTCCATGCTAAAGAGGGTCCCTTAGTCCCAATGGTTTGCCATCCCCAACATCTTGCTTTGCAGAATACAACTTCCATTGTAAGATGAGGAGCTGGCTTTTTCTTTTCTTGTTTTACTTTCCAGGAAAAAAAAATGGAAGGAAAGAACACTATCCAGCCTATGTGTTAAATCAAACTGAAACAGATTTATGGGGTGATTGTATTCATACCTACTAAGAAATAAATTCCAACTTACTGATGGGTATGTTGCTGCCTTCAGTTGTTTGAGTTAAATTTGCTACTTGACTCTAAAAAGAAAAAGTTAATTTTACACCCAGTATAAATATCTCCACACATTTCTCCCAACAGCCAAGAAGAGTTGGACTAAAATAGAAAGAAAGAAAGATTTATTGTTATTTTAGATTTTGGAACAGGGAAAGCAAAGTGGCACTAGAAAGTGTTAAAACAGATATGTCTAAAGATCACTATGTCAGTGATGGCGAACCTATGGCACGGGTGCCAAAGGTGGCACTCGGAGCTCTTTCTGTGGGCACCCGACATCGCCCCTTCATAGCCACCTGTATACAGGTTAAATTACTGTATTGGCACTTTGCAAAAAAAAAAAATAGTGGGTTTTGAATTGCAGTTTGGGCACTTGGTCTCTAAAAGGTTTGCCATCACTGGCCTATGTGATTCTAGGTATAAATGCCTGTGGGAAACATGCCATACATTGCCATTTTGATTCTAGATTTTGGTTGGTATTAAAACCCTCTGTTAATATGTTACTTTAGTGGCTACCTTGATAATGAACTTAATGGAAAAGGGCATTTCTAACAATGCATCAGTGGTTTTCTGCAAAGAACTGAGGGCTGGGAGAGTGAGAACAAAAGAAATATTTTTTTACCCAGTGTGTTGTTAGTCTGTGGAACTCCCTGCCACAGGATGTGGTGATGGCCTCTGGCCTGGATGCCTTCAAAATGGGATTGGACAGATTCCTGGAGAAAAAGTCCATCCCAGGTTACAAGCCATGATGGAGATGTGTAATCTTCAGGTTTAAAACCGGAGTACTTCAAGGACCAGATGCAGGGGAGTTGTATCAGGAGACAGAGATCTAGTCTCATGCACTCCCAGACACATTTGGTGGGGCCACTGTGAGATACAGGAAGCTGGACTAGATGGGCCCTTGGCCTGATCCAGCAGAGCTCTTCTTATGTTCTTATGTAAGAAGAAACCAACATAGCCAAAAATATACAATTTACCTGCATTTATTCACTGATTACATTTGATCCTCTTTATTTCTCAGGACTTCAAGTGCTGGATAATCCCAACAACAATTTTGGGAGGCAGGGTAACATGGAGAAGGTGCACCCAGTCCATGGCCAGTGGTTTTCAGGACTCGGTGAGGCCTTTAATCCAGATTTGCAGGGTCCTGATCCATCCGTAATAGCAGGCTGTAGACCAGCAAAGCTTCCAGCCAATGAAACCTCTACACAGAAGTGTCACTAGATTCTGGATGGTTTTTGCTAGGGTCGACTATCTCCCCGGAAGCTTTTGCGCAACCTGTTTGGCGAACTGTAAACTGTGGTAGCCATTTGGTAAGGCAGGCCAAGGCTGGTTAGGTCTACTGGACTACAGTTTCCATCACTCCCAGCCAATACGAGGAAAGCTGGAGGAGTCAAAGGCATAACCTGTGCTAACGTTGACAGATTTATGCCTTGGAGACCTTTATTTTGTTATTACTAGGTTACACAAGTTCATTCTCTGCAGGTGCCTGTAGGAGTTGTAACATTAAGACATGATACCATCTTAAGGGAAAAGAGCAGAGAATTGAAGATGAAAGGCCTTTTTAAGGAGCAAGCTATTGATGTTTTAATCACAGCATGGTGGGAGTATGTGGGGGGCCAGTTTGATTTTCATGTAAGCATTTGTAATATTGTTCCATCCAGTTGGACCTCCATGCAAGGGAGTAGCTTAGCAGTATCATGCTCCTACAGATCCATCTTTCCCAGATCCTCTTCACTCACTTCTATGAATGGAGAGGACCCTGATGGTGTTATTGTGCACCAAAGCTGGATCCCTTATGCCAGGCATGTCCAAACTTCGGCCCTCCTGATGTTTTGGACCACAAATTCCCTGAATTCTAAGCTTAGATTGCCAATGACAAAGGACTGTGGGAGTTGTGGTCCAAAACATCTGGAGGGCTGGTTTGGACATGCCTGCCTTATGCCCTTTGGAACCAGGCAAAGAGTGGGGAGCCAGCACCATGACATGGGGAACTTCTTGGCGTGGAACCCCTGGAAGCGCCCGCACCAAGCCTGGAAAATTAGTCACCCCACCTTTGCATGCCCCACCGATGTGACATTAGTCTGTCCCTTGGTCTAAGACAGTGGTTCTCAACCTTCCTAATGCTGGGACCCTTTAATACAATTCCTCTTATTGTGGTGACCCTTTGCCCTGCTTGGAAGAGGCCACAAGCCCCCTTTGGCAGGCCACTGCCACAGGGGCCATAAAGAACTTCCCTCCTCAGGCACCCTCAGCCAGTCACAGCCTCCAGTGCCATTGACTGACATCCCTTCGAACCTATCAAGCTGTAAGTCACTCTTTCCCCCCTTCCTCCTCCAGGCCCAAGCTGTTTGTGCCTTTTTCTTCACTGGCTCATGGCGACCCCCTGTGAAATGGTTGTTCGACCCCCAAAGGGGTCCCAACCCCCCAGGCTGGAAACCACTGCTCTAAGATTTGGGCTCTGAGAAAGCCAGCCTTGCTAGTTTGGGTACATCACTCTGTTTCCTCTGTCGACTAGCTCAGCTCTCGATCTCTGACTGCATCCATGTAAGATGAAGTTGGCTGGAATAATTGTGGCAGAGAATGAGAAACAAAATAACAGAGATTGTTTCAGCTGATCCTTCAAAGTCAAAATAATGTGATGATGCTTGTGGGAAACACAGGAAGGAAAACTTGACCCATTTCTTTTATTTCAAATCATGGTAACAATTTATACTTTTTGTTCCTCCCTCCACAGCCAAAGTATTTTAGCTTTCTTCAGTGTATGTATTTTATGATTTCCTGGGTTTTGGGTTTTTTTTTACTAATAAAGGTCAAGAAGTTACAAGACGTGCACATTTTAAAAAGCTTGAAATTTTGGTCATGTAATGAGAAGTGAACAGACTGTTAGGGCTGATCAAAGAATAAGAAATCATTAAGAAATGTGAAATGCAGAAAGCTAGGACACTTCAGTCACATAATGAGGAACAGAAAGTACTCTTACAGGCGGAGTAATAACCAGTAATTCTGTCTACTGGGGGGGGGGGGGTTTCACTGCCTTCTTAGTTAAGCTTTGGTTGTGTGAGGCCCACGGTTGTGGGGAGAAGACAAAGAAATGGGGAGGAAGGTCTGAACCTGAATGCACGATGACCCCATGGGTTTGCTGCTAAAACACCTATTCTGTGTTTCCTTCTGCCCGGGGAGATGCACCAGGAGACAGAAGCCATGCCTACGATGGGTGCATTCATCATCTTCCACCAGCAAATCCCCAATGGCTCCACTTGTGCCCACTTTTATGCCTTCTGGATTCCAGCACCACAAATCCAAGGTGCAGCTGTCCTCATTCTAGTTTCTCCTCTAATGACAACTGACCATTGAAGGTGAAACCACAGGGGGAGAATCCCGAAGTTGAGTCATGGCCACTGGACGTCTTTTCTTGTGAGAGCTAAGTGTTTCACTACTCATCCAAGTAGCTTCGTCAGACTGAGGAAAGTCGGTGTGAGTCTTCCAATGTATAGTTCCCTTGGATTCATGCCATCCTGGTCTGAATATAGGCTCCTTAGGTGGACAGCAGTGTTTTACTGCAAGCAAATTTTCCTGATGGTGTAACCAATGTGAGGTAGGGTGGCAGAGTCATGGAATCCAGGAGGCCTGGAGTTGAATCCTTGCTTGGCCTTGGAAGCTCTGTGGGGTAGTGGAACTGGTCGAACCACTCTTGAAATATCTGATTTACCTTGAAAGCCCTTTTAGAGTCACTTTAAGTTGACAGCACATAAGAAACCAGAACAGAGTTGGTCTGAACTTGTTTCCAAAGTAGGACTTGAGTGTGGCTCTCATATTCTGTTTCCCAAAGGCTCATTGATTGTGAACAAAGTTAAAAAAGAAATCCTTGCTTGTACCTCCAGTAGCAACACACTATCAGCTAGTGCTGGAATCATAAAAACAGGAAATAGCCCAAACACCCAAGCAACTGAAGACCATTTTCTGTAAACTGGGGCACTCAGTCACACTGCTGGCTCTTTTCCTTATGACGTCTCTTATATAACTTCTGTGATGCTTATTACGTTATCTGATAACATGATATCATAATAACCACTAGGATAGCGCTTCCCAACCGTGGGTTCTTGAGATGATCTTGGGCTACAACTTCCAGAAATCCTGGCCATCTAACCCTGAAATGGATTAAATGGAAAGGTATAAACATTCCCAAACCATACTGCATTTTTAACTTATTTATTTATTTATTTATTTATTTAGCCCCGTGGCACAGTCGATAAATGCCTGTCCTGCAGGTAAAACTGTGCTCATGACCTGGGGTTCAATCCCAGGTAGCAGGCTCAAGGTTCTCTCAGCCTTCCATCCTTCCGAGGTCGGTAAAATGAGTACCCAGCTTGCTGGGGGGAATGTTCAATGTGTAGCCTGTATACTGTAATTAAAACTGTAAACCGCCCAGAGACTACTTGACGTGGTATGGGACGGTATATACGCAGAACACTTTGCTTTTTTGCTTTTTTGCTTTATTTATTTATTTATTTATTTATTTATTTATAGAAAAGGTCCTTCCCCAAAGGGGAGAAAATGTCACTGGTTTGTTATTGCTCCTGATTTTAATCAACAGTATGTCTTGAGTACACTGCACCTTGTTTTGTGGTTGATCCTTCAGAGGCAAGTGCAGGATCAACTTGCAAGTCAGATTACTGAAGCACCTATTTCAGCAGGGCAGGAATTATGTGCAGGCCGTGGGTTAATGTATTCCCTTTAATATCTACTCTGACCCATACATTCTGAGCATTCACTGAGCTTACCCGCTCTGGAAGCTAAGGCATGCCCTGCTAATGCATGATGCAGCAAATGTCGAGTTGAGCTCCATCTCTAAATAAAGCTCCCTCAAATGCAGTTTCCCAGAGCGATAACTCACACCAGATACAGCTGGCTGGAGAGCTATGATAGCACACCCACACTAGCTGGCAGGACAGGGTTAAATCTCAGCTGAGATGGGATTCGAGATGGCAGATGCTTTATCGTTCCATCAGAGGAAAGGGCTCAGAGCAGATCCACCCTCCGAGTCCCTTGAAGGACACTCACAAGGTCAAAGAGCCAACTTCCCTTAAGGAGGGGAGTGGAACTTTGTTCAACGGGAATGAGATTACCAGAGAAAGAAGACAATATGAACAGTTTGGCCAAGCCCGTAAGACAAACATTGTGAAGCTTCTCCCGTTCCGCTCCTGTCCAGCGATTCTATGGAAAGAGACCAGAGAGTCATCAGATTCACACAGGCCCCTCCAAACCCATCAGTTCTCAAAGATGGATGAAATGGGAGAACCACCCCTGCTGGCCTTTCCAAAACTCAATGATCTCATCCTTGAGTTCAAGGATCCCTGTCCCGAGATAGAAACATTTCCCATTTTCCAATGCTTTCTGGCACCATTTTAAAAAGGAATTTGTTTGGAAGTGGAGTGAGGTGGGGTCGTACTACACCTCCCCGGATCGCAGGCTCAATATGGAATACCAGAACTGGATCACCATATGGCTGGTGGGGTTTATAGTCCATTATATCTGGAGGTCAGCTGTTCAGTACTAGAACTCACCGAAGAAATTCTTACACTCGATTTCCTTGTAATTTGAAGGATCAAGTGACACATTCACTGCTGAAGTTCTCTGCCTAAGCAACCAGGATGATGAAGATATGTTTATCCTCTTATGACCAGCTGTAAAGCAAAGGTCACCTAATTAGCCTTGTGTAGATTGAGACCAGCTTATGCTGGGATGAACAAACATTTTTACTCTTTAAGTAGCCCTTTACTGCTAATTTATTTATTTATTTATTTATTTTATTTTTACAACTTATATGCCACCCACTACCCAAAGGTCTCTGGGCGGCCCACAATCAAAGAATTAAAACAGTTAAAACATCAAATATCAATCAATAATTAAAACAATAATAAATACCTTACACTAAGATCCTTACACTAAAATTGCCATGACTTGCTAACCATAGTGCGTAATTAAACCTAACTTTGTGAGAGAGATTGGTAGGTAAGGGGATGGGGGGGTGCCAAGGAAAGTAGATTATGTTTGGACACTAGCTGCTCACTGTTGTGGGGAATACAGCATGAGCTCAGGGTATTTCTACATGACCCCTAAACTCCGCCACAAATGGCTCCCAGCTCCAGAGCTTAAAATTGTTTCCCCACCAGCTCCGGAGTTTACAGAAAATTAAGTGCAGCCACGCCCACCTAAGCGCTTCCCAGTGCACTTTTCAGGTACCTGCTCTTGAAGGGTGAAAAATCCCAGATCCGGATGTAAAGGAGTGAGTGCCGGGCTCTCCTCGCTTCTGTTTTTTGTTGGGTTTTTTTCCTCCCGCCCCTTTAAGAGAAGGAATCAGGACGACGACGGGGCTTGGGGAGGCTTGGACCAGCAAACGGAGGTGAGCCTGCATTCTTTTCTCCCCTTTTTTCTCCCTCCCCTCAGCAGACAGGATCAAGGAAGTGCGGAGGGGTGGGGACACAGGAAGAGCAACGAACCCCCAAGATCTCTGGTCCGAATTTAAATGGCCAGCGGATCTTAGGGGTCATGTGAAAAGGCCCTTAATCTCACTTTCATTGGGTATTCCAGATTCATATTACCACTTTGCCACGAAATTCCAAATGCTACGGACCTATGCAAAACCACCTTTTGGCTGTCAATAAATTTATTCATCAGAAAATTCAAATTAATTAGAACAGCTATACCATTCCTCCATATAAACAGAGTTCTGGATGGGGTAATGCAACCCTATCTGGACTTTGTTTTAAGCACTATACTTATTTTTTACATTTATAATTTAACTCTTCCTCCAGAGAGCTCACTGCCACGTGCGTCTTCTCCAGCCCCATTTCCTGTCTCATCTTCACAGTGACCCTGTGAGGTAGGATCCAAAAGGACTACTGGATCCATGAGTTGTGGCAGTGGTAGCTAGAACTGGGGATCTCCTCAGCCCAGCACTCCTACATGGCGGTTCCCAAACTTAGGTCCCCAGAACTACTTGGACTACAACTCCCAGAAGCCTTTTCCATTAGCTGCACTGATGTGGTATTCTGGCAGTTGCAGACCAAGAAATGCTGGAGACCCTTAGTTGGAAACTACTGCATCACCACTATACCATGCAGCACTCTGCTCCTTCTTAGGGCTATCATGATAGCCGGAGGGGGCATAGATGTACTCAATTTCCTTAAACAAAAGGCAAGGACAAATGGAGTCCATGATGCCTTTCAACTCTACCTTTCCCACGATGGTGTCCATCATGACGCCGATGCATTGGTGGTAAGTGTTTTGTCATCTTGAGCATCAGGAACAGGACCTGAACACGAAGGTTGGATGGAGTTCACAATCTCAGATGTTGGCAGGAATGGCCTGATATTATAGCATTATGATCATAATCTGAATTTCACATGAACCCCTCCTTTGGGGTTCATGGGTTTCTTTGTTTCGGAAAGCACAGCCGAAGTATCCTCCTCTTTCCTGTTGAGGCTGCAATATCATTTCCATGTACTAATACCTAACCTCTTGTTCCCCTGCTAATATAATAGTTCACACTTTTTTTCCTTAATGGAAGCACAGCTATTTTTAGTGTGTCGAGCTCACAGACGAGGCAAAAATCCTCCTTGCAAATGCAGTTTTGAAGACATCTGTCTGTAAATATAGGTGGTGCTTTATTGAAGCGATGGGGAAGGAGAAGCTGAGGCCACACACTTTTGCCATTGAGAAGGATAGCATAGTTTGGGTTTTAGAGCCTTTGTACACGACCCCTAAACTCTGCAGCAAATGGCTGCAAGCTCCGGAGCTTACAATTGTTTCCCCACCAGCTCCGGAGTTTGCAGGAAATTAAATGCGACCCCGCCCACCTAAGCGCGTCCCAGCGCACTTTTCTTGTACCTGCTCGAGGAGGGTGAAAATCCCCAGGTCCGGATTTAATCTGGTCAGTGCGGGGCTCTCCTCGCTTCTGGGTTTTTTGTTTTTTTTTGCCTCCTGCCCCTTTAAGAGAAGGGGCGGGAGGAAAAAAAAGCAAACAGAAGAGAAGGAATTAGGACGACGGAGCTCCGGGCAGCTTCCGAGGTGAGCCTGCATTTTTTCCTCTCTTTCTTCCTCCCTCCCCTCACGCAGACAGGAGCAAGGAAGTGCGGAGTGGTGGGGAGGAAGGAAGAGCAACGAACCCCTAAGATCTCTGGTCCGAATTTAAGTGGCCAGCGGATCTTAGGGGTCGTGTGAAAAGGCCCTTAGTTCCTTTCTAAATATCAGGAGAGGGGATGCGAGCTGGAGGACTTAAGTCACACAAGGGGCTCAACTAGGGATTCCACCCCCTCCCAAATGATTTGGAGTCAACATGCAAGTCGGAACCCAACCATCCCTTTTTTCTAGGGGTAAAAACACTTGTTTTTAATAGGGACCTGGACTTAAGAACTTGGACCTAAAGACTCAGATGTGGACCTTGGTATCAAAGACTTGGACTTAGACTTGGACTTAGCACCTGGACCCAAAGACTTGCCAGCATCTCCACTAGAGGTGGGCATGAAACAGAAAAATGATGGTTCAGTTCGTTCCGTTTGGGGGGCCCCCTCAGTTCGTTTCGTTTTGTTCCGTATGAGTTTTTAAAACAAAAAAATTGTGCGAACCGAACTGAAACAAACTGGTTCAAGGTTACTTGGCTGATGCCAGCAGTGGCGATCCCAGTAGCGCCGGTGGCGGCGCCGGTGATCCCGCCGGTGGCAGGGGGACTCCGAAGCCCCCTCCGCGGAGGCTTCTCGTTGGCAGCAGCCACGCTGGGATCTGGGCAGCTGGTGTGAGGCCTCCAAAGCCCCCTCCACGGGGGCTAGTTGGCTGCAGGAGTGGTGCTGGGTGGCCAGGAGACCTCCCCGACCCGGACATCAAGACATGAGAGACGCTGGTTGGGGGGGGGGGAGAATGAAAAACAAATCGAAAAACGAATCAAAAAACGAATCGAAAGACATTGAAATTTCCACTTTGTTTTGTTCCATTTTTCTTTGAGGGGGCTGTTCGTTATTCGTTTTTTTACGTAATGAAATCAATAATGAATAACGAAACAAATTTTTTATTCGTTTCATGCCCATCTCTAATCTCCACTATAAATTATACACTTTTCTATCAGGTATCTCGACAGCACGCATTACACGTTTCTGCCCTACCTTTGTACTCACCGTTACCTTATGAAAAGCAAAGTGGTCTGCTTATATACCGCCCCATGCCACTTCAACTAGTCTCTGGGCAGTTTACAGTTTTAATTACAGTATGCAGGCTATACATTGCCCCCCTCAGCAAGCTGAGTACTCATTTTACTGACCACGGAAGGCTGGAAGGCTGAGTGAACCTTGAGTCTACTACCTGGGATTGAACCCCAGGTCGTGAGCACAGTTTTACCTGTAGTACAGGCATTTAACGACTGTGCCACAAGGCTCTTATAAGCAGGACAGACTGAAAGCTACCAGCTTCAAACCATGTTTCATGGGACAGGATGACCTTGACCCTCAACTCACAAGCCCAGCCCAGCCCCCTCACCCAAGGGGTTTTGCAACTTGCAAATGTCCCAATGCCCTTCAGAATACAACTCCTGTCATTCTTTGCCATTGGCCAGGCTGGTTGGGGGGAGTCTCCTGGAGTCGCAGTCCAGCAACATCTCAGAAGGGGCACATTGCCCTGCTGTAACCACTACACCAACCTGCTGAGACAGCTAAATAGCTCCGCAGTTGGAAGATGCAAACGAAAGCCTCCCTGCCCCAGAAACAGGGTTTTCCAAGGTTTGGGGCCTGGCTCAGTTCAGGAACATGTTCCCCCTTCTTGACCGACTTCTCCTTACATCTTCCCTCCTCCCCAGCCCTGAGGGCCACCGCCTTGTGTGCTCAGCTGTTTTGGCCCAGATCAAGTGGAGCGATTAAGCAAATAACCTTTGCACTGGAACCCAACATCCCCCCTGCCCCGTTCCTCTCTGGCAGCGTTGGTGCAAGAGATCAGAGAAAAGATTGTTGTGATTTCCATACTGCATTAATAAGAGGCAGCTGCTCATTAAGGAAAGCTAATCATGTAAAGAAACTTAGTCATGTTTGGAAGATCTTAATAAGCCAGCCCTGCCTCTCTCTCCCTCCTCCTTCCAACACATACATAGTCCTTCTTCCAGTTAACACTTTCCCCTGCCGTAACCCTTCTATTCTACTGCCTTTAAAAAAAAAAAAACATGCCTGGGTCTGAGAAACCACACCCTTTGTCTTCCTAATGGGTGGCTGCTATTTCCATTGACAAAGGCTGATACTTCACGTCCATCTCATTGCTGTTTGCGATCCCGCTTGGGACGGGTACAAAGTAACCTAACCACACGTCCATTGCGGGACGAGGGGAGTTCATCCCGACCACGCCCCCTGAACTGTGATTTAAGCGGAATGAGAGATTCCCCTCCCTGGCCTCAGGAATCTGCTCATCACGCTTCTCGTTCCGAGATGAGTGCCCATGTGGTAAGGCTCATCACGCAACATGCCATTCTCCATCTAGTGGCAGGAGTGCAAAGTGCCATTCGCCAGTGCATTCCCTATGGAGTCAGCAACGTAGTGCGAGAGATTAAAAGACAAATGCCTCAAACTTAGCTCTGTAACGCATTGAAGGCAAGGCTTCAGAGAATCGAAACATTGAAAAATGGAAGGTTGGGCTGGGAAAAAAAATCTCATCACATCTCATCACGGAATGAGGCGTATGGTAACAGTCATGCTGGTATCATCCATCATGCCCGTGCTACACGGGAACAGGGACAGAACCGGAAGAAGACCATGTGACCATGACCGACATCAACACGCAACGAACTTCCTCCCGGGACGAGAATGGACGTGAAGTAACCGTCAAACTCAGCTTTTTCACTGGCATCCTTTGAGGGCCACTGACTACTTGAGATCTTTCAGCACAGTGATGTTTTTGGATATATATAATTCACACAGGGGGCCATCCCATCCACAGCCCTTGAGGGGGGGTTCGTTTGAGGCCATGCCATCTTTTGAAGCCTTGTGGGTAATCTCAGAGCAGAGGCGAAGTTGGAAAGATGACTGCCATTTGCCCCCGGTTGTGCAGGCTGGTTCATCCAGAAGAAATACTTGGTAGAGGCTGTTGATTATTTCTCCTTCGAAGAGCGCACTGACGTTCCATCCACTACGGAAAGGAAAGGAAAAGCGCAGGCAATCAGGAAGGGTCGAGTTAGCTCATCACGGTGATGATATTAAACATCCAGCATCAGAGAGATGGTGGCTTCCTGCCGGGCAGGCACAGGAAAGGACTAGAACTCTCATATCCTGCTTCTGAGCTTCCCAGAGGCAATCCCCTGTGAGAAACAGGATCTCAGAGTATCCGACTTGTCGGTTCAATCCTGCAAAGCTTTGGTTCACACAGAGCTGTAAACAGAGCAGGGCAACTGGTGTTTTTGTTCTGTGGCGGTAAAATGTAGAGGGTACCAAAATCTATCAATGATACTACAGATGAAAGTTTCGAAAGTAACAATTCCTTCCTTCCTTCCTTCCTTCACTCCTTCATTCATTCATTCATTCCAATGCTAGGTAGGTGCAATGGGGTGGACAGCAGGAAAGGTGCAAAAATAAACTTTGTCCCCAGGCGTGCCAAATCCTGGCTACCCCTCTGTGGGCAATTTACAGTTTAATTGCAGTATGCAGGCTACACATCCCCCGCCCCCCATCAAGCTGGGGACTCATTTTCACCGACCTCAGAAGGATGGAAGGCTGAGTCAACCCTGAGCTTGCTACCAGGTCGTCAGCACAGAGAGAGAGAGAGAGAGAGAGAGAGAGAGAGAGAGAGAGATTTAATTTGATTTAAGTTTTGGACTACAAGTACATATAAGGGAGAAGATTCTGTGAGGTCTCCTTCAAAACAAACAAGCAAACAAAAATGGCATGAAACTTTCCAAAGTTCTTTCTGCATGCCATCTTTATCAGGGCTTCCTTCTGTTTTGATCCAAACAACAGGAGCAAACCTGCTTCTCAGATGAATGTTATTTCTTTCTTTTTTTAAATCCTTCTAAGAGCAGATACTTGAGTGGTTTTTAGAGTATCTGGCAAAGGTCCCTGGATCCGGAGGCTAAGAGTTTGATTCCCCAGAGTGCCCCTATGACAGGGGCTGGATCCAATGCTACCCAGGGTCCTTTCCAGTTCTTCAGTTCTATGGTGGTGATGGTGGTTACCTATAAATACACATAGGACAAAGATGGGAACTTGGTGGAATTGTTATTGCATGGCTTTTGTGTTTTCCCAGGCACGAGGCAGGATATATGCTGAAGACATGGGGAACAAGCAGGATTCTACTTCTAATAAAATTCAGTCTTCCGAATGAGTGTGACAAATTGATCAAGTATTTTACAAAGTCAACCAAGAACTGGCTGAGCCTTGGGTGCAGCAGGTAAAAGATTTTCTGGCAAACTAGCCCTAATTTCTGATCTGAGCAAAAAGTCTACTCCCCCCCCTCCACACACACACACACACACACACACACACACACACACACACAC
>JAHTLZ010000327.1:17641185-17651658 GCA_023846285.1 Phrynocephalus versicolor
ATTATTATTATTATTATTATTATTATTATTATTATTATTATTATTATAATAGAACACTGGACTCCGCGGGTCTCGGGTTTGCTCCAGAGAGGCTCTGTCCTCTTCCTCTTCCGTTGCTGTCACAATCCCTTCCGGTTTCTCTCCCCTAGGTCCCCCAGCCGCGTCCTGCCTGCCGAAGCCTGAGGACCCTCCCAAAACCCTGCCGAGGCCCCCGAAGCCGCTCAAGCGCTCCCGGGCTGCCTTCTCCCACACACAGGTCATTGAGCTGGAGAGGAAGTTCAACCACCAGAAGTACTTGTCTGCCCCAGAGCGAGCCCACCTGGCCAAGCATCTCAAACTCACCGAGACCCAGGTGAAGATCTGGTTCCAGAACCGGAGGTATAAGACCAAGAGGAAACAGCTCACCTCGGAACTGGGGGGCCTCGAGAAGAACGCCCTGGCGCCCGCCCTCAGAGACAGCGATCTGGCCAGGGCGACCTTGGCCCTGTCTGTTTACCACACCTACCAGTACAACCCATACGTCTACTACCTGAACAGCTGGAATCCGTTCTTCTGGTAGCCGTTCTTGTGCAGTCACCTGCAGTCGAAAAACAACTGGCTTCTCTACCGTGGGACACAAAGCCAGGCAGAATATGTGTGTGTCTTTCTCCTTCCTCCATCGCTGCGGGCCTCTAAAGAGACTTGTGTGGTCCTGCAGATGCCCAGTTTTGGGGCATACTGTGGGTGTTTCAGATGCCTGCACCTAACAAGAGCGGTGCAGCCATCGTGGCGCCGTAACAAGACCTGAACTTTATTCCTCAAAGCTGCACTGCAAAGATCCTAGGGTTTGTTGGTTGCCATGGTGAAAAGGTCACTGTTGGCAATGAAGGTGCTTGTCCCAACTGTCGCAATAGCCAGCCTGCTCCCCATTTTAAGGAAGGTCCAGGAAATCCCAGATCAGTCCGTCCCAACAAATAAAGAGCAGGCTGTTTGCGAAACCAACGGCTCTTAATTGCCTGTTCAAGAGCAGTCCACCCTCAGATACTTTGTCTTACGCCGTGGATAGTTTGCAGCTGTATATTCTTCCTGGGAAAATTCCTTTCTGCTTCAGCTAGGACAGGTTTTGGCTAAACCCAAAGGGAGTGGGGTCTCAGGTGGGGGGAGGATGATATAATTCTCACTGCTCAGTAAGTCTTGGGGGGTTGGTGCAACTACACAACTGGTTTGTAGTGAAAGATGTGTAACTTGTAAGATATGCCTTGAGAAAGACTTGAAGTAACTTACCACAGGGCGGGGAAATATAGATAAGAAAGCACTTCCTTGCATCAAGGGTGCAGGGTTTAACCCCCAAAATGAAGGGTGGGACAACACAACCATCTTTAACTGAACTCAGAAAAGTTCCTTTCTTGGACACCTCTTTTAAAAATCCCAGAGTCAGCACGGTTAGGACCCCTAGGGGATGCTGGGACTTGGAGTCTTAAAAGTAGCATTGTCTTGCTGTGGAAATTGTTGGCAGTTCTGCTCCCATCTCTCCACCTTGGCCGTTGTTCCATGTTCAGTTGTTCCATGCCGAAGACCACATGTGTGGCCTGACTTTGTGTGCATTTCCTGTTGGGAATTTTAAAGATGAAAACCAGGGCAGCTAGCTATTGAGGGAATCAGCAGATGTGCAGTGAGAATTACCTTGCCTTCCTTTGACTGAGATCCTAATGAAAATCTCCTCAGACTATAAGGAGAAGGATTCCCAGTGGAGCCTGGGAATGTTCACAGAGAAATAAGATGGTCTCAGAAGAAAGACCTCCCGCTCAAACCACGACAAGTCCAGAGACGGGAGACCAGCCTACGAGAAGCGAATACCGCTTATGAGTGGCAGACACTCAAAGGGACACAACTGAGCCAGGTGATGTTGTGCCACCGAGAGGTCGATTCAAACATCACAGGCCAAATGAAGATATATGTTTTTGTTTTAAGCCTTTTTTTTTCCTTTTTAAGTTCATTCGTCCTTAACCTTGGGCTTTAAGGCAGGGGTGTCCAAACTTTTTGCAAGGAGGGCCAGATTTGGCGAGGTGAAAATGTGTGGGGGCCGACCATTCAGCCCCATTTGGCCCCAGGGCCGGACTTTGGACAAGTCTCTATAACATGCAAGGAGGTGGGGAGGACGCTGCAGCAACGGAGCCGGGGGATGGGTAGGCTCGGAAGGTGGCTGGGTGGCGGCGGACAGCGGCAGGGGGGCAGACAAAACATAAAACTGCAAGTTGACACCTCCATCCCGTATGGGGAAGGGCCAGCTGGTGGGGATGTGTGACAGGCTGAGAAGGGAGAAGAGGCCACGGGCCACTCGAAATTTGTAAACGGGCCGCATGTGGACACCCCTGCTTTAAGGTACTGTATTTCATTTGACTTTTCAGGCTCCCGCCTGCAGTGGTGCAGTCTTGTCAGAAGCGCCTCTCTGAGCTGCTGAAAGAGACGCAAGATGAGGTGCCAATAACAAACAAAACAACCCTGTGTCATCAAGCTGGTTCCAACTTATGGGGATCCTTTTCAAGCACACAGGCAGAGAGTACGCAGAAGTTTCCTTCTTCTGGGGGCACCCTAGGACTCAGCAGCTTCCCCAAGGCCACCCAGGCTGGCTTTATGGTTGAATAAAGTACACTGTTCATTATTCAATGGAAATCTTTATTTAAAACAATAATCATTGGCTTATTTTATTTTGCTTCCTTATACAATGCAATTATCCCACTTACCTGGAAGGTATGAGGGTAAAGGGCTCTTCTATTCAGCCTACAGTCTAGAGCAGTGGTTCTCCACTGGTGGGTCCCCAGATGTTCCTGGACTGCAACTCCCCGAAATCCTGGCCAGCTCACCTAGTGATGAAGACTTCTGGGAGTTGCAGTCCAGGAACATCTGGGGACCCACAGGTTGAGAAACCACTGGTCTAGAGGGTGGAAGAAGTTGACACAAGGACAGGCTTCTCAAAGTATTTCTTTTTTTTAAAAAAAGAAAAGAATTCCAAGGACAAAACGCACACACTTAAGTTGAAAGAACAGGCTGCCTTTGAACGAATGTTGAGTTCATGGCCCCTTCTACGGAATGCTTTATAAGTTACCTTTTGGAATTGGCGCTCTCTCGGAGAGATCTCCACCACAGCCAACCTGCTAGCTAGCTGAGTGTGCTAGCCGAGGTGTGTTGGAATTGTTAACTTTAAGAAGTAATTATTACAGTCTCTGCTTTCACTCAGAATGGAGGCTGCAGTGATATTCTGATGCATGTGGCGAAGAAAAAAGTGGCACTTCTCACAGACCAGGTGGTGCACTGATTGCAAGGCAGCTTGGGAACTCCCGGTTCTAATCTCTGCTGAGCCATAAAAAAAATTCCCCGGGGGACTTTGAGGCAGCCCCTCTCTCTCAGCCTGACTTACTTTCTGGGGCAATTTCTGGGGATCAAGAGTCTTTTCACACAACCCCAAAGATCCGCTGGCCACTTAAATTTGGACCAGAGATCTTGGGGGTTGGTTGCTCTTCCTGTGTTCCCACCCCCTCCGCACTCCTGGCTGCTGGCTATGTGAGGGGAGGGAGAAAAAAAGAAAGAGAAGAATGCCGGCTTGCCTCCGGTCTCGCTCTGTTCCCGGCAGCATTCAGATCTCTTAAAGGGGCGGGGGGCAAAAAAAACAACAAACAGAAGCGAGGAGAGCCCGGCACCCACTACGTTACAGCCGCATCAGGGATTTTTCACCCCCGGAGAGCAGGTACCTGAAAAGTGTGCTGGGACGCGCTTAGGTGGGCGTGGTCGCACTTAATTTTCTGTAAACTCCGGAGCTGGTGGGGAAACAATTTTAAGCTCCGGAGCTGGAAGCCATTTGCCACAGATTTTAGGGGTCGTGTGAAAAGGCTCATAGGAGGAGAGTTCCATAAGCCACCATCAGTCATTGGCAGAAAAGCAGGCTATAAATAGCACTGACAAATAAAGAACAATGAACGGATAACCAAAATGCTGCTGAGTTGGCAGTCATCACTATTAAATATATTGCATTTTAATATTCTTTAGGTATATTGTATCATTAGTTTATATTATTCATTGCATCTCTTTGAACTGCCTTATCTAAAATAAATCATCCCTCTTACAATTAAAACTTTAAAGACCCACATCTTTAAAACTAGGAATAGGATATTGTGGAGAGGTCTATGGTGTCAGTTTCTGGTTCCACAGAGGTTGGGAGTTCGAGTCCCACGCGGTGCCTTCTTGGCAAGGTCTAGACGGGATGATCCATTGGGTCTCTTCCAGCATTGCAGGGGGATGATGATGGTGGTAGTGGTGGTGGTGGTATTGGTCATCATCATCACCGCCACCACCACCACCACCACCACCACCACCACCACCACCATCCCACATAGCATCAAAAGCAACTGGCTTGCTTGGGATGACACAATGAACCCTTTGGTGGGGTGCATGGTTTTGTCCGATCAATACCTGGGTGACAAATCCTAGAATCTGTTCCTTGTGATGCCCAACACACACTGCCTAATGGTAGGGCCTCCTGTACCTGCTGTAAAACTAGGAGTCAGAAACCATGGGCGTATCTACTACTAATGATTTAGGGACTCTCCTAAACTACCCCTTCTCCATCACCATAATCTAACTCCGTTAGATACCCTTTTCTGCCAGTCTACCAAAGAAATAGGACCCACATGTTCAAAAGAGCACACAGGTTCTCTTTCCTCCCTGGCTCTTTCACTGAGATAATGCTTGTTTTAAAGGAACACCATTTTGCACAATACCAGAATTCTTCCGTCTATAAGACGCCCCCTCATGTATAAAACAACCCACACTTTTCCAACCTAAAATCACAGTTTCACAATCATGCTGTTCTCTCCTTGGCTTACTTCTGTGTAAAAGACAATCTTCAACTTTTGGTCCCACAATTAACCAGTTGTACTTACATCTGCCTTCCTTAACCTGCTAGCCTCCATCTGTATTAGACTGTGATACCCATACACCCAAGAGCCAGCAAAATGGGATGTTGGGATTTATATCCAACAAACCGGGGGTGGGGGAGGCACCAGGATGATGTGGTGAAGCTGAATTGTGCGTTGAATATGATGCATGAACGTCATACAGTATCAACTATAGCTGGGCCCCATCATTAAGCAGAGGGAGACAGCTTGCTGAAGAACCCGCATTTGAATCACGTAAAATAGCTATTGAAGTTGTCATTAGACAAACACTGGGCTAGACCTATATAAATGAGAATGCCCTGTTGTGTACACACACACACACACACACACACACACACACACACAGAGAGAGAGAGAGAGAGAGAGAGAGAGAGAGAGAGAGAGAGAGATTGACTAGAATGATGAAGTGGATTGATATACAGTGCATATATATTCACATGCAGAGACACAGACCTGGGTCATTGTCCAAAATGATGAAATGGACTGATAGTTATGCTCACATATTAAGTATGCTGTGCTTCCTAGATGCCCTAAGCACATCCGATCTCGCCTGATTTCGGAAGCTAAGCAGGGTCGGCCCTGGTTAGTACTTGGACGGGAGACCACCAGGGAATGCCAGGTGTTGTAGTCGCCTGGAGTAGGAACTGGCAAGCCACTCCAGTATTCCTGCCAAGAAAACTCCATGGACATGGAGACATGAAGGGTCGGACACAACTGTAATGACACAACACGCACACATACACACACATTAAGTATGCAGGCTTATATTTTGTATACACACAGAGAGAGATTTTAAGTGCCACAGGTTCTTTTCTGATTGTCAGTCCCCTACACAAAGACAACCTGGTTTCTGTTGGGTGCTTAAGCACTTTGACTCATCAGAGGAGGGCAGAGTGCCATGTGCCAGGACAACAACAACAACATCTGGCTGGCTGGCACTAGGAACAGAATACAGGACCTCATCTACTTCAGTTTTTCACCAGCAGAGAACTTCTTATGGCCTGCAATGATGTAAAACTTCATGCTGCTGCACAGTTGCCCCAACTGGTTTGTCTTGGTTGCAGAAAACCCAGGAAATGCTGTTTTAAAAAGAGCACCTTTTCTAAGCGATACAGCCTGGAAAGTTTCCCTGGGATACTTTCAAGCAGTAATTCTTTCTGAGCCATGGCAGCAAAGCTTTGGAACAGCCCCCAACCCTACAAGCAGAGAAGAATCTTTGTGTGAACGAATCCTCCATAAGATCACAATGGCCTGTTTTCTAGCAATGCAGAATGTAGCATATCGTATCTTGCAAAATGTTTCCTCCCGGTCCTTTTATCTTGCTCTGTAGAGTTGGCATATGCTGGGAAACCAGCCTCCGCTCTTCACCAACATGAAGAGAAGAAGGTCATCGCCGCACAACAAAAACAATGTTTCAAAAGCCAACGCTGCTGCTTATCCACTTTCTAAAATATGAACCTGCCAAATGTTTCTTCCCAATCTCTCAGTCTTTCACCAAACAAGAAGCCCTTTTTAGCATCAAAAGCAGTGATAATATTAGATAATCCGTCTTCTGATGTAGACAAAAGAAAATATTTTTTTCACCCAGCGTGTTGTTAGTCTATGGAACTCCCTTCCACAGGAGGTGGTGATGGCATCTGGCTTGGATGCCTTCAAAAGGGGATTGGACAGATTCCTGGAGGAAAAGTCCATCACAGGTGACAAACCATGATGGAGATGTGTCATCTCCAGGCTTAAAACCAGGGTACTTCAGGGGCCAGATGCAGGGGAGTGGTATCAGGAGACAGATATCTAGTCTCATGCGCTCCCAAACGCATCTGGTAGGGCCACTGTGAGATACAGGAAGCTGGACTAGATGGGCCTTTGGCCTGATCCAGCATGGCTCTTCTTAGGTTCTTAGGTTCTTAGATGAATGGTTTGAACGTGGTTGTCTCTCAAGAGTGTCACCACCGTAAGGCTGAATGAGGTGGACATCTCAGGTGGCCGATGCTGGAGCTGGCAGATGCCGCTTTAAAATCAGAGAACCATTGAGTTGGAAAGGGACTACAAGGACGACACATTCAACCCCCTGGTCAAGGCAAGAATACAGAACAAAACAGATCAGACAGATGGTTGCCCATTTTTTCCCTTGAATTTCCTTGAATCTCCAGTATTAGAGTGCTTGCCACCTTCTGGGGTCATTGGTTCCATTGTCGGACTGTTCAAATAGATAAGAATAGATATTCAGTGGTACCTTGTATAAAGTAATTAATTCGTTCCAAGTGAAATCCCGTTAAGCAAATTCTCCTTTATACAAATTTCCCATAGGAATGCATTAAAAACAGAGTAATCCCTAATCGCGACCATTTTTATGTTGTGTGGATTCGCCCCATAGGCAATTCTGTTAAGCACATTTCCCCTATCTGCGGAATTTTTTATGTTGTACAGATTTTATGTTATACAAACCATTAGTTATACAAGGGTCCACCGTAGATAAGAATCGATAGTCCCAGATATCCAGTCTAATCTGGGTTCCCACAGAGAATTCGGGATGCTGTACTGTACTGGGGAAGGGCCATAATTTACTGCTAACAAACATGGCAAGACCCCAGGATCTCCATTTAAGGGCCAGGAAATATTAACAACCTTGTGGATGTCCACTGATGACAATCATCAATGGTCAGTTCTGATCAACCTTTCCCATGGGTTTCTAAGTACAGAGTACTCAGATCACCAAAGCAGCCTTCTGGTGGAATTCTGGGGTATAGGACCCAAGGCAGCTTACAGTAATGAGGGATAATACACACAGTCCAGTATAATTAAGACATGTTCAAGTATTTGGGAACAAGGAATTGAGGGTCATCTTACAGCACTGTTTTCTTTTAGTGGCAAATGGCAGTTGTTGTTTTTCTCCTATTCCTAAAGGGAGAAAATGTGTATTTGATAGACCAGGGCTGTCCAAATTTGAGCAGCCTGCAGTCTATTTTTTCCTCCCAAGTGGCCCTGTGGTCTACTTTGATCTCCCCAAGGGCCCCCGGGTCTACTTATAGGAGTGCATATGTGGCCAGCGCGGGGAGTAGGGGACCGTGCCATGGCCCTTGAACTGCCCTGCTTGGCTGAGACGTTGGGCTGGCAGACCCAGAACTTTGCTTAGGGCAGTGGTGGTTCTTGGGATGGGGGAGGAGGGATGGGGAACTTATCTCCTAACTTTTTATTGGTGGCCAGAGGGCTACTTTTGAACCCTTCGTGGGCTACCGGTAGCCCGCGGTCTACCTGTTGGGCAGGCCTGTGGTAGACAATCTCTGCTCAGTGGGTGGGGCAGACCCTATACGTTGCTTTTTCTTTCAATTTAGAAAGATAAGGGGCTGCTAGGGAGGAAGTACTGCAATTCATTATTCTGTTCCTCTGAGTAAAAATAGACATTCAAGAAATCGAGAAAGCAATTTCTCTGTCCCAAACTCACAAGATGGCGGCATACTACTCCTCCCTCTGTGGTATTAGGCCGCCTCAGAGATGCAACCCTGGTCTTGAGAAGTGTGTTGTCTGCTTGGGAGTCAAAGTTAAGTGAAGAAGATCTCTCTGACGTATTTCGAAGCGTCGTCGTCACTGGCCTTATCTAATTCGGAAGACTGCTCTTAGTACAGCCGGACACACGGCCATTCTTACTGTCGGGGTGTGTGGTGTGACGTTAAGCGGCAGGCTGAATGTGGCCCAATAGCTGGATGTCTGTGAAGATTCTCAGTCATCCAGGTGAGTTTATCTGGAAGTTGAGTCATGGCTACTGGACTTCTTTTTGAGAGATAGAAAACGTTTCGCTGTTCATCCAAACAGCTGTTTGGATGAACAGCGAAACGTTTCTATTTCTCAAAAAGAAGTCCAGTAGCCGTGAAATGACTCAACTTCCAGACCAATAGCTGGATGTTGGCTGGCCGCTTGAGCCCTAAAGGAAACAGACCCAGTAAAAGGGAGAGAGAGTAAAGAATGGGGGAAAAAAACTGTTTCTGGATTATACTTGATGGAGAAAGTGAAAGAGAGCAAGGCCAGTTTGGCAGGTACAGGAGGAGGAGGCAAGAAGGAGGGGCGGGAGGAAGTTTTAGCTGTATATGTTTAGATAGCCAAATAACCCCCAACGTGTTGCTTAAAGCATTGAAATGTCAGCAAGGACGAGTGGAAACGATACACTTCTTTCTCGATGAACGGGGGTAAGAGGAAGGCCCAGCCTTGGCGATGGAAACATGGAAGGTGTCGCAGCTTTCCAAACAAAACAAAACAAAAAAGAAAAACCCCAAAGCAAAAACAACAAACCCACTCCTATTCGTGATCTTCCGGAAGCGAGGAGGCATCACTGAGCATCTGTCACTGAGTGTCACGCTCCGCTGCTAACGGCTCAATCGAGATGAAATAGTGTCGAAGGCTGATATTAACACCGAGGCCTGTTCCTGCCAAATAGCACTGTATTTGGAGCCAGGGAATAAGGTGGCAAGAACACCGTTTGGGGGACTCATATTTGCATGCCAATTAGACATACTCTTGGCAGGCAGGTCAAAGCTCAAGGCCAAGGAGAAGGAAAAAGGAGGGGGAGACGGATAAGGGCAGCTCCCTATCCCAAAGGACCCACCTGCAGAGAGGAAGGATGGAGGGAGAGGTGGACGCACCAGGAGGCTGGCATTTTCCCCTTCCGCTCATCAATGGGGAACACTGTCTTTGTGCACTACAAATCCCAGAAGCCCCACCCAAGAGGGCCCCCGACTCTGGAATTTGTAGTAAACATATGTAACTTCTCCCGTCCCTCTGCCACAAGTTCAGGGGTCAACCTTGGAAAGATGCTTTGGGTCAATTCTCCTAGTGATGTGATTTATGTTAGCAAATTGTTCCCATGTATGTTCAGCCTTAACTGTCGGAGAGAAAAAAAACATACCTTATTTCTAGGCTACCTTGGAGCAGAAAGGACTGGTGCTAGCTCCCAGGTATTAAACGGGGGTGGATATGATTGAGACGTACAAAATAATGCAGGGCGTGAGTAAAGTGGATAGAGGGATGCTCTTCTCCCTCTCACAAAATACCAGCACTAGGGGACATCCACTCAAATTGAGGGCTGGGAGAGTGAGAACAGACAAAAGAGAATATTTTTTTTACCCAGTGTGTTGTTAGTATGTGGAACTCCCTGCCACAGGAGGTGGTGATGGCCTCTGGCCTGGATGCCTTCAAAGTGGGATTGGACAGATTCCTGGAGGAAAAGTCCATCACAGGTTATAAACCATGATGGAGGTGTGTAATCTGCAGGCTTAAATCCTGTTCTTTCTGCTCTGTAGACAGAAAATGAGGTACAAATGGAAAGCCTAAGTTTATTATTCCATTTAGGAAAAGCGCCACAGAAAGGCCCTCAAAGCAATTACAGAAATCCCTAAGAGTGGCTTCTGTGTCTGCTCAGATGTTATGGGGAAGTTGTGTGCGTCGGCCTCTCTAAAGATAATAATAATAATAATAATAATAATAATAATAATAATAATAATAATAATAATAATAATAATAATAATAATAATAATAATAATAATAATAATAA
>JAHTLZ010000327.1:17670524-17690530 GCA_023846285.1 Phrynocephalus versicolor
TTGATTGATTGATTGATTGATTGATTGATTGATTGATTGATTGATTGGATTTTTATACTGCCCATCTGGCAGCAAAGTCAGGCCCGTTCCCTTGGAAGATGACATATTTCTTCTTAAAAACATGGGAAACTGTCCTAACATTCATAGGGGTGAAACAAAACACATGAGAAAAATTACATGTGTGTGTGTGTGTGTGTGTGTGTGGTTACAGTGCCTAAATAGTGGGCATACTAGCTGGGGTGCGTGAATGTATGACAATATGATAGTTCAAAAAACCTTATTTTTTCCAAATTCTGGTTGAAACTCAGTTAAAGAAATTTCAACCACACATCCCCATAAGATAAGAGTCAGTTCAATGGATTAATTCGTCAAATGTGTACATAAGTAAATACAGTAGTGCCCCGACTTAAGACAAGCTCGACTTAAGAGCAATTTGACTTAAGAACGGAAAACCGTGGGTGTTTTAACCACCACCTTACAAATTTTAGATATGGTCTGCTCGACTTACATTTTTTTTTTCGTGTTTTTGTATTTTTAAACTTATTTTTTCAATTTTTTTTAGATAGGTACCCCGACTTAAGAGTAGTTCAACTTTAGAGCATGCATTCAGAATGGATTAAATTTGTAAGTTGAGGCACCACTGTAGTGTTTGGGGAAGAAAACTCTGCACACGCAAACATTTCAAGGGGATGCCACAGGCATGCTGGCACCGGGGTAGGCATCTTAGAAAAACTATATCTACTGCATGTATGAGAATGGAGACTAACACCAGCAGTTTCTATTAAAGTCTGCTCCTTGCTAGTTTCTCAGTCAACTCATTCGATGGAGAGTAACTGTGTTAACTGCTCATCTAAAAGATCAATGTTCCGCTCTATAGATTTAGCATTAGAAACTCACCGACAATCAGTCCTAGCTAAAAGTTTTTTAATCTTACAAACGGCTCCTTCCCTTTCCTTCCCTCCTTATTAGTGTGGCCCAGATAGGTTGAAGAGGATAGAAGGGTCACCAAATGAATTATCAAAGGGTGAAAGCATGACACACAGGTATTATATGGATCCAAAGACTGTGGCTACTAGAGATGGGCACGACTCAGAAAAAAAAATTTGTTTTCGTTTTCGTTTTCGGCTAGGGGCTGTTTCATTTCGTTTCCGTTTTCGTGAGCTAATTTCAAAATTTTTCGTTTTCGTTTCGTTACGTAACGAAAACGAAAAAAACGAAAACGAAAACGAAAATTTTTTCGTTTCTCCCCATTTAGCTCCATTATGTGTTTTTCCAGTAATGAAAAACGAAAATTGGCTCAAAATTAGTCGTTTCGTTTCCGTTTTCGGTCCCTTTTCGAACCGTTTTTCGTTTTCGTTTCGTTACGTAACGAAAACGAGAAAACGAAAACGAAAACGAAAATACCGCTAAGTCGTGCCCATCTCTAGTTGCTACCCATTCCTCTTTCCAAACCAAGCGGACCTTTCACGCGGAACAAAGGGTTACCTTCAGCAGGATTCATGACACCATCGTGGGGTACCGTGGCCATGACCGCAGCTAACCCTGCAGAAAGAGAGACAAGATAGGCCTGGTTCACAAGACAGTCTTCAGATGGCCCTTCGTGACTCTGAAGCCCCTCTTAATGCACGAACCATTGGCTTGGTTATTAGTCGTGGACAAAGGACAAATAGACTAAAGAACAGTTTTTATCACAGAGCGGTATCCAAGTTAAATGCGACAGTTTTAGCACCACCTTAATCGCTTTTTAAGTAGTGTTTTAAATTTTGTAAGCAATTTAAAGAGTTTTTAATATTTTGTATGGTGTTTTATGTGTTTTGTATGTTTAGAGTGTGTAGTGGAACAGCACTCTAATTTCGTTGTGCATATCTTGTGTATGCATAATGACAATAAAACTCTATTCTATTCTATGTCTATATACCATTGGCCAGGTGGCTGTTCCCTCCGGGGTGAATAATGTCACTTAAAGTGCGTTTCATTTTCTCGTAGCAGGCAAAGTACAACGCGTGAGCCGGGCCAGCTGCAACCATGGTCACGTTGACGCCACGTAAAGGCCTCCAGATGCCTTCCGTCTGGACAATCTTCCTCAGGGCCTCAAAGACGCTCCGGTACTGGGCTTTGGGATCAGGCTGAAGGCTTTGCATCCGGGTCTAAAACAGAAGAGACAAGCAAAGGAAGTGTGAGGTGGAAACCAAGAAGGACCTCCCTCCCCAAACCTTCAAAACACCCAAACCTGAAGTCAAGAGTCTGGAGAAGCCAGGAAACATCACAAGTCCGTTCCTTGGTTCCTTCCTTGGTCCCTTAAATTTCTATGAGTGTGTGTGTGTGTGTTGTGTCGTTACAGTCGTGACTGACTTTCCGTGACTCCATGTCCATGGAGTTTTCTTGGCAGGAATACTGGAGTGGTTTGCCAGTTCCTACTCCAGGCCTCTGAGCCAGCCTTCTACAATATGTCTCGGAAAGACCTACCAGTTGGCAGGGAACCCTTTTGGACAGAGGTCACCTGCTGAAAGTGACTGAAATGCCTCTCAAGTTTGGACTTAACATCTCCAAATAAACGAAGGCCCAGATACGAATGTAGGGAACAGTGGCTCTTCTGGATTTCAGGCAGAAGATGCTGAGAACTTGGACTTAGAGCTTTGCTGTACCAATACAGCACTTAAACTTCCCTAGCGGTCTTCCACCCAAGTCCTACCCAGGCTGCTTAACCTCCAAAACGGCCAAGATATCTTGGACCCAGGGTAGTAGCGAGAGAGATAAGAACCTTCATGACTTAGTCCTCAGAAATTCATCATTGCCCAGAAGAATGGGAAGCCAGCTAAAACAACCAATTTTAGAAATATCTTTCGATATCACTCCAGCAGGGGGTGCTATAAACCAGACTAATCTGAGCGTGATGTCTCATAGAAAATTCCACCCAAAATGGATAATGGGCTAGGATGAGTACTAAAATAAAATCCCTTATTTTCACTAATTTTGAGACTTTCCAAGATGAGATTCCTTTCAGCATCAGTGGGATTTCTCACCTTCTCGCAAAAACAAAACCCACCCTTTTATTTTCTTATTTCCTTATCTTTCTAATGATTTATCATTTATCTCATTGTTCTGCATGAAGTCATGCCCCTTCTGGTGTATCCTGTGCAGGAATGGCAGCAATCCTGTACCATTTGGTGCTTTTTTCAAAACATAAGTTAAACTTAGAAAACACTGAAACTATAAACTAATTAAAATGCAATTGAATAATTAAAAGCAGGTAAACATTAAAGTTTTTTTCTATAGCTTCTTGCCAATTTGAGGAGTAGGGAGGTGACTCTGATGTTCTCTCATTCTTTGAAGAAAAACTAGTGTTTGGGATTGTGCTTTTAAAAAGAAAAATCCGACGGAAGATTTTTTTCAGGGATAATCTTGGAAGATGGTTGTTATTTTTTCAATGGAATAAATACCAAGGTGTGCGGAATTATTATCGTTTTTGTGCCGAGTTCACCTGGAAAAAGTAGAAGGAACATTATGCAGTGCAGGATTTTTAAGGTCCTGCATAGAATAGCATCTTTCCTGTGTAGGACTCACTTGGAAAGAGGGGGGGGATTTCTGGAGATAGGGGGAAATTGCTTAACAGAATCGCCTATGGGGCAAATCCGTACAACAGAAAAATGGTCGTGATGAGGGGTTAATCCATTTTCAACGCATTCCTACGGAAAATTTATACAAAGGAAAATTTGCTTAACAGAATTTCATTTGGAACGAATTCATTCCTTTCTACAAGGTTACCACTGTAACTAGAAACGGAATTTGCTTTTGCTCTGCCATCTTAACCTTTAATGTGCCGCCGGGGGAACTAAGCACAGAGGAATGTGTGTGTGTGTGTGTGTGTGTGTGTGTGTGTGTGTGTGTGTGTGTGTGTGAGAGAGAGAGAGAGAGAGAGAGAGAGAGAGAGAGAGAGAGAGAGAGTGTTTGTGTGTTTTCGATGCTGCTGGACACTTAATTTTTCTGCAGCGAAGGAGCACTGCTACCTCCTTTGTGAATTCCTGAACAAACACCAAAGCCGAGGTGGCAAACAGAGGCTCTGTACACCAAGGTGAACTGAAGCAGCAATTTAAAAATGACACTTGCCGTCCCGCTTATAACTAGCCATTTGAATGGTCCACAAAGAACAAAATCCCCCCCTTTTTTTTTCTTTTAATGGCCACCAAGAAGTTAGCTGAGCAAAACCCTTTTCAACAATTAGGCACAAACGAAATTGTTCAGAAATAAGCCAATTTGTTGCTATCCACATGAGATTTTTCTCTAAAGTGGCCTGACATTCAAGGGAAACATCATTAATGGAAAACAGAGTAGATAATCTGAAGTATTTTTAGGAAGCAGATCTTGGCATCAACCTACTGTTGTTGTTTTTTACCAACAAAATTGCTGTTTCTAAAAAACTGCAAACTTTTTACACAGATACCCAACAGCCCTGCTACCCATTTCCAACGGCTAACATAACTGTTTTAATTTGGCTGCTTTTACACGACCCCTAAAATATGCTGCAAAATGCTCGCAGATGCGGAGCATAAAATTGTTTTCCCACCAGCAGCGGACTTTTTTAAAAAAATAAAGTACGACCACACCCTCTTAAGCACGCCCCAGCGCATTTTACAAGTACCTGGTCTGGAGGAGGTAAAATCCTTGTTGCTGTTCCTTGTTGCTGTTTTAAAGAATTGCATGCCTGGCCCTCCTCCGCTTTTTGTTTGTTTTTGTTGGGTTCCCCCCCCCCTTTAACAGACAGGAATCCTAACGGGCTTTAACAATTAGCTGCTGCCTACGGCAGGCGGAGGTGAGCCTGCATTTTTTCTCTCTCTCCCCTCACTGCAGACAGAAGCAATAGAAATCAGAGTGTGAGAGGTGGGAACACAGGAAGCAGAACAAAAACCATGTTGGGGGGATCTGCATTTAAGTTGCCAGCGGATTTTAGGGGTCGTGTAAAAGCACTGCTCATCTTTAGTCTCAACACAAATTTCCACAAAGTGATCTTAATTACAGGACAAATCAACTGCAGGGAAATCAACAGGGGCTCACCATTCTTCAAAGACTAGCAAATGTTATCCAGCACCAGGTCATCCCACCAATTCCCTCTGGAGAAGAGAGTGACACCCAATGGTTGAGTGTTCCCCCACCCCCGGGCTGGCACAACGTCACCCACCATTTTTGAGACATTCCATAATATGAATGGTAGGTTTGAAGGAAGGCTTGAAGGAAAGCTGGCCATCTTTATCCCCAAGTAAGCAGTGAGGGGATGAATGATTTGAATAGTGTTTTCTTTGTATATGATATTTTTCCCTCCACAAAAAGCTCGAAAACCTGAAAATGAGTAGTGTTGTAGTGATGCGTTAATCTGGGGCATGATGTTTTGGGATAGTGGGAACATCCACCCCTGTGATACTTCTCCCTGGCTGTTGTTTTTATTTCTTTTTAAACAAACTACCACATTTAGTGCTCTGTTGATGCATTTATTTAATACTGGATCACCTCTACACAGAAAAAATAGATAAGAAATGAGATTTGGGAATCACCAGGTGGGTGGTATCCAAGGGAGGGGAGCCACAGGGCGTGAGGTGTATAAAATGTCCCATTGGATTGGTGGCCTGTGCGGGCAAGGCACGGAAAAATCTAGTCTTTAAACAAATACAACAGTGAAAAGAGACTATGAATCAAGCCAAATCACTCCAGTTTGGCTTGCCAGTGAAGTCTCACCCAAAGTCCAAGAAGAAGAAAAGCTTCTCAATGGCGTAGAGGTTAAGAATATCAGACGGGGATTCAGGAGATCCTGGATCTAATCCCCATTGAGCCATGAAATCCACTGGGTGACTTCAGGCCAGTCACCTTATTTCTTAGCCTCATCGACTTTGCAGGCTGTGGGAAGGAAAGAGAGGTACATATGCCACCTTTAGCTGCCCAGAGCAAAAGCTGGGTTAGAAATGCAACACAAGCTGCGAAAGAAACAAGTTGCAAAGCCTTTGAACTGTCCTCCTGCAGACTTGCTGGCCGGCTCGAAGCAAAAGCCACCCGAAGACAGAGTCTAAGGCAGTGGTACTCAACCTGTGGGTTCCCAAGATGTTCCTGGACTACAACTCCCAGAACCCGCTTCCAGCACGGCGAGTGGTGGAGACTTCTGAGAGTTGCAGACGAGGAACATCTGGGGACTCACAGGTTGAGAACCACAGTCTAAAGCAGGCATGTCCAAACTTCGGCTCTCCAGATGTTTTGGACCACAACCCCCACAGTCCTTTGCAATTGGAAATACCGGCTTGGACTTGTGGTCCAAGTTGTGGTCCAAAACATCAGGAGGGCCGAAGTATGGACATGCCTGGTCTAAGGGATGCCCTTAAGAACACATCTGGTGTCACTAAAGCCTAGAAGCTAACATCAGAATAGCAATGAAAGAGTTAAAAGGCCTCCGGGGAAAGAACTCAACTTCTACCAGGGCAGAATAGGGACGGTCTCTGGAAGGAGGGGAGTCCGGAAAAAGGAAAATCTACAAACCTGAAAATCCAAGCTTCCCTTAAATTGTTTAAGCCACTGGCCATCCAATGCAGGAAACATCTGGCAGTGTCTAGCCTGTAAAAACCCGAAACTGAAAGGTCTTCCCCTCCATCCACGATCCCCTTTTCAGCTCAACTGAAACCTACATTTCAAGCTCCCTAAGACCTCAGCTTGCTTGTGACATTTTCCTTGCTTTGTGAAATGCCACGCGTGCGTCACCTGATACTTGGGTGTAAATAAATTCTGGAATCTTGCCTTCTTCTCCAAACCTCATGTTCTTTCCATCCCCACAGATGAAGTCACATGTTTGCCCTTTCTTCAAAACGGAACGGAAATGAGTCCTCACTCGTTTGCATTGGCCAGGTCCAAAAGTTACACCTATTCCCGTTGCTGCCGTTCTGTTTGGTCGAGTCGCAAAACCCTAGCAGGGTTTCGGAGGCATGTGCGATGTTCAAAGGCCGGCTTAATGTTGCTGTTCTCTTGTGAGTAGAGGTGGGCACAAAACAGAAAACCCATGGTTCAGTTTCGTCTGTTTCGAACCAAGCCAAACCGGTTTGGGTCCAACTTACTGGGGGAGGTGGGGGCAGGGGGTGCGATCCTGGCCCCGGCAGCAAGGGCTTTTTGACGATTGGGGCCAGTGCCTCGTGTATTTTTTTTCCTTCTTCTTCAAGCACCGACCCTGCAGCCCCTGGGGACGGTTCGGTGCTGGTTCTTTTTTTAAAAAATGTTTTTCTTTATTTTAGAACACCGACCCGGCCACCCCTGTCCTTTTTTTTTTTTTTAAGCACCAACCGCATGGCCAGTGGGGCCAAGTCGGCGCTCCTTTTTATTTTTTGCATGCTTGTTTGTATCTTTTTTTGGGGGGGGGTTAAAAGTCCCCAGCCGGGGGCTTTTTGAGGTGCTGGCTGGTGGCAGCGCCTCTCCAGGCCTACCTTCCCCCACCAGGGCCAGGAGGACTGCGGCGACGAGGACAAGGTAGAAGGGGGTTAACGAAAAACATTTTTGTTTTTTGGTTCGTTATTCGTTATTCGTTAGCTAATGAAACAATAACGAATAACGAAATGAATTAAGAGTTCGTTTTGTGTCCATTTGTCTCACCCTCCCTCAACCTGTAAACACTGGCTCTGACACTTATCTCAGACCACTGCTCCCTAAAGAGGAAAGAGAATTATGTGCCAAGCATGTACATCAGGCGAGATCTTTCTGAAAGTACAGACTGGGGGGTGGGGGGGATTCCATTATTACAATTTCTTCATACTGCACATTACTCTGCACCCTGTGCCGTTGTGCTTTACTGCCGAGTTAAGAGTTTCCCAAGCACCCATGTAGACATCGATCAGGCTTTCAATAAACCAAACCAGATTTTGTCACCCTTCACTATCTACATTCCAGGGCGGCTGGTGTCAAATGTACAAATAAGAAGTTTTTTAATTGATACAACATAGACTGTGGGTCCTTTGATGGCAATTTTAGTGTGATGATTTTAGTATAAGTTTTTTGTTGTTGTTTTAATTATTTATTGATGTTTGATGTTTTTAACTGTTTTAATTCCTTATTGTAAGCCACCCAGAGACCCTTGGGTAGTGGGCGGCATATATGTTGTAAAAATAAATAAAATAAATAAAATAACTAAGCCTACAAAAGAGAGCAATCTGAGAGGCTAGTGAGCAATCCAAGACGCTAGTCAACTGCATTTTTCTAGCAACTGCTTCCATGCATGGACAGATTGCAGCCTGTTAAGCAGACGATCCTAGCAGTACAACTGACCTTCTGGATGAGGAAAGGCTTCCAGTCTCAAAGAAGGCAAAAAGTAAAAAAGTTTCAACGAAGGCAAGCTTTCAAGTTCTCCCAAACTCAAAAACCTGATCTTATAACTTTCTAGCCAACCAATTATTACTCAGCCCTTCTCTCCTTTTTCCTACAGATGGACGACAACTTTTCTTCCCCCGATAGCAGTACCAAATGGCACAGTGAATCAAACTAAAGGTGACAGACAAAACAATCAAAAGAATCTCAGAGGACACACAACAAAGGTTGCACAAGCGAATGAGCTTCCCCGTGACAGCCCTGCCTGACATATCTTCTTTACCACGGCTACTTTTGAAGTTCATTTTCTGTTTTGGTTTTCTAAACAGAAAGGCGGTTACAGCTGCCAACACGGGCCTCTGATGCAATCTTGGACTTTTTTTTTCCCTTAACGGATTCTAAGTCACTTAATTCAGCGGGGGAGGAAACAGGGTGAAAATACATATTCCTTTCGATTTCTTACTATTTCTCCTGGTGTTTTCTAAGAAAGGAAAACACCTCTTAAGGCCATTCCAGATGGCCTCATAAAGAATGGGAAACAGCAATTAGAACCAGTTTTGTTCAGCCACTGTAAAAGTTTTTGTCTTTTCAACTAACTGCAACACCCAGATTCCCCCAAAACAACGTGGCCTGGGGGTTATAGTCCACAAAATTAACTCCACTTATAGTCCTCCCAGCAAATTCAGCATAGTCTAGACTGCAGTTGTGTCCAAATTTTGGCCCTCCAGATGTTTTGGACCACAGCTCCCACAGTCCTTTGTCACTGGCAATATAGGCTTGGAATTCTGGGAGTTGTGGTCCAGAACATCTGGAGGGCCGGACTTTGGACACTCTTGGTCTAGAGCAGTGGTGGCGAACCTTCGGAACTCCAGATGTTTTAAACCACAACACCCACAGTTCCACAACGCGCTGGGTAAAAAAAAAATCTTTTGTAGACAAATATGATCTGTTTATAGCGGAAAAGGGGGTAGGAAAAGGGACAGAGGTTTGTTTTGCAAATTCACAGCAGGCAAAAGTTCTGAACTAGAGACTTTCCAATTCATTGCGGTCTATTGCATTCGGTACTTTGGACTTCACTCCTGGAGGCAGAGTCCGCAGGGAAGCAGTGCCCTGCACCACCACATGGAACGGAGGCTTCCCCAAAGCCCCAGGTCCATCAGTAGGACTGAAACTGGCACTCCCTCGTACAAAAACAAAACAAGCAGGCTTGTGTTTATCCCCCCCAAAGAAAACAGGAAGCGCTCATAAAAAAATGTGAAACAACGTTGTATACAGTTGATTCTACCACATTCTGGCAACCCAGTGTGGAAAAGGGAGCCAAAGAGACTTGGAAATAACTCCAGGCTGGATTAAAACAGAAGCTTGTCCAGAAGCAGCAAGCCTGGGGCCCCTTCCTCGTTCCACAAGCCGTTGTAAACGAAACCTTCCCGGAAGAGGGACAGGAGGGAACACTTCCCTTTTGGATGACCTCACTGCAGTTACGTAGCACCGAAAGGACCCATGGACTCCCTCCCTGCCGTCTTTCACCCTAAAGTGTCAGGCAACCCTCCAAGTGGCCTACGAAGCCCCAATGCAAAATGACAGACAAGCCAGCCTAAAAAAACAAACAACAAAAAAACAAAATTAATCAGGCAACCTTCCGTCTGCCTTCAAGGGCTCTACGGATCATAGGAGCAGCATGCTTGACAACGGCCACCCAAACCATGAATGAGCCGACGAGGCCTAGACAAACGACTCAGCCCACGCCTGAAGGCCAAGTGGATTAATTAACTTTTCTGCCCGCGAAAGGCACGAGACAGACAGAGATCTCCTGCTAAGTCACCAGACGATCTGCGCCAGGTTGCAAAGAATTCCGATCCTCTGTTGTTTAATAGCTGCACACACACACCCCAACAAAAATTAAGTATGGGAATGTAGAGGGCTTAGGAGAGGAACCCTGAGACAAATTCTGCATGGAAATTTTGCAAACTCAGTTCTGAAACTGGAATAATAATAATATTAATGCATCATCTCTGTGTGTGGGTATACACCCATACCCACACCCACATATATATATATGCAAACATTCCCAGGGAACCAGAACGTGCTACACCTGAAACCCTTAACCGTGCAATCACTGTATCTCACGAGACAACGGGAGCCAAGGTTCAAGCTTTTCAACGCTCAGTCATGTCCCATAAAAGATATTGTACTCCTCTGACCCGTGGGGGAGCAGAAACCCACAAAGGAGGGACTTGGCAGAAGAAACAATGAACCCACACAAGCAATCTCAACTAGAGATGGGCACGAAATGAGCAATTTTTTGTTTTCGTTTTCATTTTTTGTTTTGTTACAAAATGAAATGAAAAACGAATTTTTGCCTCCAAATGAAATGAAACGAACAGAAACACCAGAAATTTTGTCGTCCATTTCGTTTTCGTTACGGCAGTACATTGAATTGTAGAGATGGGAACGAAACGAGCAATTTTTCGTTTTCATTTTCATTTTTTCATTTCGTTACGTAACGAAACGAAAAATGATTTTTTGCGAAAATTTGCAAAAAACAAAAACCAACTGAAACGGATCCCCTAAACGACAAACGAAACACCATTTTTTTGAGTCGTGCCCATCTCTAATCTCAACCCTACAGCTGTTCCTCTTTGGGCCTACAACTTCCAGAATTCTCCAGGCACCACTCCACTTCTTAACGCCATTTCATGTTTCTCCCAGCGTCCATTTTCTTCATGATGAACACAAGGCAGGTTAAGGTTGGCCACCCCAACCCACATTTCCAATTCGTATGCTTAGCACAGCGGTTCTTGGCTTGTGGGTCCCCAGATGTTCCTGGACTGCAACACCCAGAAATCCCTTCCAGCACAGCGAGTGGTGGAGGCTTCTGGGAGTTGCAGTCCAGGAACGTCTGGGGACCCACAGGTTGAGAACCACTGGCTTAGCAGATAAAGCTAGGTACCTGGCTGTGCTAGGATGAACTGGAAAATACCTTCAAGTATACGGATGTGTCACTGTAGACCAAGATCATCCACACTCTCGTATCCTTGACCATCATGTATGGATGAGAAAGCTGGACTGTAAATGAAGCTGAGAGGGGAAACATGGCTTTGATTGAAATGTGGTGCTGGAGGAGAGCTCCATCGCTGATTAACATAACTGATTACATCATGAGATGAGGTGACTAAGCTATACCACCTGTGGCTAATCATCCTGACCTTCCAGTGCTAATTATTCCTTACACCTGTGTCCGAGACCTAATACACATCCTTGTCTAGCTCATGACATGGCACAATTTACAGAATCCATTTTGTAATCTGGTAAATATATATGACAGACATTTTGTTAAAACTATAATCCTTGACAAAGACCTCACAGTCAGATAAATGTGTGTCACCTTTGCAGTGTGCAAGATAGTTCCACCTGGAAAAAAAATAATAATTCTATCTCCGCTGCAGGTAAAACTGTGCTCACGACCTGGGGTTCAATCCCAGGGAGCAGGCTCAAGGTTCACTCAGCCTTCCATCCTTCCGAGGTCGGTAAAATGAGTACCCAGCTTGCTGGGGGAGGGGGGAACAATGTAGCCTGCACACTGTAATTAAAATTGTAAACCGCCCAGAGACTACTTAAAGTGGTATGGGGCGGTATATAAGCAGAACTTTTGCTTTTTAATTTCAATCAATTTGTTCTCGAAGGCTTTCATGGCCAGCATCTTCAGAGGGCAAGGAGCTCGAAGATTCCGGCCACAGAGTCTGGCGAAACATCAGGAAGAAAAACAGAACACGGCCAAACAGCCCCAAAAAAACTCACAACAGCAATTCAATCAACTTCCACACCAACTGCCTCAAATTTCTGAGTGAAAGATAGCATAAATCAAATCAACAGATCTAGTTCACAATAAAAGTATAGTACTGCTGGCATTTTTGCTGAACTATTTACTGTGTTTCATTCATTCCTTTTTTGAGACTTGTACCATGCACTATGGAAAGACTGGACACAGCATATATTAATGTTAATTAAAGTGCCATGAGTACTGCTGATACTGTGATAACATCCTGTAACTCATGTCATAACTGGTTGCAATCTTTCTGCTATTTTTCACAACACCTCTTATGAACTTCTAACACCATAAAATGGCATCACCCGTCTACAGGATCCTGGAGTCTTCTTTTTGCAATTAGCATACATATTAAGCCTGCCAACCATTTAAGCTGTTTATCAGCTTAGTTGTTCTAATAAAGTTAATACTATACAAATGCTCCATCAATGCCTCTTTTGCTTTGTTTTCTTGCTTCCTTTTGGCTATCAAGCCCATAAGACTTATCCACATTTGCAAATTCAATACAGGAGGGCTCGTAATGTAATCAAACGCCATGACAATGCTTCCCCTCCTCATTTTACATTGTTTTACAGGTCCCTAAACTTTTAAGCCTCCTTAATCCCTATGTTAAAATAATTAAAGAAGTGGCTTAAAGATCATTCGAGTCCATTTACATGCCAGCTAGACACAGTTCTGCAAAGCATATTATCATGCTTCTGCCTCGGAGGAAATTTTAGTTTCTTAGAGCGACAGAACATTTTAGAAGGCATCACACCCTTGTGGATATTCTGCACAACTGCTTGGATCATTTCCGAACATTTCCAATTGTTTAGACATCCAATGATTGGCTGCACTGAACCGTCACAGTAAACCATACATAGTTTATTTCACAGAGTTTGTTCCAGTGTTTGTTACTGTGGGTGCTTTTACACGACCCCTAAAATCCGCTGGCAACTTAAATTCGGACCAGAGATCTTGGGGGTTTGCTCCTCTTGCTGTGTTCCCACCCTTCCGCACGCCATTGCTCCTGTCTGCGGCGAGGGGAGGGAGAAAAAAAAGGGAGAAAAGAATGCAGGCTCACCTCCGCTCTGCCATTGGGAGCTGCCCCAGGAAGCATTCCAGTCTCTTAAAGGGACGGGGGGCAAAAAAAAAGGCGAGGAGAGCCCGGCACTCACTGCTTTGCAATCCGCATCAGAAATTTTTCACCTTCAGAGACCAGGTCCTAATGCACTGGGATGCGCTTAGGTGGGTGTGGGCGTGGTCGTACTTAATTTTTTTAAAAGTCCGGAGCTGGTGGGAAAACAATTTTAAGCTCCGCATCTGGGAGCCCTATGCCTCGGATTTTAGGGATCGTGTATAAAGCGCCCTGTGATGGTTGCAGGGATCACATAACCCATTATATCAGCTCCACTGGCTGTTCATCAGTTTCCTGGGTGAATTCAAGGTTTGGTTCTCACCTGCATAGTCTTAAAGGCTGGGATCCGAAGAAGTGTGGGTTTGTAAACAGTTGAAGAATGCTGGGTGGGGATACCTGACTGCCTGCTCACAGCCGTTGACCCGAGACAGACTGAGCAAAATGGAGACTGGTGAGATGCAGAAAAAGCCATTCATTTATGATCCTAATGACAAACTTTGAGCTGCAGAGCTGGAAGGATCATCAAGTCCAGCTCCTCTCAAGGAGGAATCAAACTCCCAGAGACTTACATTTACATATACAATAATCCCCCATCTATTGCGCGGGTTAGGGACCCGACCCAACCCACGATAATTGAAAATCCACAATATGGGGATGCTGAGTCAGGTCATGGCACTGGGGGGCATGGCACTGTCCTGAACGGGCCTCCAACAGGCTTCCGGACCCCAGAAATGGTTTCTTTCAATCCGGAAGTCACTTCCGGTGTGTTGGGACCGGGAAGCCCGTTGGAGGCCCATTTGGGGCAGCCCATCAGGCCTGGGTTAAGTGCAGTAGGCCTCAAACAGGCCCAGGCAGCTTACCCCAGGGACCCTTGCCTTTCATATACTGCGGTCCCGCAATATACCGGGACCGCAGTATATGAACCGCAAAATGGCAGGGGACCCTAACCCTAACTCAACCCTAACCCTTTACTCCTGGGAGCTCCAAATGTGCTCCTTCCTCACCACTTCATCCTCATAACCACCCTCCGAGGTAAGATGCGAGGACTAGTGGTCTAAGATCACCGAAGGAATTCCACAAGTGAGTGGTGGATTGAAACCCCAATGCCCATCGTGTCAATCCGCATTTTAACCTCACAAACCCTGCTGTCCCTCTAGCTAAACGGAACCACTGACAAGCTCCAATGCACAGCACCTAAAACACTGATCCTTTCTACTATTCAATCCCCTGCTCCAGCTTTCAAATACGCCTACAACGCCATGCCCATCCTCTGGGCTTCTCTGAACCCCATTCATCCTGCCACGCCCGAAAGAGGGCAAGGAGATCACTCTGTCCCCTCGCCGCCCGCTTTCGCGATTCTCAACGTCGAGGTCCCTTCCCCTCTCTCTTGCCGCAGTGGAGCCTGACAAATTGCCTCCACCTCACGAGGAGGTCAAAGAGGTTCGTTGCTTGTTGCGCAAGCCAGGTTATTAATTGAACGCTCGAATAAGAGAGCCAGCTTTTCCTTGTCATCGACAGAGCTGCAACGGGGTGGGGTGCCAATTGGACTCTGAACCCCCACCCTCCCCAAAGCACCGAGTCTGTATATTCTGTAAACCACCTGCTCTTCCAGGACGGACCCACCATTAAACCCTTCCCTTCCTCTCCCCTACGCTGCTTATAACCACTGCCCCGTGGCGCAGTGGTTAAATGCCTGTCCTGCGGGTTAAACTGTGCTCACAACCTGGGGTTCAATCCCAGGTAGCAGGCTCATGGTTCACTCAGCCTTCCATCCTTCGAGCTCGGTAAATTGAGTACCCAGTTTGCTGGGGGGGGGGGTTCAATGTGTAGCCTGCATTACTGTAATTAAAACTGTAAACCGCCCAGAGACTACTTGAAGTGGTATGGGGCGGTATATAAGCAGAACATTTTGTTTTTGCTTTATATCGAACGTATGTTCATCTTATTCCGGTTTTACAGATTCCACGACTGCACCTGATCAAGAGCAAGGAGAAACAGACTCCTGGTGGCACGTCATGATTTGGATTACAGCTCCCATAATCCCTTACTAGTGGACCAGGCTGGAATTGGCTGATGGCTGTAATAATCAGGTGCCACCAAGTCAATTCTGACATATGGTGATTCTCTCCAGGGTTTTCTAACAGAGAGTACTGGTTTGCCACTCCCCCTCCCAATCTAGAGGGGCTGGTTCATGGATAGACAACGCAGCCCACTAAAAGCAAAGTGTGCTGCTGATATACCACCCCATAATGCTTAAAGCACTCTCTGGGAAGTTTACAATTTTATTACGCAGGCTACACATTGCACGCACCAACACACACACCCCAACAAGCTGAGCGCTCAACTGACCAACTTCAGAAGGATGGAAGGATGAGTCAACCTTGAGCCTCCTCCCTGAGCCCGTTGAGATCAAACTAAGGCTGTGAACAGAGTCCTGTGAACTGCAGCACAGCAGTGTAACCACTGTGCCACAAGGTTCTTAAAATATTATGAAATCTACAGATATGATGGGCTTCAATTCTCTCAATCAACATCCAGCAGCCATTCTGCCTAGACTGTACGATCCACAATCCAAATACTGTGCAGTGAAATTGCCTTCCTATTTAATTTGCCTAATAACATCCCTTTCTCCCAGAACTAGGACTCAAACCGGCTCGCAGCCAGATTGAAAGAGAAACAGACGAAAGTGTGAACAAAATTAAACAAGAAAGCACATTGGAACAAATAAAGCTATTAAAACTCTACAGAATTACAATGCAGTTCAGAAGCACAGTTGAGACAAGACTCGGCTTCAACCCATTGAAGGCTTGTTTCTTATCAGCCCATCAACTGCAGAACACCACACTGCATTACATAGGTAAGAAGAAACCAATTAAGAAGGCCATTTTGCATAGCCTCATTAAACATGCCTGTAAGGGCAAGTGGGAGAATCCAGTTCTTCACAGAGACATCGTAGACATGATAAAACAAAGAACATTCAGCAGTGCTTTCTACTAGGCCTCAGCCCGTGGCATTCTGATGCTAGTTCCTAAGAATCTGAACTATTTCCCCAGTTTGAAGGAAGAACCCTCTCGGTAAGACCTCAAAAGAACAGCCAAGAACCCAGGATAATCTGACCAAACAGGGGCCTTAATTTACCGTAATTATATTCATAGGGTGGTTACTTCACGTCCTTGTTTGTTCTGGGACTAGTTTTGTACCGTGACAGTGTTGGTCGCGATCACGTGGTTTTGACCCTGTTTCAGTGTTCTCATGGTCGTGATAACTTGTCTCGTGATTAAGTGTTACCTCACGGTCTTGTATTGTGACAAACACTGAATTTGTTTAGCGTCCTTTTTCTTTTTTGGGGCGGAGGGGGCTTAATTTTGTTTTCAATATTTTGCTTCTGAAAAGTCAAAATTAAAAAATCCGGACACAGTTATCTGAGAGAATCGAATGTTTTGTTGCGTGACAGTCGTTACTACATGGTGTCTTGTCTCGGAACAGAAAGAGGGAACAAAGAGTGACAAGGGAAAACCCGACCCCGGAACCAGGTACAGGATCGTCACGCTTAGCACCCGTTCCGGGGGCGTGGGCGAGACAAATTTCAGTAGTTGCGCGACAGATGTGAAGTAATTTTTTTTTGTACCGCTCCTAAGCGCAAAACGGACATGAAGTAACTGCCATAGATTATACATATACTATTTGTCACAACGCGTGGCCTGTCAGACTGCTGGAGGGTGTCAGTTTTGTGAGCAGTAGGTTGGGCAACAGAACTAGACGCTTCAAAGGTTTTGTGTGTTTTTTCAAAAACTAATATCCCATCTTTCTTCCCCCAAAAAATGTTAATTAGGATATATTATTCATACAATTATATACAGATGCAAGATTTCTGGAAATTTTGAAGCTGGAGGTGCCAAGGGGAGGGGGAATGACACTTTTGGGGGGAGAAAACAAAAGTGTGTATGTTTTTAGTTTTTCCGCCCAAATTTTCTGGAAACCTTACACCGCTACTAGTAAATAAGAGCATGTCACAACGGGCATATTATTCTAACCGTCAAGTCGAGAACCAAACTAACAAAACTGGAACTGCCACCCGGCGGCAAGGAACAAGCAAGAAAACAAATATGCAAACATACCAACAAACGCCTTCCAGGTGCCACTTGCATTCCACCACCACCCTCTCAAGATTCTCTGTAACGCTCAAAAGCAGAGCCTGAAAAGTGTTTTTTTTTTGGGGGGGGTGACCCTTAGAAGCTGGGGGATTCTGGGAGGCGTAGTCCCAAATGAAACTGAAAAAGGAGGCTCGCCGGTCTCTGACTAAGGAGCGTGTAAATTCCTGCTACAAAGCAGAGCGTGCCTCCCGGCCTCAGCAAGCATCACATTGCCACATTTTTTTGTTAATGAACGCTGTCAAGCCACACACACACAGAGAGAGACACCCATGAGGTTGCCAGACGGGGTGTAAACCTGGCTTTCCGGCTGATTTTGCAATGCATTTAAGTGGCCAAGAGCAAGCAGCTTCTCACCCGGCTCGAGGGCTGCTGACGGCAGAGCGTGCCACCACAACTAAAGGTTGCATCCATCACAGGAGAATTATGATTATGCAAGTCCTAGCATCAGGGCGTTGGGCGGGGGCACAAGCCAACTGCTGCACTGCAACTCCAATAAGGCAGAGCTACAGAAGCCGGGAGCTGCCTAAGCCAGGCATGTCCAAAACATCTGGAAGGCCGAAGTCTGGACATGACTGCCCTCAGCACATCCAATCTCGCCTGATTTCAGAAGCTATGCAGGGTCAGGCCTGGCTACTACTTGGATGGGAGACCACCGGGGAACACCAGGTGCTGTAGGCGCCTGGAGTAGGAACTGGCAAGCCAATCCAGTATTCCTGCCAAGGAAACTCCATGGACATGGGGTCACAAAGAATCGGTCAGGACTGTAACAACACAACAACAGAAGCCAGTGGTGAGGAATGCTGGGAAAACTGCAGTCTAACGCAGCGTCAGATCCTGGATGAGCGAGGCTTAGCCGGGTGAACAATACAGAGATCTGTTCAGTGCAATCATCTGATTTCCCTCTGTGTTAGTTCTGTCCTCCTGGATCTGCTGCATTCCAACAGGCAGATTATCACTGCCATGTGGCCTTACTGCAAAAATCCTAGCCTCTCAACAGCAACTTGTTTGTTTGTTTGTTTGTTTAAACTGATACCCTGCGATCTTGTGGACAAGTCACTACTTTCCGGGGCGGCTTCCAGAGAATACCAAAAGATACACATTTTTAAAATGATCCTATAAAAACAAACAAACAAAAAACTTTTGGGTGCACGATGGGTCACACAAACAAGAAAATCAATACAGTAGGACTCCTGTATCCACTGATTCATTATCCACTGATTCAGTTATCCACGGTTAGCAGAGGGGAAAAAATTAAATAATTCATCATCCACAAAGCAAGCTACTGTCACAAAACTGCAGCCATAAAGCAAGCTACTGTCAGGAAACAGCAGTTTGGGGGTGGGTGAACAGGCGTTCTCTCTTATCCACAGTTTTCATTATCCACGGGAAGGCCTGGAACCCATCCCCAGCGGATACCGGGGTACTACTGTACTACAAAGGGGGCTAGAAAGCAAGCCTTATGAGGAAAGACAGTAAGAATTGGGCGGGTTTAGCCTGCAGAAAAGACGACGGAGGGGCGATGTGATAGCACTTTTCAAACATCTGAAAGTCTGTCCTACAGAGGAGGGCCAGGATCTGGTCTCCATCACCCCAGAGTGCAGGAAAAACTTCCTAACTGATGGAGCAGTAAAGCAAAGGAACCCATGACCTCCAGAGGTGGTGAGTGGTCCAACACGGAAGGCGTTCAAGAGAAATTTGGACAAACACCCAGCAGATCTCCTTGGGTCTGACCTGCTGGCCTTGTAGGACCCTTCCAACTTTACTATTCTAGGGTTCTGTGAAAGGGGGGAGGGTTGTAAAGGCCTGGCTTCAAGGCTAGGCTTTTCAGTTGCTTTCAGAAGCTCAGCGATGTGGATTAAGGCCCAGCCCCTGAAAGGCACTAAGGGCGCAGCCTTACCATAAGGGATAAGGCAGCCAGCATCGTAGCTAAAGCAAAACCTTACCATTTTAAATGGAAACGTTGTAGGATTTTACTGAAAACGTGTCCAGCATTACAACCCTCTGATGGCATTTTTTAAAAAAGGCAGCAAGCGGTCATTTAATTCCCTATAGCAGTGTTGGCGAACCTATGGCACGGGTGCCAAAGGTGGCACTCAGAGCCCTTTCTGTGGGCGCCCAACATCGCCCCTTCACAGCCACCTATGTGTATCCATGTTGTGTTGATACAGTTGTGACTGACTCTTCATGACGCCATGTCCATGGAGCTTTCTTGGCAGGAATACTGGAGTGGCTTGCCAGTTCCTACTCCAGGCGCCTACAGCACCTGGTATTCCCTGGTGGTCTCCCATCCCAGTACTAACCTGGGCCAACCCTGCTTAGCTTCCAGAATCAGGCAAGATTGGGTGTGCTCAGGGCATCTAGGCAGTGCACAGCCACCTATATTCAGGTTAAATTGCTATATTGGCACTTTGTGGAAAATCAGTGGGTTTTGAATCGCAGTTTGGGCACTCGGTCTCTAAAAGGTTCGCCATCACTGCCCTGTAGTGACATTCTTACGGCCACAGACGGACAGGGTGAGTTTCTCGTGCAAATCTCGGTCTCATGTTCCAGAATAACTCAAATGCCTCTGAGTAATGCACACTCTGAG
>JAHTLZ010000327.1:17710653-17723888 GCA_023846285.1 Phrynocephalus versicolor
TGTATGTATGTATGTATGTATGTATGTATGTATGTATGTATAAATAATAAATAAATAAATAAATAATCTGTAAGAATTTTATTTATTTATTTATTTATTTATTTATTTATTTATTTATTTTGACACTTCTATACGGCCCGTCTTCCGGAGGAACTCCGGGCGGTTTACAACAAGATAAAGGTAAAGGATGGTAAAGGAGTCTCTCCGTCTCCGCGCACGTGGGTGACTCTCTTCTCTACGTAACTATGGGCACCGTCCCGCTCTCCTTCCCCGTCCCGCCCGAGGTGGGGGAGGAGGAGGGGGGTCGGGTCTCCCTCAACGTCACTTCCGGCGCGAGCCACCACTGCCACCTCTACCCTCTTCCTCCCTGGCCGGCCGGGACCCGGAAGTGGAGGATGGCTGAGGGGTTGCTAGGCGCCCGCCGGCCGGGGAGCGGCCTAGGGGAGCCGCAGGCGGGGAGCGCCAGGTAACGGGAGGGACCCAAGCGGAAGAGGAGACGGGGGGGGGCTTCATCCGGGGTTCTAGCAGAGGCGGCGGCGGCGGTTGCTTAGCGACTGGGCTCCTCTCTGGCGGGGCTGGAAGGCCCCGAGGGTCGGGTGTGCGGCCGAGGGGGCAGGAAGCGGGCGGGGAAGGAACGGTCCCAGAGCCCGGGAACGTTCCTTTCTCCCCCCCCCCCCCCCTCTCCCCGGGGCCGGCCCCCCCCCCCTTGGCTTAGGGGGGTTGGGGTGGATTGTAGAGCACCAGCTCACGTTTCTCAGCTCTGGGCTCACCAGAGCGCGCAAAGGCTGATGGGAGTTGTAGTCCAAGAGCATTGGGAGGGGGGAGGCTGCTCTTCTGGGTGCAGAGTGTGCAAGGGTTAATGGGGGTTGTAGTCCAAGAGCATTGAGGGGCTGCACTTCTGGGTACTGAGTGTACAAGGGTTGATGGGAGTTGTAGTCCAAGAACATTGGGGGGCTACCCTTCTGGTTGCAGAGTGTGCAGGGGTTGATGGGCGTGGTAGTCAAAGAGCATTGGAGAGGCTGTCCTTCTGGGTGCAGAGTGTGCAAGGGTTAATGAGAGTTGTAGTCCAAGAGTATTGGAGAGGCTGCAGTTCTGCTTGCAGAGCATGCAAGGGTTAATGGGAGTTGTAGTCTGAAAGCATTGAGGGGCTGCCCTTCTGGGTGCAGATCATGCAATGGCTGGTGGGAGTTGTAGTCCAGACACATCTAGAGGCTGCACTTCTGATTACAGAGCGTGCAAGGGTTGATGGGAGTTGTAGTCCAAATAGGCTACTACCTCGATAGATGCAATGTTTCTGAGATATATATGGTTTTAGAGTTTAACAACTGTAATTTTTTTTAATTAGGTCCCATATGTGAAGCCTTCACCTCCCCTCTTCTCCCAATTTAGCTCCCATATAATATGAATTCTTTGAGCTTGCCTTGCATGGAACTATTGAGATGTACTGTGTGCATTAAGCAGCTGAAATATTCCTTCCAAAAATCATTATGTCTCAAAGGTAAGTAACCCTAACTTATTTTGCATTGAGATCTTTAAAATCGGGGGCACAAATGCCCAAAGTCATTTAGATTTCTATTCCAGAATTCCAAGTTCATGTATGTGTTTGGAAGCTGCTTCTGTTAACTGCTACCAAAGCATTTGCCCCTCTGGAAATATGTAACATAGGAAGCCCCACGTTGGATCCGTGTCATTTTACATTGCATTATTTGAGAAAAATTCTAATGCCAATTTGAGCAACCATTAAAAGGCTAAATAAACACTCAGAACTTCCAGGTGTCATGATATCTTGTTGGTTTGTTTTGGTTTGGTTTAATTACTAATGCGTGAGTGGAAGTCCTTCTGGTGCATACCACTGATGTGTGCTATTTGAGTGGAATTTTTTCATCAGCAAGAAACTCAACAAGCACACACACAAAACAAACAATGAACAAAACACGGACATCAGCATGGGTGCAAAATATCCCCACAAGGATACACATACAACATGAGATAAGAGCCTGGTTCAACCACATCCTGGTTAAATCTCATTTCCCATAAATGATTACATATCAAAGCACACAAAACACTGGTGCACTAGTTCCAATGGAAGTAGTGTGTGCTAGTACCATAGGTTTGTGTCTATTGTACTATTTATGACTGACAATATATGCCATCCTTTCTCTGATAAGCACACTATTTGTCATTCATATGATACCCTTCAAGAGGCACAATACAAAGTATTGTGGTATATTGGCTACAGTTGCTTGGCTCAGCTCTGGAAGGCCTTTGTTGACAAGGCACTGTTTCAGCCTTTCTTACCTCACAGGGTTGTTGTGCTGAGAAAAAGATGAAAAGCCCATATTGAGTTCTTTAAATTACAAGGGATGTGCAAATTGATTGTTTAATAATGATGTTGCTGTGCTTCTGTCATTTCTGTGGGTATTAGTGGGAGGATTCCATTTCTAATGTAACTGCAGGGTTTCTTTTTCAGTTCCTGTTTGCACCATTGGTTTAGGGGAAGATGCTGGTGCCTTGTGAATTTGTGGCATCTGGCTGACAGCTGCAGAAGTCCTTGGTCTTTCACTGTCTCATCCTGATTAAACTGACCCAAAATGGGTAGGTAAGTATCTGGTTTATGTCTGGGTGAATACAAAAGCCACACGTCTGATTAACATAAAGTTGACATCTATCTGATGTCGTGTGTCTGCTGCTTGAAGTGTTACGCGTCCTCTGCTCTTGTTATCAAAGCTTACAAAATTGGCAAGAGAAGCTGCTTTTGTGGCTTAAAACAGAATGCCTGTTGCTTTAAAGTAAAAATGCAGCTTCCGGAGGTTGAGGGGCCGGATGCCACCCACCTGCTCCAGTTCTTCATCCGCTCCCTAAAACAACTTGTGGTCCTTGACTTCCAACATCTGGATTCCTCATCAGCCAATTCTGCTGGGAGCCACATTTTATATTGTGAAGACAAGGTCAAGTGGCATCTCCTTTGTAAGCGTCAGTACAAATGGACATGGGAAGTTAAGAGCGAACTTTTAGTCTTTGGAACCGGAGCAGTACGGAATCCTCCATTTGCAGAGCGTTATCAGCTGTCCGAAGTGGAAGTGAAATATTTTGTGGCTTAGAACATCTGAATTCCGGCGAGAAGGCTGTTGGTCAAGGGATATACCATGATGGGGTCAAATTTTGAGCCGTCTGATTTTGTTCTCTCTCGTTCTTTCCACTTTCAGGATCAGTATCTCTTGCTTGTTCCCTGCTTCTTGGCACTTCAGCCTTTCCCCCATTGGATGCCCTCGTGTGCTGAACACCACATTGCGCCAGATTATTGTCATTGGGCTACTGACCGTGGCATTTTTCTTACTGTACTATTCTGTTCTAAGATATGGCTATAGGGACAAAAAGCTGCACAGGTAAGAATAGCTTGAAGGATGAAAATGAGTTTGATTCCCAGCCACAGAAGACCCTTTGAAATGCATGGGAGGTATCGCTCCCCACTAATCTTAATTCCCATTGATTAGAAAACGGTAGATCGACCACTGTAAGGCATAATATATTAAGTACAGTAATACCTTGGATAACAAATGCCCCTGATAACAATTTTTTCAGAAAACGAATCGCAATTTCCAGGTATGGGGCTGCCTCGGATAACGAATTTTCCCTATGGGCTGCCTCAGATAATGAATTGCAATTTCTAGGTATAGGTCTGCCTCAGATAACGAATTTTCTCTGTGGGCTGCCTCAGATAACAAATTTTCCTATGGACTGCCTTGGATAACGAATTTTCCATATGGACTGCCTCAGATAACGGATTTCCAGCATGCATTGATAAAAAAGAGTTATACTGGGCTGCATCACATCTGTACCTTTAAAGTGCACTTTTATAAAGAGTTCTGAGCAAAAACCAGGTGTCTGTGTCATTTTCCTCATTCATTCCTATGGGAAACCGTGTTTCGGATAATGATTTTTTTCAGATAACGAATTGCCTCGGAGAACGAATTAAATTAAATTTGTTATCCGAGGTACCACTGTATATGATTAACATCTTCTGTATTTCTCTCAAGTAATTGGGGTTTGTAATTTGATCTTGTGGTTGCCTATTCGGTCATCCCACTGGGTTCATTCTCAGCCGTTTCTAAGGCCATGCAGCTGCTCTCTCTTGTAGGTACCTCGCTCGAGTGACGGACACCGAAGCCACAGACACCAACAATCCTAAAGTGAATTACGGCATCATGGTGGACTGCGGGAGCAGCGGTTCTCGGATCTTTGTTTATTGGTGGCCAAGACACAACGGCAATCCACACGATTTGCTGGACATCAAACAAATGAGGGACAAAAACAGAAAACCAGTGGTGATGAAAATTAAACCAGGTACGACAGAGGGGGCGCCTGTTTTTTTGTTTTGTTTTTTTAAATCTAATGACCCCGAGACCTGAACTTCAGGAGGCACAACAGTAGTAGGCTCTTAAAATGCAATATTTTTGTTAGAGGGGGAGAGCTTCTGGATTTCCAGACATGATTGGACTACAACTCCCATCATCTCTGACCACTGGACATGCTGTTGAGGGTCCACATCTGACACCCTAGGGAGGCTCTCTTCCCCACCGGTCTTCTGTTACCCAAAATCATATTTCGGCAGGTGGCCGTGCACTCAGTTAATAGTTCTCAATGTTTCAAACTAAGACATTTGTGTGTTGTACGCTCTCAAATCACATCTGAACTAGGGTGACCTAAATGGGATTTTCAAGCAATGCAAGATATTTAAGGAATAATTTCTCAGTGCCATCTCTCGGTGCATTGCCATGGCCAGGCAGGGATTGGAACGCAGGTCTCTTGAGCTAAAATCCAGTATTCATTCCACTAAACCACACTGATGGTTTACTGACTACCTACACTTCAAATGTAGTCACACAAGTTATACATGTTATTCAGTGCTTTAGTTGAGGGCAGTGTTTTGACTTGTATTGGATTGTCAAGTTGAACTTTAAAATAACTGAACTCTCCCCCCCCCCCAAACCGAAAAAGAAAAGGTCTTCTTACATTTAACTGGCACACTTTGTGACTTGGGGTACATGTTTGCCTCTGTTTATTTCTTTCTCTCCAGGCATTTCAGAATTTGCTACCTCTCCCGAAAAAGTCAGTGACTATATATTCCCGCTTCTGAACTTTGCTGCAGAACATGTCCCCCGAGCAAAGCACAAAGAAACACCTCTCTATATACTCTGTACAGCAGGGATGAGAATTTTGCCAGAGAGGTGACTTGATTTCTACTGAGATTTAGTTTGTAGGATTGGATGCCATGGGCATATTTATTTACATGTCAACCCTTTGTGATTTTGCAGCCAGCAAAAGGCAATATTGGAAGACCTGCTAACAGATATTCCGGTGCATTTTGATTTCCTATTTTCAGACTCACATGCGGAAGTTATTTCAGGAAAGCAGGAAGGTAAGAAAATGCCTGACAAACTGAAATTGCAGTTGTGAGGTTGATGGGAAGGTCGTCCTAGACAACATTCAGACAGATAAGTACGAGAAAAACAATAGCAGACTGCGTTATGGATCGTAGCGCAAGAGGAAGAGAATGAAAAAGTGATACATCCTTCTCCAGGGTTCCTAGGGAGTTGTTAGTTAATCCTCACTATTTTGTCTTCTCACCCAGGTTACTACAATTTTTAAATGACTAAAACACCAAACTCTTGTAAATTATTTGGGAGAATATTTTGTTGCAGAGCTACCCTTCCTCTGCTACATATTCGCATGTTGTTGTTTTAATTTACAGAAATAAAACAGTGCTAGCGGGAATGGGTCTTTTCTGTGGAATGCAGTTTACAAAAGGAGTAGGGAAGGAATGGTGATTTTGCAGTTTATTTATTTATTTATTTATTTATTTATTATGGGACTTATATACCGCCCGTCTTCCTGGAGGGGAACTCCGGGCGGTTTACAACAAATAAGGAAACAACAAATTATAGTGACTAGCTAAGTTAAAATCTATTTGGGAAGGAAACAAGCTAGGAACGAGATCCCTTGCCCGTACTAGATGCAAGTAGAATTGCTCAGGATGAAGGAGATGGAAAGAGGGTGTAGGCAGAGAGGCTTGGGTGGTTCTTTCAGGGAAACTGCCTAAATCCCTGGTGTGCACCGTTAAAACTAGAGCTTATGGGAACAACACAGATAAACCATCAACCACCAACTTGCATCACCCTTCTAAAATGATTCCTAACATATAACTAAACTGAAATGCCCTTGCAGCTAATTCGTGTCCCTTCTGATAGCATTCTGTTTTCCTGTTTTGCTCCACTGCCCACTCTGAATATTCAGCAAAAATGGACACACCCATTTGTCTCTTCCTTTTGTCTGTCTTCTTTCTGCGTCTTGCCTTTCCTACTTGCTCCCTGTAGCCTGCTCTTTAAAAAAAGTAAAGGTAAAGGTCCCCTCCTCCCCGCACTTGCGTGCTAGTCGTGTCCGACTCTAGGGGCGGTGCTCATCTCTGTATTCAAGCCGGAAGAGCCAGTGTTGTGCAAGTCCGTGGCCATGTGGCCGGCATGGCTGCAAGGAAACACTGTTTTTACCTTCCCGCTTTTTACAGCGGTACCTATTTATCTTCTTTAGACAGGCCTGCCCAAACTTCGGCCCTCCTGATGTTTTGGACTACAGCTCCCAGAATTCTAAGCTTAGATTGCCAATGGCAAAGGACTGTGGGAGTTGCAGTCCAAAACATCTGGAGGGCCGAAATTTGGGCAGGCCTGCTTTAGAATGACTAGGTTGGCAGGAGCCGGGGTTAACAGCAGAAGCTCATTCCTTAAAAGGGGTACCTATTTATCTACTTGCATTTACATGCAAGTAGCGCCCGGAATTCGAACTGCTAACTTTGCAGCCGACATTTCAGAGCTCTAGCCTGCTGAGCCACCACGCCCCACCTGTAACCTGTTCTGCATCTCCTCTATTTTGTGTCAAGTCTTTTGCAGGCCTCTTCTGCATCGGTGTTTGTTCTCTGCCTATGAGAGCACACTCTGGTGGAAGTAGCTGGAATTGTTTTGACAAGCAGTACAATATGCTTTTTTTTTCCTGCAAGGAAAGATGCTTTTAGGAGAAGCGGGTGTTCCTTGCTCTCTGATGGTGTCTTTGTAGCCAGCGATTTGTTCAGCCAGGTACCTGAATAGCAGAGTGTCTGTTTAAACAAATACATCAATGAAAAGAAATCTCAAAAACCTACACAGGTTAAACTGCACAGACACTTCAGTAAAGATGCTGCTCATGACCTGGGCTCAGGCTCAGGCTGCGGTCTTGAGGTTGACTCAGCCTTCCATCCTTTTGAGGTTGTGGATGAGTCCATGTGTAATGTGCATGGTTTAAATTGTAGACCGTTCAGAGACTGCTTTTAAGCACTACGAGGAAGTATATAAGCTGCCCGCTTTGCTTGACTCTAGCAATATGAAAGTAACATCTGGGCTAGTGTGGGTTGCCCCAGCATCCGTGTACATGCCACGAGTATCTGTAAAGAGGTAGCTGTTGTGCATATGTCTGTACATATATAAAGGCTTTCTGGATCTGGACCATAAGTCAGACAGTTATGCAGCATATAATAGTCTTGGGACATTCAATTGTATATATGTGTGATGCCATAATTCCTGCCTGTGATTATGCTATATATATGGGACTGAAGAGGTGGGGATTAATTGTGTGACATTGCATATAGATGCAGCCCCATTTGTGCTGTAATAGAATATGGTGAGTAATTTTGGTCACAAACATCTTTTCTTTCATTTTCTTTCTTCAGAGGAAGAACGTTTTGCATGTTTTGCTAGGCAGTAGTTTTGACATATAGTTTGGTTTCATTTTGCAGAATTTACCACTCTGTAATGTTAAAATAGAATTATTCCATTTTTCCCCTAGGAGTGTATGCATGGATCGGGATCAACTTTGTCCTTGGAAGATTTGAGCACACAGAGGACGGTAAGTGTCTTATGTTAACCCCACACTTGGGTAAAAGATACTGGTAATAAATAGGTTTGAGGAGGTGTGTGTTTGTGTTTGTTTCCATTAGACAGCAGGAAGCATTCAGCAGGGTTCACGCCTGCTCCTCAACTTGGCTGCCTTTCGCTTCTTGTCTTCCAGAAGACGATGCATTAGTTGAAGTCCATATACCTGGCAGTGAAAACAAGGAGGCCATCATTCGGAAGAGGACTGTGGGTATACTGGACATGGGTGGTGTGTCAACTCAAATAGCGTACGAAGTCCCTAAAACTGTAAGCTTTGCCTCTTCACAGCAGGTTATTATCTGTACAACTTTCCTTCTTTTCCTTTTGTTTTTTCCCCTTGTGTTTTAACCCATATCCATTGGTTCTTTTTCTTTGGCGCATTATGAGTCCTGTGCTTCATTGCGCGAAACCTTCGCTGCAGGGCAAGAGAAGAGGTTGAACATGGCTGTCCCGCCCGCTGAGCCATCAAACATGTATATCTTTTGTTTCATTTCATCGGTTTAATGCAAATATGCCATGACGTCTTTTAAAAGTGTGGATTAGAATTTTCATTTCACCTGACATTTAGCTTTCAGATTGTTTTTTGGCCAGTTATATTGTGGCCAAATAATTCAGCGTTGCATCGAGTGTAGATATTATGCAGGGCATGTGTTTACGTTACAAGCCTGATTCATTAAAAACTAGTCTTAAGAAGGGAAGTCCTCCGTAGAAGTGTGGGAGGTGCTACGTGCTGATATTTCTGCCTCATCTATTCTGTCTTAAACGAAATGTGGAACTCCTAATATTTATTGCATTTAACAAAAACCTTTCTAAGGCCCAAGGGAAGAAGAGGAGTCCAATTCAGCTATGTATTGATTAATCAGACCTGTCCTTTCTCATGAGGGATGTGTGGCGTCCAGATGTTGGACCGTAACTCCCATTAATCTTAGGCACCATGGCCTGTTTTATGGGCGGAGAAGCCACAATCAAACACCACTTTTCTCTATTTTATCTGGAAATGAATGTGTGAAATGGCAAGTGTTCTAAGCAGCCTTCTCCGAAACGCTCCAGAATTACTCCAATTTCATCAGTATTTTCTATGCTTATATCCTCTTCCAGGAGCTCTGTTTTTTTGTTTTTTAATTTACATTTTGTGCACCTCTCTTATCTCCGACATCCAGTCCAAACATGGTGCTTTATCATATTCTGGAGAGCTCAACGGTTTAGGTCTCTGGTTTCTGAGGCAGAGGTTGGATAAACTGTCTCTGCCGGTACAAAGGTCCCCCACCCATTCACGGTTCATATGCTGTGGGACCACAGTATATGAAAAAGGCCTCCTGGGGGTAAGGGGGGGGGAGGTCTGTTTCAGGCCTCCCTTACTAACCCCCAATCTGGTGCTGCCCCGAACGGGCCTTCCGGAGGCCCCAAAAGGGCCTCCCTGCGAACCAGAAGTGACTTCTGGGTGGCTGAAAATCTTTTCTAGGCCTGCCGGAGGCCTCAGAAATGATTTTTGGCGACCCAGAAGTGACTTCCAGTTCGCGGGGGGGGGGCAGGGTTTTTTTGGAGACTCCAGAAGTCTCAGGAAGGCCCTAGCAGGCCCATTCGAGGTAGCGCCAGAGCTGAAATTATTCCCTGTCTTCAAGGTTTTGAAACGTACAGCATAGAGTTGATTGTGCCTTCTGCTTGGTGGCTTTCAGGAAGAGGTGGCCAAGAACCTGCTCGCAGAATTTAATTTGGGATGTGATGCCCACCAGACAGAACACGTGTACCGAGTCTACGTGGCAACCTTTCTTGGATTTGGTGGGAACGCTGCCCGACAGAGATATGTGGACAACATAGTCACCAGCACGGTTTTTAGAAACAGGTAATGTACAACACCTTGAGTTGACTTCCAGTTCCAAAGAATTGTTCTCTTTCTACAGTCATACCCTGTTAGTACTCAGGATGTGTTCCAATTAGAGATGGGCACGACTCAGAAAAAAAGTTTCGTTTTCGTTTTTGGTTTCGGCTAGGGTCTGAGTCGTTTCGTTTCCGTTTTCGTGGGCTAATTTCAAAATTTTTCGTTTTCGTTTCGTTACGTAACGAAAACGAAAAAACGAAAACGAAAACGAAAAATTTTTCGTTTCTCCCCATTTAGCTCAATTGAGTGCTTTTCCAGTAACGAAAAACGAAAATTGGCTCGAAATTAGTCGTTTCGTTTCCGTTTTCTGGCCAGGTTGGTGCCGATTTTCGTTTTCGTTTCGTTTCCGTAACGAAAACGAAAAACGAAAACAAAAACGAAAATACCGCTAAGTCGTGCCCATCTCTAGTTCCAATAAAGTGGAGCGCCGAATCAGCCCTAAAGGAGGCTGTTTAATTGCAGACTATGGCAGGGATTCTGGAGGCCCAGTCTACCCCTACTGTAGTGTTGAGCTGGTAAACAGGGCTTTGCGTATCCTGGAGACCCAACGTCCTTCTTTCAGGTAGACAGAGCCTCAATCAAGTGCCACAAACTGTCCACCCAAGCCGGTGGACTAGAATGTTATCCACACTCTATGGGGACATGCGCCTCCATTTAGACGGAGCCTCGTGGCGCAGTGGTTAAATGCCTGTACTACAGGTGAAACTGTGCTCACGACCTGGAGTTCAATCCCAGGTAGCAGGCTCAAGGTTCACTCAGCCTTCCATCCTTCCGAGGTCGGTAAAATGAGTACCCAGCTTGCTGGGGGGGGGGGCAATGCGTAGCCTGCACACTGTAATTAAAATTGTAAACCGCCCAGAGACTACTTAAAGTGGTATGGGGCGGTATATAAGCCGCAGAACACATTATATTAAGTCTTGTCCTCTGAAAAAGTCACAAGTTAGAATCAGAATACTTTTATTGGCCAAGTGTGGTTGGACACACCCAGAATTTGTTTTGGTAAAATATGCTCTCCATATATAAAAGGAAATATAAGAATCATATAGTCAACAATGAAAACACAGTACAAAAATACAATATAGCCTATTATTTTAAAAGGAAGAAGAGAAGTAAAAATTAATTATTCAGCAGTTTGATAGCAGTTGGAAAGAAACTATCTTTATATCTAGTTGTCCTAGTATGCAATGCCCTAAAACGTCGCCCCGAGGGTAACAATTGAAACAGATTATGTCCAGGATGTGTGGAATCTGTATATTTGGTGTTGGCTGCTACCTTTAATATGTCGTTCTGGCACCAAACCCCACAGTCATCCATTTGGCAGGTTTAAGCGTATACACGGCGTACTTCTTTTAGAAATGGTTGAATAGGTAGGGCAGTGCCTGAGGACGGACTTTGAGTGGTATCGTGGGAACCCAACTGAAGCAAAAAGGATCATAGATGATTCATCGAATCGTAGCATAGTGTGACTCGCGCTGAAATTGATTTCTGTTAAGTGATCTACTTTGGCTTAACGTTGCTTAATCTTGCCTGCAGGCTTCTAGGCAAACAGATTGGCATGACTTCTGATACCCCCTATTTAGACCCTTGCCTGCCTTTAGACGTTGAGGAGGAAATCCAGCAGATGAACGGGCAGGTGATGTACCTGCGAGGGACAGGAGACTTCACCTTGTGCCGCGACGTCATCCAGCCTTTCATGAATAAGACCAACGAAACCCAGACTTCCCTCAATGGGGTTTATCAGCCTCCTCTGCACTTTGAGAACAGCGAGTTCTATGGCTTCTCTGAATTCTATTACTGTACTGAGGATGTCTTAAGAATGGGTGGAGATTACAATGCTACCAAATTCATCAAAGCTGCAAAGGTAATGGGGATTCTTTGGCATAGAACAGCATTAATCTGGCTGGCCTGGGCTTCATTGGGCACTTGCCATGAAACATGCCAGTAACTTACAGCCAGACGCTTTACCCTCCCGCTTGCCCTGTCTCGTACAGTTGTCATGAAGCTAAGCTAGGTTGAGGGGTGGGAGAAGACCCTTGTATAGGAGTTTAGGTTCTTTGCAGGAAAAAATACGGGACAAAATGTCATCAAACAAACCAGTAATGCCTAGTACACACCCCTTGGATCCATAACCAAAAAGGTGCATATCTGAAATTGCATTGGTGGTGAAAAAGGCAGATTCCAGTTGCAGATTCCAGGAAAAATTTTGTGGGTTGAAAACCTGCCGCCCAGTTACCCAAAAGCCATCACTTTGGGAAGCAAATTGCTTGAGGGTGTGAAATCTCCATCGGCATTACCTGTTGGCACGCTGAGTTATGCAGCTTGTCACAACAGGATCTTAGTCATTAAGTCCATGGAATTCACATTAGTTTGGACTTACATTCTGCAGCCTCTGAATTGGGTCTAGAAAATACTTTATCCAGTCTTAACTTTCCCATCTGTAAAATGGGGTTGTGGGATGACATGGGAATGCACCTTTGCATCTTATGTTTTTCTTTCTCAGGATTATTGTGCGACAAAGTGGCCTGTTCTACGGGAACGTTTTGACCGCGGCCTTTATGCTTCCCACGCAGACCTTCATCGGCTAAAGTGAGTAGCATTCTTCCGTGACCGAATGCCCTTGGTTGGTTGGGAGAGTAAGAACAGACAAAAGAAAATATTTTTTTCACCCAGCACGTTGTTAGTCTGTGGAACTCCCTGCCACAGGATGTGGTGATGGCATCTGGCCTGGGTGCCTTCAAAAGGGGACTGGACAGATTCCTGGAGAGAAAGTCCATCCCAGGTTACAAACCATGATGGAGATGTGTCATCTCCAGGCTTAAAACCGGGGTCCATCAAGGGCCAGATGCAGGGGAGTGGTATTAGGAGAGAGATATCTAGCCTCGTGCCCTCCCAGAGGCATCTGGTGGGGCCACTGTGAGATCCAGGAAGCTGGACTAGATGGGCCTTTGCCCTGATCCAGCATGGCTCTTCTTATGTTCTTATGTTGGCCTTGACCAAGTGAGAAACAATCCAAAATTGAGAATCAGCTTTACTGAATGATTTTCAGAACTGCAGAACTGAAAGGGACCCAGAGGGGAAATCAAGCTTCCAACTGCTGGCTTCACAGAAAGATACCTAAATCACTGAGCTGTCTGACAGTTTGTGGAAGATGCACATTTAATTCTGAAACTTGTACATATCCCCACTCCCACTGTATTGGTAATAATAATAGTATTTGTTTCTTTTTTCCTTGCCTGATAAATAGAAACAGTTATCATTACCTACGTAACTGTGCCTAGAGCAGTGACGGCGAACCTTTTAGAGACTGGGTGCCTAAACTGTGATTCAAAACCCACTCATTTCTCACAAAGTGCCCATACAGCAATTTAACCTGAATGCAGGTGGCTGTGAAGGGGCGATGT
>JAHTLZ010000327.1:17723898-17738459 GCA_023846285.1 Phrynocephalus versicolor
TTCTTTCTTTCTTTCTTTCTTTCTTTCTTTCTTTCTTTCTTTCTTTCCAATTTGTTTATTTGCTTAAACCCACAGGCCTTACCATATAGCTTTGGACTTAATCCAGAGAATATTTGCGCAAATCCTGGCCAAACAGTGGGACCTTGAATGTGCAATTAAGTGCTTTCAGGCCTGTGGAATGTAATGTGTTCTTAACTTCTTTTGAATTGTACCCATTGCATCTGAGGTGTTTTGCTTGTTTTCAAATTTAAAAAGCCCCCTTTGGGTGACTCGTTGATATCTCTCCTGCACAGGTATCAGTGCTTTAAATCGGCCTGGATGTATGAAGTATTTCACAGCGGCTTCTCTTTTCCCACAAACTATGGCAATTTAAAAACTGCGCTGCAAGTCTACGATAAGGAGGTGCAGTGGACACTGGGGGCCATTCTCTATCGCACACGGTTTTTGCCTTTGAGGTACGACTTGGCTTTTCTCCCTGTTAACTGTGACATTCATGCCATAGATTAGTGAAACCCACTGTGTCACCTTGGGCCAGCTGCCCACTTTTGACTTCGTATTATGATTGTTGTTGTTTCTGCTTGTATAAGAGCACCGTGGCGCAGTGGTTAAATGCCTGTCCTGCAGGTAAAAACTGTGTTCACGACCTGAGGTTCAATCCCAGGTAGCCGGCTCATGGTTGATTCGTCCTTCCATCCTTCTGAGGTCGGTAAAATGAGTACCCAGCTTGCTGGGGGGGGGGGGGAACACAATGTGTAGCATTACTGCATTACTGTAATTTAAAACTATAAACCGCCCAGAGACTACTTGAAGTGGTGTGGGGCGGTATATAAGCAGTACACTTTGCTTTGCTTTATACCACCCCATAGTGCAAGCACCTTGAGCCCCCCAGCAAGGTAGGTACTCAATTTTGCTGACATCGGCAGGAGGAAAGGCTTAATTGACTTTGAATCAGCTACCTGAATGTGTGAGGATGAAAACTGGGCCATGAGCAGAGGCTTGAGAGCAGTACCGCAGTTTACAGTGGTACTTTGTATAAAGGAATTAATTTGTTCCCAATGAAATTCTGTTAAGCAAATTTTCCTTTATACCAATTTCCCATAGGAATGCATTGAAAGCAGAGTAATCCCTAATCGCGACCATTTTTATGTTGTAGGGATTCGCCCCATAGGCAATTCTGTTAAGCAAATTTCCCCTCTCTCCAGAATTTTTTTATGTTGTACAGATTTTATGTTATACAAACCACTTGTTATACGAGGGTCCACTGTATTATGTTTTATTACGCTGTATAGGCGCCTGGAGTAGGAACTGGCAAGCCATTCCAGTACTCCTGCCAAGAAAACTCCATGGACATGGGGTCACAAATAGAGTCGGTCACGACTGTAATGACACAACACACACATTGTTTAGTCACTGTATAGTTTACTATTCATAATTTGGATTTTGATATTTGTTTGTAACTTGTAAACTGCCCAGAGTAGCCAAGTTGCTAGATGGCGTGGTGCAAATAAATAAATAAATAAATAAATAAATAAATAAATAAATAAATAAATAAATAAATAACCACTGTGCCAGAGGGTTTGCTAAAATTGAGGTGTGGGAGAACAAGAACAAGAGATACCGTCCTGAGCTTATTGCAGAAAATGCAGAATATGAATGAATGAATGAATGAATGAACAAACAAACAAATAAACAAACAGCTATGAGGACATTAGGAATGGAAGCTGGTGCCAAGTAAAAAAAGGCGCCACTTCCAGGAAGACCAGCATCCTCGCAGCTTCGTTTGCAATCCTTGTTCCGCCTCTGTTGCCAGAACAGTTGAAGGGGAGAAAATGCCCAGACAGGCTGGCAAGTGTCGGGAAGTTCATCGTCTTGTCCTCTCTTCACAGAGACATCCAGCAGGAGAACTTCCGAGGCAGTCACTCCCATTGGCGCGGCTTCTCCTTCGTTTACAACCATTATTTATTCTTCGCCTGCTTCTTTGTCGTCCTGCTCGCCATCCTGCTGTACCTGCTGCGCTTGCGGCGGATTCACCGGCGAAGGCCGCCCAGCGGCGTCTCCCCTTCCCTCTGGATCGAGGAGGGCCTCCCCCCACAGAAGATCCCGGGAGCCTTGTAGAGGCCAACCTAGGACTTGCTCAAGAAACGAAGAAGAATTAAAAAGCCATTGTTTTGCCTCAGGGTTCTTCTCTGCTCTCCAGGAACCATTGCCTGAGCCTCTCTCACTTGGCAAGGACAGGAGTCACCAGACAGAAGACAAACCACCTCTGTAGAAGACTTGATATTTAAAACAAAACAAAACAAAATAACAGGGTCAAGCTCATCTTGGCTAGACTAAGGGAAAATCAGCCAAATTTATTTTGAAACGGTTACCTTAAAAGTAAATGCACTTTGTTTTGTGGGTGGAGTGGATGGAGATTTTGTTTTTTTGGGGGGAGGGGGGTTGAGGACTTGATGCCAGTAAATGAATAAAGGGGAAAGTAGCAAACAACTCCGTACTCAGTTTGACTCTGTTCTTCTCTCAGCCTGCTTCTCAGAATTATTGTGCGTGTGAATGTAATTTCACAGGTCATCTTGCTTGTAGGGGCAGTGGTGGGCAGCTAGTAGTCTTCCACGTATTCTTGAATTGCAGCTCTTGTAAAGCCTCGCCAGCATTGTCCGTGATGGGGTATGATGGTAACTGTAGTTCCAAAACCACAGAGGGAGCCACTTGTTCCCTGCTTTTGTTCTAAGGGCGTCCTGCTAAGCTCAGTGGTTGCTTCGTTCCACCTCTGACCAAAGACAACGGCTTCTTTCGCTTTTTCTTCCCTGACACGAACAGCCATAAAAAAAATTAACAAATAAGTATTCCCATAATATGCCCTGGCCTCTCACTTTATTTAATTCAGTGCCTCTTTTTTTAAAAAAAAAACCTCATTCATTCTTCATTCACAAAAGGCTTCTTGAGAAATGAATAGTAAAGTACTCCTTGGTGTCAGACACAGAAAGTTAAGATACTTAACCTGGAAGGAGAAGAGGATGGGAAAGGTTGAGAAAATGTATGAAATGCTGGTAGTGACCTGTGTTATTCATCTGCACAAGAGAATCTGCATTTGAAGACGATAGTATAAAGGTGGGGTGTGGGGCAGGAACATTTTTTTCTGTTGGACCATTGACCCATAACCCAGAAATCTTTCCTTTTTCAATAAAGCATGCTTCTAGACCTCAGGGGGGCAAGAGAAACGTGGTGAGAAAAATACGTAAATCAGTAGCAGTGGCTGCTAGTGGCTCAGAAATCAGAATTCACCAGGATTCATTGGATTAAAAGAAATCCCCATCTACATGCCTATATATTTCATTCAAGTTTCTATGGAGTTATTGTCCTCGTTGCGAAGACTTGTTTGAATTATTCTGAGCAAAGGTTCTGGTTCCCATTGATGTTTCTACTAGGACTCTCATCCATTCATTTGATACCCTTTGCCAATAGAGCGAGGCAGGAAGGGCAGGCAAACCATAAAACCGCAAGCTAATGTTTCTAGATGAGTCCACAATTAAAAATAGTATCACATGTCAAGATACTGTGTAGAAAGAAGAATTGCAAGCAACAACTGCAACGGATGACACTTCCCAAGACAGGGAGCTCTTGACAAAACCCCTTTTGTGACAGAGGTGTACACACACACACCTGTCTTGTTCATGACAACCCTTGGGCAGCACCTTTGTTGCTTCTAATGTTCAGACATCTCTGCCCCCACCCTCCAATCCATAACCACCGCCACCCCGCCCCCTTGGTTTTCCAGGTTTACTGAACTGAATCTAGCATCTCAATCTTCTGCATAAGGGAGTTGAGGAAAACAGGTAGGGCCACCTTCAGTTCTGGAGAGAGAATGGAAGATTTTTCAGAGCTGAACACATCCCATCCTGCATCCACTGAATGGTTGCTTGGGGTTAAATTTTTGGGATCCCTGAGCCCTGCTTTCTGATGACCTCCACAAAGAGCAAATAATATTTTTATTGTGGTGCACTTGTTTTTGTCACAAAACACCCACCAACCTGTAACAGCTCTTGTATTTATTCATTTCTTCTGTTGGGCCAAAAATTGTGCTCAAGATGGCTAAAGTCAGTAAAATTCCAGGGAAATCCAACACAAGGAACACCTAAAGGGAGTTAAAACACATTTAAAGGCTAAATACAGTGGTAGAGCGACTTAAGAGCAATTCAACTTAAGAGCGGAAAACTGTTGGCATTTTAACTGCCACCTTACAAATTTTAGATATGGTCTGCTCGACTTACATTTTGTTTTCCATTTTAAATTTTTTTTTAACTTATTTTTCAATTTTTAGATAGGCACCCCAACTTAAGAGTAGTTCAACTTAAGAGCATGCATTCGGATGGATTAAATTCATAAGTCGAGTTACCACTAGTAGTTTAATTCAGCAAATCAGTGTTGCAAGCTAAGCAAGTCTTTGAGGGAGTACACTTGAATATCATAGCTATTGTGTTCTGCTTTTCTCAAAGGCTATCTCCTTGTTCAACTCACCACTACTGATTTTGGGTGTCTCAAATGTTCCCAGCATTTGTAGCACACTAACAGCCCTCCCCCTCCCCCCCAAAATCAGCAGATTTTCCAAACTTTTGTCTCTTTCTAGTGCAACTTGATATCGAAGCTTCCGAAAGACGACCCCAAGCAGATCTCTTAGCGGGCTTTCATCATTCTAACAACGGAACCAGCTCTTATCTGCTGTCAGGTCGACTTAGCCATAAGCTCTTCCTAATCCATAGCATTCTGCAATGCTGCCGCACCCTGGGAGTGAAATACGACCCTCTTGAGTAGCTTCTGTATGACAGCTTCCATTGAGGTTCTGGGGGGGGGGGGGCATGGATCATTCTCCTTAAACCCCCTGCCCCCAACCAAGTAGGTCATGTTTTTATGTTTCTGTAGTCTGCTACCTTAACAGGCTTTTCTTTACACCTGGAGCCTTCAAGGACAGGGGAGGAATGTAGGGAAGAATGCGGAGAAGTGACCAGAGCTGTTGCCCTTCGGCCTTGGCCAGTGACCTTGCTGGCTTCCTGAGTGACACTGAGGCCTCTCGCTTAGCACGCCTGCTTGGATATATCCATCATTCCTCCGTTTGCTTCTGTGTTCCAAAGACAACACCCAGAGGATCATGGATGAAGCAGGTCCCTACAAAAGTGGGGCGTGTTTTTAAACAGAGAAGATGGTGTCGCTTCCACTTGGCTCGGAATGCGATCTTGTGGATATGGAGAGAAAATGTTGCTTTTCTCTCTTTCCGTTCTCCAGCTTAGCAAGTTAGTGTCCCTCTTGCTTTTCAAGTTGCCAGGACATAAGGAGTTGGTTAGAGAAGCACTTTCAGAAAGGGCGTAATGACAAAGAGGACAGCGATCAAGTCTTAATTAGCTTGATGACACGCTTGATCTGGGGCGTGCTGCCCCAGCGGCGGCTTCATCTCGCCCATTGTTGCTACTTAATGATGCATGGACCTCAGCAAATGCCACGTATGCAAGAGTAATAATTCATGCAGCATCCCTCTGGGGAAAAAAGTGTATTTTGGAGAGAGCGGGGGAAAGCAAGCTGCTCATTTCAGGTTCCCATGGTTTGAAGAGAACAAGCACTAAACCAAAGGGAGGAAATTCCCAACCACCCTGATGTTCTTGGACTACAGCTCCCATCATCCTGAGGCAAAACACTGTAGCCTCTGGTGGGGAATGATGGGGGTTGTAACCAAACAGTATCTAGAAGGGATCCCAATCAACCGTCTCTGAGCTTAAAGGAAATGGCATTTCTGCTTCTCGTTGCTGTTCTCTGTTGCTATTTTCAGATAGTAAAACTTTTGGTTGTCTTTCTCCCCTTCCCGTAGGCTTGTCTTCTTTGCTGCTTGGAATTTTCACTCAGCCTGTCTTCCAAGGAACTCAAAAGAGGGACGAGAGGGATTTATGGCTGCCCAGAAGATGTCAGATTCAGACCCACCTCATTTAATTTATTGCATCAGGCTCGGTACAGCTGCATAGGGCGAGCTGGGCTTACGGAAATCAGCTTTTGAGTGATGTTGCGCTTAGGAACACAGAAGGAAATTGGAAGCCTGCGAGATAAATCCAGTGGAAGGAGAAATAGAAGTGCCAGTGTCTTTGTTTAGTTTATTTTAATTTTTAAAAAGTGCTTAAATGAATAAAACAGCTGTAGTATTTCTTCTGGCAGATTATTTATTTATTTATTTATTTATTTATTTTTGGCGGCCTTCAAAGGGACAGTAAACTATCAGTGCCTACAATGATCTCAATTGCAAAAATAGGTTACAGGTGATACCTTCATAAGCCACCACTATTAAAAATTAAAAAAAGGAACATTGCAGGCTTTCAAGTGCAGTCAAACACCCTTCTTCAAAGCTGGTCCCAGAAGTTCAGACATGGTAAAAGATGGGCTTTACCAGGAGTTTACTTTTAAAGTCCTTTGTTAGATGGTGTTCTTCAAGTCCATGGGTAGGTGATGTTTCAGCCAGGGCTGAAGTCTTGTTGGGGGCAATATGGGCCATTGTAAAAAGCTTGTGCTAGTACCCAAGTCTGGCTTGAACACCTGTAACCATGAGTTCATTCTCCTCTGACTGGCCCCTGCACAGCCAAAATAATGCCCATATAGCTCTACAGCAAATGGGGAATGGGAAAGCACAACACAAAAGAAGATCATCACAGAGGGAGAACTGGTCGTTAAGGAGGTGGGTAGGGCTAAATGAACCAGAAAATCTGGAGGGTGAGCAGCCTGCCCTTGTGTGCCAGATTTTAGGCATCTCACACCTGTCAGGTGGAAACAGATGCATCAGTTGAATGGTGCAAACTCTGATCAGGTGAGAGCCGCCAGCATTGAGGACTTAATAATTACATTCTGGAGTTTGCAGCTCATTAAGTGGAAAAGGGTTTCCCCCTAGCGGCCAAATGCATCTTCCAGTTGGTTATTTCACTCCATATTGGGAGAGCAGACCTTGGCAATTTTACCTTTTTGCCAGAGGCAGCTCGTCTCTTTTGCTCCCACGGATTCAGCGTCCACATGGTATGCTTCCCTGGATATACTCGTTCTGCTTATATACTGCCCCATACCATTTCAAGTAGTCTCTGGGCAGTTTACAGTTTAATTATGCAGGGTACACATTGGCACCCCAGCAAGCTGGGTACTCATTTTACCGTCCTTGGAAGGATGGAAGGCTGAGTCAACCATGAGCCTGCTACCTGGGATTGAACCCCAGGTCGTGAGCACAGTTTTACCTGCAGTACAGGCATTTTAACCACTGTTCCACGAAATTCTAATCCAAAGTAACATAAAATTCCTGCTTTTGAACGTATGCTCTTGAACCTTCCCAAAATTAGAGGCGGTAGGGAGTTTGATCTAGTGGGGTTGTACATGCTCCAAGTGTGGAGAAAGATTGGCCCTCCGGATGTTTATTGTTGATTTGAAACATTTCTACCTCACTTTTCTCCTTAATAAGAACCCAAGGTAGCTTAGATCATTAAAACACAATGTCCAAAGCTAAAAGCAACGAGTATACAAACAATGTCGTTGGGGCACAACTCCAGTTAGCCCCAGAACTCCATAGGAAAAGCACAGCTGATCTCTTGGCCTAAACATCTGCTGGAAAAGGTTTTGTGTAGCCCTTCAGGAGGGGACTTCCTTCCCTAAGTGGGCCCAGCCAGCTTCGCTGGCCCATTAGCCGGACAACGGGCGCATGGCGGGAGGCCCATTGCCTCTGAATATAGCGATGGCAGCAGTAGCAGAAGCAGGTAGGTAGACCCGTCCCTAAAAGGGACTCAACAACACAACTCAGGTGAAAAAAGTGTCTGAGACCGCGGTCATACCTGGGTTTCCTTTGTATTAAATTTCCTGCGTAGTTTTTTCGGGAGCGGTCACGTGGTTTTTAATGAGCAGTTGGTGTCCTCTCCTCTGCGTCGTCCTATTCTGGTTCTGTCCTACCCTGTGTATTACGCATTTTGTCCTACTTTCCAGCTCCAGTTTCCAAGGCTCCGTCTTTTAAGCCGGGTAGAAAGCGGGGAAACTGAATTTACTGCATATGTTCAGTGTCCTGTTGTTGCAACAGAGGCAAATAAGTAAGCATTTTTGAGCGAAGTTTCTAAATCCAGCCCCTGGCGGTGGTTTAGGAAACTTTGCTGAAACTGCTGTTCGAGGGGCGTGGTCGGCCGGGAGAAGAATTTGTTTCTCTTCCTGGTTAGCACGCGATCTTTTACTGCGTAGTTCGCTGACGGGAAACTACGCAGAAAACGCAGGTATGACTGCGTTGTAAGCTGAGTCTAAATCAAGTTGCAGTTACTTTAAGCGAGACTCTGAGTCGTGAACCCACCGCCTTGGCAACAGGCCAGCCTGAAGCCAGGAGGCTGAAAAAGATGTCCCCGAAACAGATTTAACCAAGGCTGAACGCCCTTAGACTTTGGAGGCTGCACTTGTGAACATGCACGATTCAGCGCTGGGCCTAGAGTTTGCCCTCGCGAGCCCTTCTAAATTCGCTTTAAAACGATGGCTCAAGGAAACCCTTGTCCTTATGTTCGCAGAATAAATATTAAGCTGTTCTCTCATCCCTGGGACTTGTTAGACCTTTCCATGCTCAGAGGGAGGACTTCAGAGCACTTCAGCCACAGCCACAGAACCATAATAATAACAATAACAGCAGCATTAAGATCAAAACATCTTGTTTTTTTGGCCCAGAATCTGGAAAAAATGTGCAAGTTAGCACAAAGTGCGCAAAGCACCACCTATAACAATGAGCAGACCGGGGGGGGGGGCAGGAGTGCAAATTGAAAGGTCGTTCCCTCCCCAGGTTAATTGCTTTGATGTCTCATTGTGTTGAGAGTCTGAGGCCCGGCAATGGGTTGTTGCTGTTGTTTCAGCCCTTGTGTATTGTGTCTAGGAACTTCCGTGCCTTAACTGGTCCGCACACTTCAGCCAAACTCAAAATAGACATCTATCAGGTTATCTTGACAGGGTACATGGTAGCCCTGGAAGGCTATTATTCAAATCCATCCTTAGTTTCTTCCTTCTGCAAAACCTCTGCTTCTAAACCTGCGTAGAAGACCAATCCACACTAAGGATGGGCACCTTAAGTAAAAAACGGCACACTGTTTAATCGTTTCATAAGCTTTTGAAACATTACAAAGTGAAACGAAACGGGAAACAGTGTTTTGTTACGAAACAAGACGAAACGCTTCTTTTCCCCTTTGAAAACAAAATGTTTCATTACTCTGTAAAATGGCTCCATTGTAAAAAGCGACCCACCAATTTTGGTGCCTCTAAGACCCAGGGGAGTCCATTTGATAGAGTAACAAATCATTTCATTGTTGTTTCATTTCCTTATGATTTTTTTACAAAAATGCATTTAAAATGAAATTAAACGAACCGCTAGTAGAAACGAAACACTCTTTTTCTGTTTCATGCCCATCCCTAATCCACGCCACTGTACGGAATTGTGATGTTTCAGGCTACATCCATCCAGCCAACATCACCCTTTTAAGGCAGCAGTCCTATCCACCCAGCCCCATTAGAATTCTCAGCTTTCAGATATATCAGGTTACATCTCCCATTGTCCCGTAGCCACTGCAGCAGGTTGAAGGAGGATACTGGGCATTGTAGTCAGGTACATTGCAAGGCAACAGCCTGGGGGAGTCTACCTTACAGAACACAATTAGCCTTAGTCTGCAGTGTTTTAGCGATGTAACAATAGCCAGACGTGCTACCGTAGCTGCAACAGACAAACACTGGGTGTTGGGTTCTTTCCTTTTTGTTGTCGTCATTTCTCATAAACAATAAAACAGATTATTAGCTAACTTTAATGAAATATAACAACAGCAGCTGGTAATTATGAATACAGAATACACAGAATACAAAAGGGAGAGAGAGCCAGCCTGCATATGATCTTTAAATTCTGGATAATTGGCCTCTGCTATTGATTATAAAAATACGAATAAGCTGAGAGACCCAGCAGAAACATTTCTTTTAAAGAGACTGGCAGACTCGAGTTCCCCAAATCCTCAGCTTCTTTTAAATCTGGCCATTTATTTGAGGACTTTCCAAATATATGATCTGAAAACATCCGCTCTCGACCACTGGCAGCCGGAGAGCTACAAAAATCACAGTCATGGAAATGTTTCTTCAGAGCCTCATAAAATTCCAGGAGGAATGCAGTGTTAGGAAGCAAACATTATGAAATTCTCTTGAACAGTGTGCAGAGACATAAAGTATACAGCCTAAGAACTGCTTCACTTTTTTTCTTTGTATCAGAGCACTGCAAGTTTAAAATGACGCACATACATGAAATATGGACAACACTTAAAACAAATTAAAATGTTAAGATCATTAGACTGTTTTGGGGTAGAAGCAAGCCATTTTATTAGTATTATTTCAGCCATTAGCTAGATATTCTTTTGTAGCCATGGAGGGGCATACATTGGATGCACAGAAGTGCTGGATTTCTCCTCAATCCAAGAAAATTTGTCCTGTATCGAGGTAGCCCCATTTTAGTTGGTTATTCTTTTATCTTCCTACTTTGCTTCGAAGTCTAGTAAGGCAGTTACTTCACGTCCTTCTTTGTTCCGCAACTAGTTTTGTATCGTAACAGCGTTGGTTGTGATCATGTGGTTTTGTCCTGATTTCTGTGTTCCCACGGTTGTGATAACTTGTCTCGTGACAAGTGTTACCTCACGGTCTTCTACCGTGACAAATACTGAATTTGTCTAACTTCCTTTTTGATTATTTTTTGATATTTCACTTCTGAAAAGTCAAAAAAAAAAAACGGGCACAGTTTTCTGAGAGAAACAAATGTTTTGTTGCATGACAGTTGTTACTACATGGTGTCTTCTCTCAGAACAGAAAGCGGGAACAAAGAGTGACAAGAGAAAACCCTACCCCAGCACCAGGTACAGAATTGTTGCGCTTAGCACCCGTTCCGGGGGCATGGTCAAGACAAATTTCAGTAGTTGCACGACAAATGTGAAGTAACATTTTTTTTGTACTGCTCCTAAGCGCAACACTAACAGAGACAAAATGGGCGTGAAGTAACCGTCCAAGTGACTTCCAGATGGTCCAGCTAAAGTCTTCTAGTAGGAGACAATCTTCAACATTCATCCTTTCAGCACGAGAACGCATGGACCAATGTGGGTCCTGGTGATTTTCTCTGATTTGGCACTTAGCCTACTGCTCTGAGGCCACCCTGGGAGGGCCGACTATCCACCTGTTTTGGCCGTTGGTGGGCCTCAACGTTTTCAAGGGAAACCATTACGGGAGGTGGTGCCATCAGATCTGCTGGAGTGCCTTTGGACTAAAACAGATTTGGTTCTTCTTTAGGGCATCGCGTAAAGTCATCTCTCTCCCAGCTGATCCAGGCGTGTGCGCTTTAATCAACCCGAAGGACTGCCGTGACCTAGGTGAAGCTGAAACCGGTGGCTCCAGGTTGTCTAGATAATTCCGATAAAGGGCAGAGGCGTCAAAAACCCAGCCCTCCCCAGCTAACAACTTTGAACAGAAAGAATACATGTCCGGTTAGCAAGAGCCAAAGAAGTGGCCTTTGCATTGGCACCCTGAGTGGAGGTTGTCCCACTGTACACAGTTGCTGCCTGGAATCCAACTGACTGGCGCATGCCTTCACGGGCACATTTGGAAACTCAGAAATTGCACCTTTTTCTTTCCTTTTTTCATTAAAGCATGCTTCTAGACCTCAGGGACTTGTATGATCACGCAGAGAACTGGAGAAAACTTTGGTTGCGTTCCAATCAGGTGTAGAGGCCAGTTTAACTTGAAGAATGCACACACGCACACACACAGGCATGCACGCACGCACACACGGGGCAGGGGTAGGGAAGAGTTGGCTTCGGAGCATAGCTTGGCTGGCCTGTATCATGACCAGCAGCTGCTCCCCTGTGTCAGTCTTTCTTCGTCCAATCAGCCACCCAATAAGGCAGTGGTGGCCTAACTTTGGCCCTCCAGATGTTTTGGACTGCAACTCCCACAGTCCGTTGTCATTGGCAGTCTAAGCTTAGAATTCTGGGAATTGTGGTCCAAAAGATCAGGAGGGCTGAAGTTTGGACATGCCTTAACAAAGAAACAAGCTGGATGGCAAGACAGCCTGCTTACCCTAGGGCAGTGGTGTCCAAACCTTCGGCCCTCCAGATGTTTTGGACCACAACTCCTAGAATTCCAAGCCTGTACTGCCAATGACAAAGGACTGTGGGAGTTGTGGTCCAGAAAACATCTGGAATGCCGAAGGTTTGGCCACCACTGGCCTAAGGGATGGTGCTTTCCAGCATCCATGCCAGAAAGACCTCCTCCATCGCGCTCTACTTGATCTTTTAAACCAGCGATGCAGGGGATCAAACCTGAGAGCTTCTGCTTGGGAAATTGTGGCTTCCCTGTTGAGCAATGGCTCCACCTTCTCTAAATGGCATTTATAAAACCCCAGTGAGATCTCTTCTGCCTTCTGTTTCCTGCATCTCTTTCTGCTTCTAGAGGGGCCAAATAAGCATTTGGCTTCATGGATCATTTTGGAGTGAGTTAGTTTGCTTTGTTCTGTCTTTGTTGTTTTCACCTGTTGGAAATGAGGATAACTCTTGTAGATGGCATCTTGCAAGTTCAGGCCAGCCTTCCCCAACCTGACTGCGGCGATGGAGCTCTGATTCGCTTTATGTACCGCTTGTCTGGTTGCCTTGGACTGCGTTTCCCAGGGTTGGCTATTCAGCCTCGCTGGAGATGATGGAAGCAGAATCCTTCCACTGGACGTGGCACTGTTTGCCTCTGCTGCGGTTGCCTTGGCCATCACAACAGCACACCGTCCAAGACAGCTGACAAGTTATGGCAAGATCGGTGCATTCCCCTGCAGGCTCCAGTTTAAAAAAAATTGTGCCTGAATTGCTTCTTTTGCTAGTGGAGGGCCAGCCGTTCTGTTGGCAGGGTGCTGGATGCCTTATCCTTACCTGACCTCTTCCAATTTACCTGGGCAATCTGCAAGCATTCTTGCGCTGCTCTGCCATTCACCCTCCTTGTCTGGACTAGTGGCAGATTCTGCATTCCTTTCTGTGCCCAGTTCAAGAGGCAAACGGTACATGGCTTTGCAGCTGCAGCTGATGCCCAGCTAACCCAAAAGCCGGCGGATGGGTTTCTGACAGCTGAGACAGACAGTTGACCTTTTAAAGGATGCACCACAAGATGGCGCACTCCATGTGTATAGCATTTGCATATGATTATCATTGCCTTCATTTGGAGGGGGCTGTGATTTGCATGCAATCACCATGATCATCTGCACAGGAGAGTTTTGGCTGCAACCAAGAGTAGACTAGTTCTGGATGCCAAAACCCCCCACAACACTGACTATTCAAATTCTCTTCACCCGGGTTTCAGGACTTCCACCCTCACAAAAATGATTCTATGTGTATGGAGCATGCTGTGTCTTCAGCAGATTGTTTGATGCCTTATTTTACTTCCTATTTAAATGTTGGAGATGTTGAAAAGAGATGGGGAGGATTGGCATGGTGGGTGGGTGCATGTGGGTGTGTATCATGTCCCATCAAATCAGATCTGAATTAGAACAATCCTAATTAGAGATGGGCACGACTCAAAAAATGGTGTTTCGTTTGTCATTTGGTCATTTAGGGGTCCGTTTCTGTTCGTTTTCATTTTTGTGAGGTTTTTTGCAAAAAAAAAATCGTTTTCGTTTCGTTACGTAACGAAACGAAAATCTGAAAACGAAAATGAAAAATTGCTGTTTCGTTGCCATTTAGCACAAATCAATGTATTTGCCGTAACGAAAACGAAGCGGTCAACAAAATTTTTCGTGTTTTGGGTCGGTTCGTTTCATTTTGGAGTCAAAATTTGTTTTTCGTTTCGTTACATCACGAAATGAAAAAACAAAAACGAAAAAAAAAATCGCTCATTTCGTGCCCATCTCTAATTCTAATAGCAATTTCAGGATAATTGAGGTACTTCAGGGGCAGCTTGACAAGTTCCCTGGTATGTTTCCATATAACCAATGGAGTATTCAGGCACACATCTCCTAGATCCATCACTGTTTCCACTAACTCTCACCAGTTATCTTTCCTTGGACTACAATGCCAAAAATCCACCAGCCCAAAAGGGCCAATGTTCATGGCCATGTAGGAGATTCGAGAAAATGGAGTCCAAACAGACAAACAAGTACAGCCCAAAGAACATTAACCAATTTCATCGCTTTCCGAAGCACTGACTTTGGTTCTCTCTTCCTCAGTACCTCCAAACAGACATAGAGTAGGACCACAGTATCCGCCAGGGATTGGTTCTAAGCTTTCCCATGGATAATGAAAACCGCGGATAAGAGAGAACGTCAAAATGTTCCCAGAACTGCTGTTTTGTGATAGTAATTTGATTTACAGCTGCTGTTTTGCAACAGTCGCTTGCTTTACAGCTGCTGTTTGTGACGGTAGCTTGCTTTACGGCTGCTGTTTGTGACGGTAGCTTGCTTTATGGCTGCTGTTTTATGACAGTAGCTTGCTTTACAGCTGCTCTTTGTGACAGTAGCTTGTTTTACAGCTGCTCTTTGTGACAGTAGC
>JAHTLZ010000327.1:17754675-17778430 GCA_023846285.1 Phrynocephalus versicolor
CAACAACAACAACAACAACAACAACAACAACAACAACAACAACAACAGTGAAAATGTTCCCGTTGTTTCCCGTCTGGGGCAAGTTGCTCTTCACCTGTCAGGTTTCTGCCTGCTTTCTGCTTGCTAAAGGCGGGCCAGCCCTGTTGGACATCCGGAAGCCGACCTACCCAATGTGTCTGGCATTGGGACATGAAATAGGATAAAATGAGTTTGAAGAGAAATTGTTCCAGTGAATAAGCCAAGTTTCCTTATTTCCATTGGCTTTATAGGCAGCTGTTATTCCCATTAGTTTCGCCGCAATAATATGCAGGCTCTGTTTTCCTGTACCTTATGGCAAGGAGGTTTTAATTCCAATGCCCCCCTAAGGAACAGGAGAAATGGAAGAGAGTTATCCAAGTCCCCTGAGGGGTATCAGCAATTCTTTCGATAGCTATATGCAAAATTGAAATCTAACCTGCTGTTAAGGGAGGATCAAAATGACACACATGCTCAGTGAAGCAGGCTTACAAAGTAGTTGCTGAGGAAAAAAATCAGTGTGGGAGGAAGTAGAAAGAAATAGTTAGAAATTAGCAGCTCTCCATGCTGGAATTGTAGTTCCTATTTTTCTGCATTGTAAATACAGGTGACTAGAGCCCAATGTTGCCCCCAACCCACAGCTCACTTCACCCTCTGAGCACCAATCCAGTTTCCAGGGATGAGGCCCAGCACTCCTCGGGCACCTTTGACACAATCCTGTTAGCCTGTGCTAGATCCCACATGTTAGCCTGTAAACGTTGTTCCCATTGCGCGCCTGTACGAACCTTATTGGGAAAGCAGGACTGAAGAACAGAACAAAGGATTATATGAACTTGCTTGGATATAGCCTTCAGATGTTGGTGTTGCACGGATCTGGTAAAACCATTATCATGCCGAAATATCCTCTGCGGATAATAAGAACTATGACATATTTCATAAAAATTGGATGTATGTGTTTGGCCAACACTTGAGCCGGAGACAGGATGTAAATCAGAACAAAGGCGAAGGGCTGTGAATGCCGTGTGTGTGCGTTCTTCCCCTCTTCCGGGCATGAAACTCTTTTAAGAAGAGGACTGAAAAATTTATTGCCCGTGGAAGCTGTGAAAAAGTCTTTTCATAAAATCTCCTGAGAAATCATTCTTAGATAGAGCTTGGGTAAAATTGCTCCCTTGGACTACAATTCCCAGTATCCACTAGCCAGTAGGGCCACAGACCCATTCTCTTTCTGGGTTGCAATCCAAAGCCCAAAATGTATTACCCTATAGCACTTAATGGGGCATGGTGGCTCAGTGGACTAAGGCTTCCGAAAACTGTCGGCTGCAAAGTTGGCAGCTCGGCAGTTCAAATCCCAGGTGCCACGCAGCGGACAGAGCTCCCGCTGATCACCCCAACTCCTGCCAACACAGCAGTTCAAAAGCATGTAAATGCAAGTAGATAAATAGGTACCGCCATAAAAAGCGGGAAGGTAAAACAGTGTTTCCTTGCAGCCATGCCGGGCATGTGGCCATGGACTTGCACAACACTGGCTCTTTGGCTTGAATAGGGAGATGAGCACCGCCCCTAGAGTCGGACATTTGCTTTTTCTGCTTGCAGAAGCTGGGGCAGGCGGTATCTAAACTCCCCATGTTTCTGTTCGTTTCGTTTCATTTTAGGGACAAATTTCGTTTGTCGTTTCGTTGCGTAACGAAACGAAAAACGAACAACGAAAACAAAAAATTGTTTGTTCCGTGCCCATCTCTACTGTGGAGCAATAAAACTGCCGTCCATTGTTGGGAACGGTGTGTGTGTGTGTGTGTGCTGAATCAACTCCTTCTCCCACCCTGCAGTGAATATTCAAGCTTTATGTGGCAGAGTTCTTCGGCTAGAGTAGCAGTAGGGCACAGTGGTTAGAACATAGAACAATGGCCAAAAATACATTGGTACCTTGTATAACGGAATTAATTTGTTCCAAATGAAATTTTGTTAAGCAAATTTTCCTTTATACAAATTTCCCATAGGAATGCATTGAAAACAGAGTAAACCCTAATCGCGACCATTTTTATGTTGAAAGCAAAGCAAAGCAAAGTGTTCTGCTTATATACCGCCCCATACCACTTCAAGTAGTCTCTGGGCGGTTTACAATTTTAATTACAGTGTGCAGGCTACACATTGCCCCCCCCAGCAAGCTGGGTACTCATTTTACCGACCTCGGAAGGATGGAAGGCTGAGTAAACCTTGAGCCTGCTACCTGGGATCGAACCCCAGGTCGTGAGCACAGTTTTACCTGCAGTACAGGCATTTAACCACTGCACCACGATGTTGTACGGATTTGCCCCATAGACGATTCTGTAAAGCAAATTTCCCCTATCTCCGGAATTTTTTTATGTTGTACAGATTTTATATTATACAAACTGTTATACGAGGGTCCACTGTATTATGTTTTATTACGCTGTATTGTTTAGTCACTGTGTAGTTTCCTATTCATAATTTGGATTTCAATATTTGTTTATAACTTGTAAACCGCCCAGAGTCGCCAAGTTGCTAGATGGTGTGGTGCGTGTAAATATAAAGCCTGCTCAGCCGTAAAATTGACTAGATGTCTCTAGACCTGCTGGAGCTATTTCTCCATCGAGAAATCTTTTTGTGAAGATGTAATAGGGTATTAGGAACCATTGTGCATTTCGCCTTGTGCCGTTGGCAGGATTATCAATATACTAATGAAATAAACAAGAGGTTTGTTGACAGCTCCAGTTAATTGACATCCCATCTGTTTAACTCTAAGGTGAGTGGCAGTTGGTTTACATATGTTCCCAGAAGGAATTCATGACTCATGTGGGGAAACTGAGGCCCTCTGGATGGAACTAAACTTCCCAGATATTCCTGTCTTGTCACCTGGCTTTGCGGGCTGTAAGACCAGAAAATACAAACAGTGGAGCCTGAGATTTGTAATTTGTTGAGATTTCTTGCATCTTTCAGAGGGTCATCATAAGTCAATTCTTTCTCCACTGTGTTCAGTAAACCCATCTGTTCTTTTCCTTGCAATGATGAGGGAAAAACAAACGTTCAAACAGCATAATCTTATTTATTTGTCCATTGGTGTCTTCTGGTTTTCACAGGTCTAACAGGGTTTTATTATCCCATGTAGCCTCCGTTTCTGTCCAGGATTCCTTGGCACGTCCTTAGGTGAATGGCAGTAGCTCAGCTGTCTTCGCTTGAGGTCAGAAATGAGATGAAAATCAAAAGTGACTTAGCTCTCCTCCATTCACTCTCAGACATTTGTCCCCATGGTTGGCCTGCAAGGTGGCGCCACTGCGAGATATAGGAAGCTGGACTAGATGGCCCTTTGGCCTAATCCAGGAGGGCTCTTCTTATGTTCTTCTTCTTATGTTATTCTTATTAGCCTGTGGAACTCCCTGCCACAGGATGTGGTGATGGCATCTGGCCTGGATGCCTGCAAAAGGGGATTGGGCAGATTCCTGGAGGAAAAGTCCATCACAGGTTACAAACCATGATGGAGAGGTGTAATCCCCAGGCTGAAAACCAAGGCACTTCAAGGGCCAGATGAAGGGAAGTGGTATCAGGAGACAAATATCTAGTCTCGTGCACTCCCAGACGCATCTGGTGGGGCCGCTGAGAGATACAGGAAGCTGGACTAGATGGGCCTTTGGCCTGACCCAGCAGGGCTCTTCTTATGTTCTTATAACACTTTGCTTTGCTTTGACTACTTGGTCCCAGGATGGTGTGTTTTGTCTCTTGTCGCTCATGCTGATACAATTCCTGTTCACGGGAAATCAAGAAGTTTGCGTAGCAAAGGCATCGCATCTGTAATCTCTTCCGCGCTTGTTTCATGTCTTTGCTGCAGCAGCCGAGGGTTAAACAGCAAACTCTTGTCTGCTTTTTTTAGAATATGAACATCCAGGTGGAAGACGTGAGAGTGAGACCCATCCTGGCTGCCTTTCGCAAGCGCATCCCGGTCACAGAGGGTTACGTGGAGGTAAAAGAAAGAGGCACCTGGAAGCAGATCTGTGACAAGAACTGGACCCCTAAAAATTCCCGCGTCATCTGTGGCATGTTTGGATTTCCAGGCGAGAGGAAGTACAACGCCAGAGTTTACAAGTAAGACAGCACTTTCAAACGATTTCATGATGCTGTTGATTCCTTGAAGGTGGAGAGTAGACATGGGCACGACTCAGCGAAATTTTCATTTTCGTTTTCGTTTTTTTGTTTCGTTACGCAGCGAAAACAAAAATGAAAATTTTTCAAAACAAAACGGAAACGAAAACGAAAAGTTTTGCTGTGTTTTTCGTTTTCATTGCGGCAAATACATTGAACTGAAAAGAATGCTAACGAAACAGAAATTTTTCGTTTCCGTTTTTGTTTTTTCGTTTCGTTACGCAACGAAAACGAAAATGAAAAATTTGCAAAAAAAACCCAACGAAAACGAAAACGAACCGAAACGGACCCCTCAACGACCAAACGACAAACGAAACACCATTTTTTTTGAGTCGTGCCCGTCTCTACTGTTGATTCCTTGAAGGTGGAGAGGTGGGGCAGGTTTTCCAAACCTCTCTATACCCCCCTGTTTGGAACTGCAGGGGTAGAGAAATGGAAGGCTAAGGAAAGAAACAACCCCATTATTTCAATGTGGCCACCTTCTGACTTGTTCGTTCCTTTAATTTCCACATTGGTTTATCAGGGATGAGATCAGGCAGCTGGACTCTCTGTGGGCATTTAGAAGGGCCTTGAAGACCTTGCTCTTTTGGGAATGTTTCGGGTAGTCTTTGGGGTTTCAGTGGCCTGTTTTTAGCTCATCCGTCTGCTGGTTCTTGACTTGTCTTGCCGGAGTTTGTTTCTGTAGTTTGGCTGCTGACGCAGCTTGCATATTTTTATTTTATTACATTTGGGGGGTTTTTTTTATATTATATATACTGTTACATTCATTATTATTTGATATTATTTGATTTGATTTGTCGTTGTATGATGGTGTACGTTTGAGCAAGTTGTTCTTGCAACATGTTGCACACCGCCCTGAGTTCCTTCGGGAAAATCAGGCGGTTAACAGACAGACAGACAGACAGACAGACAAACAAACAAACAAACAAACAAACAAACAAACAAACAAACAAATAAATAAATAAATAAATAAATAAATAAATAAATAAATAAATAAATAAATAAATAAATAAATAAATAAATGTCATCATACAGCCAGCAACTCCAGGCAGCTGCTGAGCAGATTATGTTGAGAAACAGTTTATGTTGTTTTTCCTGTCGTTAAGACCATGAGCCATGGAGAGAGAGAGAGAGAGAGAGAGAGAGAGAGAGGCCACTGGAGAACCAAAGGGGAGATGTTTGTCTTCTGGTTCCTTCCTTGTCCTTCTGGCTCCCGTTGGGTTGTTTTTCAGGGTTCTTGCTGCCGAATTCCACTGGCCCCATTTCAGATGGTTTGTTTGCAGGAAATCTCAAGAGCAACGAGAGCAACAAACATCCATGTAGTACAATTGTGCAATGCCACTTTGCTCTGCTTCTCTCCCCGCACACGCACACACAGAAGACCATAACAGACTTGGAAATGTTACTGTTTAAACTATAATTTTTCAGAATCCTCCAGCCAGCCCGAGTGAGTGCTTGGGAATTGAGGGGATCTTGATTTCAGGTGGTCTGGTGTTTTGCTCTGTGGATGACGCTGAGAGATCCCATGCTTATGTTGATCATTTTTCTCTTGGGGAATCTTTAAAACCCACTGTCTCTTTCTCAGCTGGGTGCATGGCAAGGAAAAAAAGAGGGATCCTGTGAGGTTGCTTCTTGTGATCTTGCTCAGGAAGTGTTTTAGTCAGCTTGTATTAGAGAGGAGAGCATCGAGTGCCACTGGCCAGCTGTGGCCAGTCCCATTAGCTGTACCTTAACGGGGATTCCTTGAGAATGGTTGTGCAGGTGCCAGTCATGTTGAGGATAGATTACTGTAACATTATCTTCATGGGACTTCCTTTGACCCTTACTTGGCAATTGCAGCAGGTGCTGAATGGTTGGTGCGGGCAGATTTGACCATGTCACTCTAATTCTGGCTTGCTTGCACTATCTCCGTATTGCCTCCTCAATAAGGTTCAAGGTGTTAGTTTTGGTTTACAAAACCCTCCATGGCTTGGGTCCTGAATATCTGGCAGAGCGTATCTCCCAAAGGTTAGATCTGGCCCGGGCCACCACAGCCTCTATGGCATTCTCGCTCTGGGTGGCCACTCCTAGGGAGGCCCACAAGCTTGCAACACGCAACTGGGCCTTCTTGGTGGCCACGACCCTTTAATACAGTCCCTCATGTTTTGGTGACCCCTTGCCCTGCTTGGAAGAGGCCACAAGCCCCCTTTGGCAGGCCACTGTGTCGCAGGGGCCATCAAGAACTTCTCTCTACACAGGCACCCTCAGCCAGTCACAGCCTCCGGTGCCATTGACTGACCTCCCCTCCAACCTATCAAGCTGTAACACACTCTTTCCCCCCTCCTTCCTCCCCCATCTCCTCCAGACCCAAGCTGTTTGTGCCTTTTTCCTCACTGGCTCATGGTGACCCCTGTGAAATGGTCGTTTGACACACACACACCCAAGGGGGTCCCGACCCCCAGGTTGAGAACCACTGGGTTAGCTGGTGTCTCCCTCTTTCCACTGGGTATTCCTTATTACAGCCACTGCCTTAGAGAGAAAAGTGCTTCCTCTGAAATGGAGCACGTGCAGCCTTGAAGAGAAAAAAAAAACAAAGATTCCACTGACTTTCTCACTGGTCACTTGGATTTGGTCTTTTTTACACGTGACTCCCCGTAGCCCGGCTTGCGTGCTTCTCATTTCTCTGGCCTGACTTCTGTTTCCAATAAAGATCCTATTCCCAAGGGTGGGACCTTGCCTTCACACTGTGGCTCCACGGCTGGGAAACCAGTTTCCAGACTGAGTTTCTGTTCCAATGAGCTGAGTCTGTATCCCTGTAGGCAGCGGATTAATTAAAAGGAGCGCTCCCTTCCACCCACCACCCACCCACCACCACCACCCGGCCTCCCATGCCCACAGAACCAAAAATGTCCATTCCCAAAATCTGACTGCAGCTTTTACGTGCTGAGGTAACCCTTGTGAGGCTGCAGTTTCCCCGACGGTGGGAGGCGAAATGATTCACAGATGGCTCATTCGCTAAAGAAAACAACTGAGTTCATCCTCTTTCTTGCCGCCAGACGCTCCTTCCGGAATGTAATTTAGTTTCTGTGTTTGACAGTGCAGTTTTATGCTAAAGGAAAGGGGAACTTGAAAAACTCTTGTGAGTTGCCTAACCTACCATGGTGGTTTTTTCCCCCCTGGCTGAACTCAACCAAGCCTTTTGCGAATTCGTTCCAGGATTGTAAGAAGGCTACAGCTGAGACTAGAGCTTGCTACCAGTGTGTCATGACCCATTGTCAATTATGTTGGGCATGTTATTTATATTTATTTATTTCATTTTTATACTTGTTGACCGCCCAGTTTTCCCGTGGGAACTCTGGGCGGCATACAACACGTTGCAAATAAACAACTTGCCCAAACATACAAAACCCCCAGACATACCAAATCAAAGTACAAAATAATAACATAATCTTCAGTCTTTGTCTCGATGATTCTCCTGTGGTAAGCTAGCCAGCAGGGAATTTCAAATTTCAGCTCTTCCATCTGTTTAGTCCTGTTTGTATCTTTTCCATCCACATAACTACTGTTGAATTCCAATTTTTTTCTTCCTACTACAAGATAAAACCTATTTTCAACTGTTCTCCCCATGAGTTCAAGGCACCCGCTTCTGCTTATATCTAAGATTTTTCAATTATAACAGTTACTATCACTAAGTATCATTCCTAGAACCACCTCCACAAGTCTGCAGCTCTCTCTCAAACTAGAATGGCTCTGGAGTTAGATGCAAGTCAACACCCCTTACAAGGACCTCTTTCCCCTTGCAGCTGCCTCGTACAATTCTCAGAAGCATATTGTCGATTTACATGCCAAATTAATGACACAAGAAGATGAATCCCTTTGTATATTCGTAACTTCATTGCAAAAGCTAGGGGAGTTTATTCATTATTACTATACAACTCAGCGCTCCAAAACTTTTCAATTCTATGCATGGACTAGGTGTCGTTCAAACCACATTTATGTATCTGAAATCCATCCTTCGTCTTGAATTGAGTGCAATGCTTTTATATGTCTCTAAGCCAGCAAAAATAAAGTTAGGCTGAAAACTGTACAGGAATTTTTCTCGTATGATGTCAACTCCACTTACTTAATAGTCTGTTTCTTTTAGCTTTTGTAACCACTCAGTGTCACATAGTGCAGTCGGTAATTTCCACATGTCAGCTATGGAGAGATTCAAACAAACTCAAGTTGATGTTTTGCTTCTGTCGACTTAAGATAATTCAGGAGACATATGTTTAGGTGAAAGGGTCACTGTACCTTTGGGAGTAAGAGCTCATGGCAAGGTAAAGAGATGAGCCCCAAATTATTTGTATTACACATATACTTATAAAACACATTGATTCTCTTGTATCTTACCCTGAGCATTATTATTTTTAGTATAAATGCAGGCTTTACTTTATCCTTAAAAACAGCATTAAAATTGGCATTAGAGAAATGCACAGAATGTAGATACAGGAATAAACAGGGGAAGACCACAGATTCTTTTTAATTTCACTCACTTAGGATCCAGATCAAGCTGGGGGGCGGGGGGGAGGAGTATCATTGGAGTTCTGACGCTGATGAGAATGATGATTTTGTGCAAAAACCTGCAGGGTCCTCTCAATTCATGCGGTTTCTGACTGCTGCTTTATTTAAGAATTTGAAGCACTGGATGGGTTGTTCGCATCTTTCTTAAGAATCAAGTTGTTCTTCTGTACTTGCTCTGTAGATGCATGTGTGCTTTGCTACTCAAAGGGAAAGGAAACTAAAGATATTTTATACTGCTGGAAATACTTTCTGGGGTAGAGCTCTTAACCTCTTGGCTGGAAATAACGATCGTCATACTGGCACCCTAAAAAGAAATTTAGCATACTGGGTTCTCTGTTGTGGTCCATTGGCAAACCAGCTAGAAACAAATAGGCCATCCAAGAGGCTAAACCATGGCCCTTATACGAAAGGCAGATGTCCTTTGATTGGTATTCCTGAATTGAGCAGGGGGTTGGACTTGATGGTCTTCTAAGCTCCTTCTATCTTCTTGATTCTACGATCCTATGATCTCACATTGCATCTTTTGCAGGATGACGGCCAGCAGAAGAAAGCACAGGTATTGGGCCTATTCCGTGGACTGCACTGGCACCGAAGCCCACCTTTCAAGCTGCAAACTGGGTGATCGCCTCAGCACGGTGGGCAGGAACGTGACATGCGAGAACGGGATGCCTGCCGTGGTGAGCTGCAGCCCTGGTCGCGCTTTCGCCCCCGGAAGTCACAGTGGTTTCAACAAAGCTTTCCAGGCAGAGGTAAGAGAGAAAAGCTCTCCTTGATGTTTCCTGCTGAAGAAGCAGAGCTTGGACAAGTTCCTTTATTATTTTTAATTTTAATTTAAAAAGTTTAAAAGGAACTTTTCGAAGCTCTGTGTGATTTATATGGAGCTTAGAGATAATAGTGGGCATTCACCCTGTCTGGGGGCTGACCTCCTAATCTGATTTTTAGCCCCCATCCAGGATCTCCTCTCGTCCTCTTCTACGATTCTCATCAGATTAGACTGGATGCAATGATTCAAAGTTTCTCTGGGTTTCTCCATGATCAACTACATTCAAATCCTCGGGGATCCCTGTGTGCTTTGTGCCGTTCTCCTGTTACATCAGCTTTTGCTCTTTTAGTGGGGCGAGGTCACTCAATGATGAGATTTTGGTTCTACCGAGGCATAAATAGCATTTGTGCACAACACGCCAAAATAAAAATCCAGGAGAAGTATAGTATTTTTTTTACAAAAGAGTTTATTTCATGGAATTGCAGGGGCCCCTAGGTTGTGGCCCATTTAAAGAATGGGTTGAAAGGGTGTGGGCCCACACGCAACTGTAACAGCCACAAATGCTGTGGCTTTGAAGCACCCAAGGGCCCCGTGGCTGTTGCATGGCCCGGGAATCGGCCTGCATGCACCCAAGATGCACCACTGCCCGCATATGCTGCCCTCCCTTGCAAGGAGGTGGGGAGGACACTGCAGCAACGAAGCCAGGGGTGGGAAGGGAGGGCAGGTGGCTGGGGGGATGGACAGAGGCAGGGAGGGCAGGCAAACCATAAAACTGCAAGCTGATGTCTCCAGCCGGCATGGGGAGGGGCCGGCCGGCGGGGATGAGTGACAGGCTGAGCCGGCAGGAAGAAGGAGTTGCGGGCCACTCAAAATTTTAAAATGGGCCACTAGAGATGGGCACGACTCAGTGAAATTTTCGTTTTTGTTTTCGTTTTTTCATTTCGTTTCGTAACGAAAATGAAAACGAAAAATTTTTCAGAAGCAAAACGACAACGGAAACGAAACGAAAAATTTTGCCGTGTTTTTCGTTTTCGTTACGGCAGACACATTGCATTGAAAAGAATGCCAACAAAATGAAAAATTTTTGTTTTCGTTTTGTTATTTTCATTTCGTTTTGTAACGAAAACGAAAACAAAAAATGTGCAAAAAAACCCAAAAAATGAAAACGAACCGAAACGGACCCCTAAACGACAAACGACAAACGAAAAATTATTTTTTTGAGTCGTGCCCATCTCTACGGGCCACATTTGGCCCCTGGGCCGCACTTTGGACATGCCTGTTTTAGGTGTCTGGCTGTGGAGCCAGAGGTCATGATCTTAGAACTGCAGAACTCGAAGGGATCAAATCCAGCCCCTGCTAAGGAGACATAACGGGAATTGAACTCCCAAACCCCACTGTTTTTGCCCCAGGACTCCTTCCCTGTTGCATCAGTCTCCGACCTCCATTGCCAGGAGCTGTATGTTTACTGGAAGGAGGCTGGCGTTCATAATGTGTGGGGGCCTCTTTTACAGCCTCCCTCCTCTTTTGACTGAAGCTGCTTTTTTTTTTTGCTAAGGACTGACAGAAGCTTAATTTATTGCTAGAAATGGCTGAGGCTCTTGGCAAAGCCTTTGCCACATTCCTCTCCTCAAGTTGTTTTGTTCAAGCCTGTGGACTCCTTATCTGGCAGGCTGGGATGAACTCCCTGCTCCGTTTGTCAAAACCCTCTGTTATTCTCGTTATGTAAATGCTGCCCAGACAAGCCGTTAGTCAGGATCCCTTTGCTTTACATAACAGCCCTCCTAACTGATAAGCTACCCGGAGGAACATCCAGTACAAGCACAGGATCAGGTTGCTTTTAATTGAAATGGATCTGCGATGCTGATGGTGAGCACCAGCCCTTCCTGGAGCCTGCAAGACCCACCAATTCTTTCAAAAACTCAACACTCTTATCATTCCTGATTTGGCGTGCAAACTTGCCCGGCAGCACAAGGAAAAGTCACCTTGTAGGGAGTGACCTCTACTTGCGGCACAGTGGTTAAACAGCTGTACTGCAGCCAAAACCCTGGGGTTCAGTCCCAGGGAGCCAGCTCAAGGCTGACTCAGCCTTCCATCCTGCCAAGCTTGGTAAAATGAGTAGCCTGCTTGCTCGGCCTGGGGCAGTGCGCAGGTATGTCCAAACTTCGCCCCCCCTGATGTTTTGGACCACAACTCCCAGAATTCTAAGCTTAGACTGCCAGTGACAAAGGGCTGTGGGATCTGTGGTCCAAAACAGCTGGAGGGTCGAAGTTTGGACATGTAATTACTTGTAAACCACCCAGGAAGTGCTTTAAGCACTATTGGGTGGTATAGAAGTAGCATACTTTGCTTTGTTTTGATCTGGCTTCAAGCAACCTTTCTGGGTGCTGGGAATTTCTCCCACCTGCCCCCCTAAAGTGGACTCCCTACAGCTGGAGCTTTGGGGCATGGGCTAGGGTCTAACTCAGACATGTCCAAATTTTGGCCCTCCAGATGTTTTTGGACCACAACTCCCAGAGTCCTTTGTCACTGGCAATCTAAGCTTAGAATTCTGGGAGTTTGGGTCCAAAACATCAGGAGGGCCGAAGTTTGGACATGCCTGGTCTAACTGAACTACATTTCTCCATGTGTTGGAAAATAGATTGCACCAGACCACTCCTCCACAAATGGTCCACGTTGCCATCACTTTTCCAGTTGACCACACCTTCAATAACAAGAGGTGCAAATCACTGTGTGAGAAATCAATTCCTTAGGCTTGTCTTCATGCATTCAGGCTTTTTGGTTGCCAAATCATTAGCAAATCCTTTCTTGAGATTCCAGGGGCAAGACCTGAGACCATGGGGTGGGTTGGGGCATCCTTGTGATGTTGCCAAGTGGAGTGTTGAGAAGCAGGGCAGAACTAGCGGACAGTGCATTTTAAGCACTTGTGGCAAAGCAGGGAGTAGAACAACAGTGTTGTCACTCATGATCCTTTTATAAACAGTGAGAACAGACAAAAGAAGATACTTTTTCTAGTCTGTGGAACTCCCTGCCACAAGATGTGGCGATGGCATCTAGCCTGGATGCCTTCAAAAGGGGATTGGACAGATTCCTGGAGGAAAAGTCCATCACAGGTTACAAACCGTGATGGAGATGTGTAATCTCCAGGTTTAAAACCAGGGTACTTCAAGGGTCAGATGCAGGGGAGTGGTATCAGGAGACAGATATCTAGTCTCATGCGCTCCCATAGGCATTTGGTGAGGCCACTGTGAGATGCAGGAAGCTGGACTAGATGGGCCTTTGGCCTGATCCAGCAGGGCTCTTCTTATGTTCCTATGTTGCCGAAGACTCAACAGCATCAGTGCAGGGCTTGGAAGAATTCACACCATGGAGGTCCTCCTCCACACCCCAGCAGCTGCACAAGGCCTTGAAAAGCTCCCTGTGTGTCGTATTTTGTCGAGCACGCCCAATTTACAAGACTTTCATCATCTAGATGCATGTGTGATCAGAGACCGTGTTGGCAGGTGGCGCGACATGCGATCAAAACCCTAGTGTTCAACAAGAACAACATTGTCATTGTTGCTTTTAAAATCCCCTTCTGCATTCAGCGACAGGCTAAACTTTTGGGGACGTTGTTCCCAGGACAGGCTGTCACCGTGCGAATCATCAAGAGAGTGCATTTATTCCAGTACGGAGAATCACTCAACCTGTAATATTTTCCTAAGCATTTTTGTTCCCCCTCACCTTGTGAGAAAGTATGTACATCGTGTCCTTGGATGGCAGACCTGTTTTCAGTTCATTTAAAATATTTCCTATGGCCCCTGTTAAAGTTGATCTCTTTGGTGGGGTCAGGAAGCCTTGTAGAGCTTATTAGGTGCCTCTGATTTTGAGTGACTGCACCAAACCAACCCTTTGAGAAAGGTTACATAAGTGTGCTAAAACTGTGTGAAGTATCCTGTTTTCCTGAAAATAAGACATCCCCCGAAAATAAGACCTACTTACAGTTTGCCTCTCGCTGAAATAAAAGGCATCCCCCGAAAATAAGGACTCCCCGATAATAAGATAACAATAAATGTATACCGTATTCTTCTTCATAGAAAAATAAGACATCCCCTGAAAATAAGACTTAGCACATCTTTGGGAGCAAAAATTAATATAAGACACTGTCTTATTTTTGGGGAAACACAGTAGATGGCTTCTGCTCGTCACATAACTGGATGCAGGAAATCATCCTTCTGGGCCACTGAAAAGCTTCCTTAGTTTCTCTAAGGCCGTGGTGGGCCAACAGGGAACTTAGACTCTATGGCAGGCATGTCCAAACTTCGGCCCTCCTGATGTTTTGGACCACAACTCCCAGAATTGCCAATGGCAAAGACAGATCTTCTCAAAAGCTGTGAGAAACATGTCTCCCGAGACCTTCGGAGGATGGGATTCTCCTCTAAAACATGGTGCAGGGGGAGCCATTTATTTTAGCCCCACATTATTAAGAGAAAAATTAAAAGTAGCCTCCACACACTGTCAGATTTTACCAGAAAGTGTTTCATTCTGGACACGACATCTGTGAATTTCGTCCTAGGTTTGGGCGCAACTTCATTTTCTCTCCCTCCCGCCCCCAACCCCCAAGTCATGTTTTTTATTTGATTCTCTCTCTTTTGCCATTCAGAAAAATTACATGAAATTGACCGAGTTAATTTAAAAACCCAGTTTCTAGTAAAAGCTCTGTTGCTTGGCAGACAGAGCAAAAATACCAGTGTGTTTGGTCATGGTTGGTCATGAATCATCGTGAAAGATTTGCTTCCGTACTGAAATTTATAAACTCACCTCTCTGAAAAGGGTTCTCTTTGGATGATCCTTGACATATGTTTGAAATCTGTACCCCAGCTGCAGCTTGGTTTCTGTAGCTCCCCCCCCCCCGAGTTTTGCAGTGTGCCGGTAAAAGCTCTCTGTTGAAATGTTCTTGAGCTGCAGCAGTGCAGAGGAAGCAAATAAAATACCAGCACACTTTCTTTTTAAAACCTCTTGAAAAGATGGTGGGGGGAATTTTTTTTTTAAATGTGTATTGGGACAGAGGCTGCTTTCAAATGACCCCTAAGATCCGCTGGTAGCTAAAATTTGGATCCCCCCAGCCAGATATCATGTGGGTTTTGTTCCTCTTCCTGTGTTCCCACCCTTCTGCACTCTGTTGCTTCTGTCTGCAGTGAGGGGAGGGAGAAAAAAGGGAGAAAAAATGCAGGCTCACCTCCACTCACCTCCGCCTGCTGTCAGAGCAGCCCTGTAGGGATTCCTGTCTGTTAAAGGGGCGGCGGGGACAACAAAAGCAAACAGAAGGCGAGGAGAGTCCGGCATCCACAGCTTTACAATCCGCATCAGAATTTTTTTTACCTCCGGAGACCAGGTACTTGTAAAGTGCACTGGGGTGTGCTTAAGTGGCCGTGGGCGTGGGCGTACTTTATTTATTTTTAAGTCCGCTGCTGGTGGGAAAACAATTTTATGCTCTGGATCTGCAAGTGTTTTCCAGCGGATTTTAGGGGTCGTTTGAAAGCAGCCAGAGCTTAATGTTAACTTGGCCTCCCACCACAACAAATTCTGGAAAAAAAATATCCCCAGCTTTTCAACAGCTACCAAAATCCTTTGGGAGGGCAAGGATTTGTTGCTGTTTTCTTCTGAGACAGCCATTCCATCGTACGGATGTCGAGAAAACTAAACTTGAAACTGTGACAAAATTGGGCACTTTTACAGCAGTGGATTGAGCTTGAGAGTTTCTGTTTGCGACTAATGAGGATTGTGTCCCTCAGAGTAAGTTTTTTTCTTCCATGGATCCTTCCCTTCCAGCAACCCCTGGTTCGGTTAAAGGGCGGCGCCAAGATCGGAGAAGGCCGTGTGGAAGTCCTGATGAACGGCCAATGGGGTACCATTTGCGATGACCAGTGGGGCCTCCTTTCAGCCAGCGTCGTCTGCCGAGAGCTGGGCTTCGGAAGCGCCAAGGAGGCTATTTTGGGGGCAAGGCTGGGACAAGGTAAGCCTGCTGGAAATGGAGCCACTGCTAGACTGGGTAAGAGAGATTGCGATGGCTCAGCATGAACCAGGGTTCAGTCTGGTTTTCAAACAGGAAAAAGCCTTCTTTTGCAGCAAAAGTCAAGTGAAGAGAAAGAAATTATGGTTCTTTTAACCCATTGTTAACCGCCCGGAGTTCCTTTGGAAGACGGGCGGTATAAAAATATAATTAATTAATTAATTAATGCAAGCCATGGAGACCACTTGGGCATTATTGTAAGAGAGGTGGGTCTTGATTTAAACCAGGGGTGTCCAAACTTCGTCCCTCCAGATGTTTGGGACCACAACTCCCAGAATTCCAAGCCTGTATTGCCTATGACAAAGGACTGTGGGAATGGTGGCCCAAAACATCTGGAAGGCCAAAGTTTGGACACCACTGATTTCAACTAACAAACAAATAAGTCCATTAGTAAATAAAGAAAGAAAGAATTTGCTCCTGTTGGGTGCACCCGGTTGCAAACCTTTAGACCAGTGGTTGCCAGTCAGAGATTCCCCAGATATTCTTGGACTAATACTCCCAGAAGCCTTCATCGATAGCTGAGCTGGGCAGAATTTCTGAGAGTTGTAGTCCAAGAACATGTGAAGACCCACAGGATGGGAATCACTCTTTTAGAGGACCATTTACTTCAGGCATGTCCAAACTTCGGCCCTCCAGATGTTTTGGACCGCAACTCCCACAGTCCTTTGCCACTGGAAATACGGGCTTGGAATTCTGGGAGTTGTGGTCCAAAACATCAGGAGGGCTGAAGTTTGGACATGCCTGGCTTACTTCTATGTGCCCTCCAGCAAGGCACAGGAAGTGTTCTACAGAAGTCAAAACTGTGAAGTACCACCAACCCGGTGTGGTTGGAGGGAAGGAAACGGAAAAGGGATGACAGCCATGAGGCACGGCTGCTGCTCTCTGGAATCTTGGAAACGGGAGCTTGCCAGACAAATGGCAGGCAGAGCACTCTGATGTGTGCTTAATTGCAGTTATTAAAGCGCCAGGAGCTCCGGCGTCACATGAATTTTTTTTGACTGCAACGTGACGGGTTAGACCAAGCAGCCACATTACACAGCCAGAACCTGGAAACTCTTAAGCAGCCACTTTGGCGCTTTGAGTTTCCTTTCCTACCTATTTTTTTTTTTTTAAAAAAAAGTCTGAATAAAGCATGCCCAGCTGAGGACAAAGTGCCCATGCTGTGCTGACAGTCAAAAATAACTTGGAAAACCAGAAAACAACATCTCAAAGAAAGAAACTTGTTTTTCTGTTGTTGAGTTTGCTAAGGGGAGAGACATCTGTTTTTAAACAGTGGGGGGAGTTGAAGATTGGGGAAGCTATGATTTTAAGACTGCAAACCCCAGAGTGCCTTGGTGAGCTTAGTCATCATCCGTGCTCTCTGGGAGACCCTGGAAAAAGCATCTCCCCCCCCAAAAAAAAAAATCTGGATAGAATTTCTGCATTTTTTGTAACAGAGTTGCATAGTGAGAGAGAGCAGGCCGCTTATGTTATATGTGTTATGTATCAGATCTATTATATCCTACCATGAAGGGGTTTACAGCAATATGTGTGGAGTCATCTCTTTACTTCTCCCAGTGACCTTTGTGGGGTAGGGGTGGGGAAGGTGAGAACACAGTGGATTTCGTCACAGTGCAAGCGTCCATTTCATCATAAGAACATAAGAACATAAGAAGAGCCCTGCTAGATCAGCCCAAAGGCCCATCTAGTCCAGCTTCCTGTATCTCAGAGTGGCCCCACCAGATGCATCTGGGAATACACGAAACTAGATATCTGTCTCCTGATACCACCACCACCCCTGCATCTGGCCCTTGAAGTACCCTGGTTTTAAGCCTGGAGATTATACATCTCCATCACGGCTTGTAACCTGTGATTGACTTTTCCTCCAGGAATCTGTCCAATCCCCTTTTGAAGGCATCCAGGCCAGATGCCATCACCACCTCCTGTGGCAGGGAGTTCCACAGACTAACAACGTGCTGGGTGAAAAAATATTTTCTTCTTCTTCTTCTTCTTCTTCTTCTTCTTCTTCTTCTTCTTCTTCTTCTTCTTCTTCTTCTTCTTCTTCTTGGGATTTGTCATATCCAGAGTTGTAATATATAATGTAATACAATCTTGTTGTTCTGCACAGAACAGTGACAATAAAGATTTATCTATCTATCTATCTATCAAAATGTCCCCTCTTACAAGTGACAATGTGTGTACTTTTTTTCCCTTCCTACTTAAAGGCATGGGTCCCATTCATCTCAATGAAGTAGACTGTGCAGGTTATGAAAAGTCCATCACGGATTGTAAATTCAGCACCCATGTCTCGCGTTGCACCCATGAAGAAGATGCTTCCGTGAGATGCAACATTCCGGCTATGGGTTTCCACAACCAGGTGAGGCCTCTGCCTGGAAACAAAGGATCTTTTGCAGACTTCATGTTCAGGAATTCCAGGCAAAATCCGAAACAAAACAGTAGTCCATGGTTTTCTTGTCTTGACATCTCAGTTCTTTTTAACATTGAGAGGTTCTGCACATCCCAGTTCTAGCACTTATTTTGGTTTGGTGCTACCATGAGGTCAGTGGAGGGGCATAGTATTTTGTAATAAAATCTTGTGAGACTGGGAGAGCACAGGTACTTCTTTACATGCTTTTTACTGTGCATTCTCTCTGCCATGGAATTTGATTTATCATTAGAATTAATTGCTATTTACAGACAAAGTACATAAATATGCAGACCAAGCGCAATAATTTGCTACTTTCCATGTAGTTATGGATCACAGCTGATCTATGAGGAGATTCCTTTGGGAAGCATTGCCTTTATTTTATTGATTTATTTAAAATATTTGTACTCCACCTTTCTCCTTAAAAAGGACCCAAGGCAGTTTCCATCCTTTTACCGCAATGTTTAAAAGCAAAAGACAAGTATACAACTATTGTACAAGAATCAATAAATGCCACACTAAAAATTGTTTCCTCATGTCCATTGCGCTTTAAGCAAAATAAAGTGCGACCACACACCCCAAAGTGCAACTCAGCTCATCTTCCTTGTACCTGGTCTCGGGGTGGTGGAATCCTTGTTGCTTTTCGGTTGCGGATTTTAAACCGGTACATGCGCCAGGGGGTACCGTTTAATCTGCAGCATAACTGTTCTGTCGTCATAGGGCCACCTAGTGGAACTACTTGGAGCAGCAACGTGACAGTAAATTCACAGTACGAGAAGCCACTATGCAAGGAAAGAAGCCAAAAAAGAAGTATTCAAAGTTTGACAAATGACAAATGAAAATTGATATACTGACATACCTACCTATCTGGTTTTAACTGTTTTTAAAAAAATAGTGCCACAGGGGAAAAAATGCACTTTGATGCGGACCCCGTCCTTGGGGTCACAGAAGTTACGTAACAATAAAGTGTGTCCTTGGGGACGCAGGAACAGCAACAAAACCACGTGACCACAACGAGATTTATTACACATTTTAGTTTGCTGCGGTACAAAGTGGGCATGGGTTAATGGCTGGCAACTTGTCCCAAACTCACAAGATCTGTATCCCAGTCATTTGGCTGGACTCCACCTGTTCCATTCACTTCAACAGCTGTGTTCTTTTAGACCCTGAAAAAGAAACTTGATTTCAGCAAAATCTTAGCCATTCCTCCAGTTTAGGGCTCTGTAAATACTGCTGAGCTTCTAACGGATGCCTGCATTAGAATTTAACGGGAGTTCAGAAAAGTTACATTGAGGATTAAAACCATCCATGCCTGGCTGGGAGGCACCCTAGAAGCTGCAGCTAATGATTTAAAATCTCCAAGCTCCATATGGAATGTTTGGCACCAGGTAGCAGAAGGCTGGGTTACACATACATCAGTAATTCAGTCTTTTTAGAACCAGCAGCGCTTCAACAATGTGTGTCTCTTCCAAATGGTTTGGGAGACAAGAACTGTTATGCAATGATGTTTGCTGTAGCAAATAACACGCAAGCCAACCAAGGAACACACATCTGTGATAAGGCCAACACACATCTGTGATAAGGTGACCTGAACACTACTGTCCTTAGTTATATGGCTTTTCAACTCCAACTTTGAACAAAAGATAGTTGTATGCTCCATCAATCAAAATAAAATTCCAGCATTAATAATATCTTGATCACACCACTGGAAACTTAACAGATTTGTTTTTCCAGTTTGGTACTCCTTATCCTTCATTGCTCTTCATGTGCTTACAACGAAGTCCCAATGTACTCAACAGGATTGATGTCTGAACAGTGGCACCATAAGACTCCTGCTGTTACGCATCCATAGACCATGTACAGTCATGAGTTTCTCAGTAATGCTTCAGCTGAAATTCATCTTGCTTCCCCTGATTTATGCATCAGACAAGGGTTGGGTGCCATCAACCGTAGCCCTAACTTTGAAGGTCTCTTTCTTCTCACTGTCCTCTGCAGATACGTTTGAGCGGTGGCCGCACCCCCTACGAAGGACGGGTGGAAGTTCTCCGGGAGTACAATGGCACGCTCAAGTGGGGGACCGTCTGTAGTAACAACTGGGGCACTATCGAAGCCATGGTCGTTTGTCGACAACTGGGCCTTGGCTATGCAGCACACGCTTTCCAGGTATGCTGTTGCCTTGGCTTGCTCTTTCTTTGGTCCAAAGGAAATCATGGAGGGTGGTCTCTGAAGCGGTGGAGGGAGTCCCGTGAAGCACAATGGCTGCTTTCACACAACCACTAAAATCCGCTGCAAAGTGTTTGCAGGTGCGGAGCATAAAATCGTTTTCCCACGAGCAGCTGACTTTTAAAACGATAAAGTGCAACCACGCCCACTTAAGCGTGACCCAGCTGCATTTTACAAGTACCTGGTCGCAAGATGGTAAACTCCTTGTCGCTGTTCCGATGCGGATTTTAAACCGTTACTCGAGTCCGTGGGAACACGGAAAATCCGCACCAAAACCTTTTCGCCCCGTTAGGGTGTCTTGGCTGCGGTTCTCAGTCGTGGGATCAGAACGGTTGCAGTTTTTCAAAACGCGACCATGGGAACATACAATCTGCGACATCAACCACATGACCGCTCCGGGGTGGTGGTGATCCAGATCAAAGTTTACTGTGGATTTTAATGGTCATGTGAAAACAGCCATTAATGAGTACAAGTTGGGATGGTTGTCGTTCCTGGTATCAGAAGCAGACTGACTTTGTTGTAGGGGAATGTGACACAAAGTCCTATGAATTTATCGTTAGAATAAGAAAAGAAATAATGTCCAGTGCCCGTTATTTATTTAACTTAACCTGTCGGTTAATCCTCATCTGTATTTTGAAACGTTCAGATCAATATTCTTTTCGCAGGTCATGAAATTCAGAAACTAGATCCTGGTCCTCTAGTTCTTCTTTAAAGCACCTTCAACGCAATGAGGGGAAAGGGACGGTATTTGCTTTCCACGAGAAACAACGGTTTCTGAATGAAACAAACATTGCGATTTGCAGTGTCTGTGGAAAACTTCTAAGAAATATTAAGCCAGGAAATGGCAGCAGAAGGAAAGAATGCAATAGCTTTGCAGCAGTCAGTGAAAGCCAGTGTAGAAGTGCATGGCCCCGGGAGGACGTTTCAAGATTAAATCGCTTTCCACCAAGCGCGAGAAGGAGACCACCCATATTTTAGTGAATATAGGGTTGAGCGGAAGGCAGTTCCAAAGCCACAGGCAAGGTATACAAAGGCTTCTTGAGAGGGCAGGCTCACCACTGTCTAGTTTGGAGACCCTTCCCAGCTGGACCTCTGGGCTTCAGTTTACCTGTCATCAGCTTGGCAAGATGGGGCTGATTTATCCTATTCATATTCTCACCCTTTCCCCGGGGAGTTCAGGGGAGGTCTGGCTGAGGAAGAAATCCCCTTTACATCATGTTTTCACCCCCTTTTGCAAGGCCAAATACCTGTTTATGGGGAATAATTCTGTAGCCCTTTGTTTTTCAAAATGTTTTGGGATGCTACACAGAGAGCGTACTTCCAGGGCTCTGGGAGACATCCAGCTTCTAACAAATTCACCCAGCGATTGTCCCAGAGCTTGGTCACATTTTTTCAGATGACCATTTTTTCAGATGAGCTTTTTCATCACTGGGATTCTGGGGCTGTCGTCCATAAAAAGCCATTTCCAATTTCTGTTTTACAAGTATCCACCCCAAGGTCTAGTTCTAAGCATAGCCCTTTTCAAGCTATTTTTTTCCGGGCAACCTGAAAAGAGGAAGCATGCTTGTCTTTTTGCAGCAGCGATGGTGATTATGTGGTCCTCCAGATGTTGTAGGTAGAGATGGGCACGAAACGAACAATTTTCCGTTTCCGTTTTTGTTTTTTTGTTTCGTTACGTAACGAAATGACAAACAAATTTTGTCTCTAAAATGAAACGAAATGAACAGAAACACCAGAAAGTTTGTCGTGTGTTTCGTTTCCGTTACTGCAATATGAGTGAATTGCTTAAAATCCTAAAAAAATCACAAAAATTTGAAATAAATGGTAATGAAATGGTAACGAAACGAACAAAAACGAAAACGAATATTTTGCAAAAATTCACGAAAAATGGAAACGAACTGAAACGGACCCTCCAAACGACAAACGACAAACGAAATGCCATTTTTTTGATTCGTGCCCATCTCTAGTTGTAGGACTTAAACACCACCAGCCCTAGACAACATTTCCAGTTCGTGAGGGATGACCACATCTGATGGGCCACCCACCCTGGTGGATGAGGAATTGTGCAACTTGCATCTGCATCCACTACTTAACTCTCATGGAACCATTAATGTTATGTTATGTGCCATTGTGTTGGAACACTAATACGGCTTTTAAGGTAAATGTGATACGTAAGGAGAGGTTTTTCCAGTGCCACTACCTCCCCCGGAGGCAGAGCAAGTCTTATTTATTGATTGATTGATTTATTTATTTTAGAGCTTATATACCGCTCGTCTTCCGGAGGTGGGGGGAACTCCGGGCGGTTTACAACAAACAAAGCAATAAACAGGTTAAATAGAACATTGTAATGTAGTAATAAAAACAGTTTAAACACATAAATTTAAAAAATGGCATAGAGACAGATGGCAAACAAAAAAAAATCGAAAGAAAGAAAAAAATTAAAATGAAAATTAAGAGTCACCAAATGCCTCCCGGAAAAGCAAGGTCTTTAAAGCTTTTTTGAAGGCTGGGAGGGACTGTGCAAGGCGCTCGGCGCTCGGGAGATGGTTCCATAGTGTAGGGCCAGCCACGGAGAAGGCTCAGCCACGGGTGGACGATTTCCGAGCCTCCCTGGGCATGGCCACCCGCAGCGAGTGCATCCGCGACGTTCTAGTTGGTCGGGCCGAAGTTGACCACTGGGAGATTCACTCTGCCAGGTAATCAGGTCTTCTTTGTTCTAGTCCATTATTCTATCTACTAAACAGCCCTGGCGTACCATCTTCTTCTTTTTGTTAGTGTTTGTCCCACTTGGTAGTGGGGTTCGCTATACTGGTGTCATGGCTTTTAGTATTAGGTAACATGGATGGCACTGGGGTACCATCCATGTTACCTAATACTAAAATCCTGCATCATCTTCCTGGTTTCTTTCTTGGGGGGCAGGGGTGGAGGAGAGAGAGATAGACAGAGAGAGCTATCTTGCGCCCTTCAATTTTATTAGAAGGTGAAACATTTGTAAATCTGCACGTGAAAAGATCAAGGCCAGAGGTTCTTTACACTCAGGCTCACTAGCTCTATTCAAGTGGATAGCAGAATAGTTCTGCAATAGTAAAAAAATATCCATATTTGATTTATTTTTTGCTCGTGGCTGGTTTATTTTTACTCATTTTTGTACAAGGATCTTTTGACCAGCGATAGAGTATCAAAGATCCCAAGCCCCATTCATTCATTCATTCATTCATTCATTCATTCATTCATTCATTCATTCATTCATTCATTCATTCCAAGAATGTATAAACTCTTTTAAACCCACAGGAAGGGGGTCCTTCTCAATTGCTTCTCTTAAGGCTTATGATTTCCATAAGAGAGTGCGGGTTTTGCCTAGGTTGATACCAGAGATGGAGATTTATTTAAAAATTAAAATGCCCGTTTTGGCATGTCCTTTGATGTGCAGAAAATTTAGTGGCTTGTGGAGACGCTTAGTAATTTGCAAGTTTCCTGCTCAAGGGAACAGTTGGGAAACAGTGAGCCAAACAGCACCCGAACTCTCCTGTTCCTTCTGTGTTGGCTTTAAATCACCGTAAAAGAGTGTTTTTGCAGTCTTGGGGTGTGATGGGATATACATTTCATA